>OY747710.1:1837500-2080000 GCA_963556495.2 Valencia hispanica | reverse complement strand
GATGGCATCTTCAACTCCAACTCCACAGCAATAAGCAAACTGCAGTGGGTCCTGATACGTTCTTGTTTGCTTATTCAGGGGGGCAACAGGAGTCTCTCCAGGACCTTCATGATGTGGGATGATCGATGGTATGGAGGATCAAAACGGACATAATTAAAAATAAAAGCAAAAATATATATCTTTTGTTTTCACTTTTCCTTATACATTTATATTCGTCAAATTTTTATATTTCCCTTTTCCTTATACATACATTCCTTGTTTTTACATTCCCTCGGCTCCTCTTTTTACTTTACCCTATGCATTTCTGCCTCATTATGCAAATGAGGAAGGATGCCCTTCTTGGTCCAGCTCCTCTACTATTGGTCAATAAACCGGAAGGAGCAGGATCCATGTGCAGGTTTATTGTGCATGCTTGCGCTTTTGGCTTCAGTTTAGCAACCAAAGTAATAATACATTTTATTTAATAGCGCCTTTCAGGGTCGCTTCACAAGATAAAAACACAATAAAATCCAGTAGAATAAATAAGATAAATAAAAACATGGAAATCTTATTTATTGGGGCGGGGGGGCATAACACAAAATCATAACCATAAATAGACAAAGAAAAAAAAAGTAACAGTAAAATTACTTGACGCCACAAATCCACTCCTGTGATGTGCAACCTCTTAATTGTATAAACTTTATTTAAAGCAGTTCCATGTGCATGTTTGTGGTTATTTTTGCTATTGTGACGTGAAGCAAATGTACAAATGTGTATATATATATAAAAAAACTAATCGAACTTTTAGATCTTTTTTTGTTGTTGTTGTGCTTTTTTAGAACAGAACAGAATTCAAAGTCCAGATCCAAAGCCGTCTCCACATCCGCAACTAGCAATGTAGTCAGAACCGGAGCGGCGGAAGCATCCGAGGGAACATCTCTTGAAGTTGGACGATTTCTTTTTCGTCAAATGACTCTTTTTGGTGTCGTACCGGTCAAATGTATAAGGTGTTTATGAGAGACATTTTGAAATCTTTTTTTTTTTTTTTTACATTTTAGTTAGTAGTGGGGGATATAAAAGGTAGAAATGATATAAGTTTAGCCAAAGGCAGAGATTCTTTACAATATCGGCCTACCGAGATTGTGCATTTTGATGATGTCATCAAGCTGTGCCATCGTACTTTGTACCAGGAGGATAAAAACGGATGTTCAGTGTTCATATTTTACACTAAATATTGCACGTTTAACATTTGTTTTGCATTGAATGAGCAAAAAAACCAGTTGAACTTGAGGATTTTTTTATTTCAATATGTGCAGCTTTATTTTTGTGCGATTCAATAAATGTATAAATAAGTAACCAGGAAAGCGGACAATTTTGAACTTTGTGTTTTCATAACATTTAGCTTTTAATTCGTTAAAATATCTACATCTTTCTTTATACTATGGGAATTTTTGTGGTGCATTTTTTTGGGAAAAAGATTTGAATTTAAAAAAAAAAATGCATTTTGCACAATAAATGTTCTTTTCAAATGACATTCTAAACTTTTTTCAAGTTCTGCTGCAATGTATCTGGAAAATGAAAATGTTCATTAACAGTCATTTTGACAAATATAAAGAAAAGTATACATCGCAATAGATATGGTTACCGCACATGTTTTAGATCAGTGTTTCTCTAACTTCTTAGTGTGTATCAGCTGAGAAAATGTTGAGCTCTCCATCATGACCAACCTGAACATGCAGTAGAAAAGGCTTATTACCCTTTAAACCATGGACAATTAACAAAGGAGGCAGATTTACTCCGAATAAGGATTATTTATTGGTAATTGTCGCCAGCCACACTGTTCAAAACAGTAGCTTTGTAACAGGCGTTTAAACTCATCCTAACAAGGTTCAACACCGTAGCAGGCTTGTATTGAAACAAAAAGCTAAGGGAAGAATGACGCTTGGGCTATTTTAAAGTTGCATTTTATATACTTTGTGTATTTTAATTCAAAGTTTTGTACCATTTTGATTGAATTGTACATTTTTGAATTTTATTTTCCAAAAATATTTGAGTTTCCTCCAAGTACCACTAGAGGGAGCTTGCGTCATCATGACACAGGTTATGGAAATAACATTAGAACACCAGTAATTTGAATTAAATTGCAATAAACTCACATAAATAACAAATAGCATGGTTCAGGAACAGATTTAAATAAACAAATAAAACAGGATCCTGAGGATTTTCAAGGGCAGCGCCGGCAGTTCAGCCTGCAGCGAGATAAAGAAACAAAGGAGGGGGGGGGAGTATTTCCAGTATATTTGTAACAATTATATCAATACCATTTGGCCAAATACTTACCCATATTTTCCTCCCCCATCATCACTCTTTTTCTCTCTTGGTTCTTCCCCTCCTTCATCGCTAACTTTGACTTTCGATGTCCCACCTGACAGTTTCCCAGATTTCAGCCAATTGAGCAGATGTGGGAGAATGAATGAAGTAGAAGGCCACAAGCTGGGTGCGCATATACAGTGTGTAGAAGAAGAAAAAAACCTTCTTCTACACTTCATTTTAAGATGAAGTGCATTTTGAATAGGAATTATTTTAAATCTTACAAAGCAAATGTTTATTTACACATCTTTATTTTGTGGGGAAAAACACAGATAATGTAATTATTACCATTACATTTTTCATCTCATGCACCCCCTAGTGGCAGCTCGCGCAACCCCAGTTTGGGAATCATGGCTTTAGATCATATCGCAGTATAGATTGGAGGCCATATCGACCAGCCCTAATTATAGTTCACTTTGTCCCTGTTATGCAAAACACTGTCATCAGACAGACTTTTTGGGAAAAAATTTACTTTTAAGAGTAGTTTCACACCGTACTTTTACTTGAGTAATATTATTATGAAGTATCGCTACTCTTACTCGAGTGAAGTTTCTGAATATTCTACCCACTGTGAGTAAATTCGGTGAATGAAGAGCAAATATATTTTAACCAAAAATACAGCAGACCTACAGTTTATTAAAGCAAACCTCCTGTTTCTAAACAAGCTTTGGTTTTCTAAGGTAATCTTCTGTCTGTTGAGCTCGTTGTTGCATTTTGAGGTGATGCGAATATACAGTAAACACCATAAATCGTTTACTTTGTTCTAAGATGTATTTATTAATTTCTTGCAGTAAATATGTAAAAAAAAAAGATTAAAAATTGTTTCTTCTGCTTTTTATATTTTATAATTATGTATTTGTATCAGTTTTTTTAAATGATAATCTTTAAAATACCAGAATTTGCCAATAACTGTATATTTTTGTCTGTCTGACGTTTAAAAAATATTAAATAAGATGTTACTCAGTACCCAAGTAGCTGTGATTTTTTTTACCAAATACTTTTTTACTCTTTCTTGGGTAATTTTTTTGGACGGCTACTTTTAACTTGAGTAAAAATACGTTGAAGTAGTGCTGCTCTTACTTGAGTACAATTTTTGGGTCCTCTACCGTCAAAGGCCTCCATCTTGTTTCGCAGCGTAGTTTTGTTTTTGATTTTTTTCAGACTATGACTTTCGGTCAACTCCAAAAAGAGATTATTGAAATAAAGGCAATTTTTAAACAACATTTTCTATCATTTGTAATTTCTTTTTCAAAAAAGAAAAGAGAAAAACATGGATTCATATCAAAAATCGAATTTGGCATGAAAGAAATGGAAGATTTTATTTTTTATCCAGCCCTAACCTAATTTTTCCAAAACAGTTTTAGAATGTCTGATTACACGGTAAGCTTTTGAAAATAAATCTCTAAATTAAAAATAACATGATATCTTTAAATAGTACCAGGGAATATTAAATATTGACAAAAATCGTGATTGCTTTTATATTGTTATATATTTATATCGACTGATATAAAATATATTATCATGATAGGATTTTCTCTCCATATTGCCCAGCCCTTGTCATGTTAATATATATATATATATATATATATATATATATAAAAAATAAAAATTCCCCTGAACTAGAAAGAACTGTGTGACCTTTCACCCCTCAGGTCTTTCCCCTCATGTGGATTTTCTTGTGCATCGTTAAAGCGTAGCGGTCGCTGAAAAGTCTCCCACACGTCTCACAGGCAAACGGTTTCTCTCCGGTGTGGGTTCTCATGTGCTTCTCCAATGTTCCCTTCCGTCCGAACCTTCGACCGCACCGCTCGCATGGATGCGGCCTCTCCGCCGTGTGGACGCCGGTGTGACTGCGCAGGGCGGAGTTGCTGGGGAAACTTTTCCCGCACGTCTCGCAGGCGTACGGTTTCTCTCCGCTGTGGGTTCTCCTGTGGATCAGTAAGTAGCAGCTCCGACTGAATCCCTTCCCGCAGATCTCACAGCTGCATGGTTTCTCCCCTGTGTGGACCACCGCGTGTCTCTTTAGGCAGTCGCTGGTTCTGAATCTTTTCCCACATATTTTACAATCAAACGGCTTCTCTCCGGTGTGGACTCTGAGGTGAGCCGTCAGTTTGGCTCTGCACGCAAACATTTTCCCACAGTGGGCGCACTGTAAGGGGTTCTGATCCGATCCGGTGTTGCTCCGACACTCCAGGATGGGAGAGACGTCTGCTTCGCTGCTGGTTTCCCCGATCTGGTTCCGGTGTGGTTCTGCTTCGCTTTGGTTTCGTTCCTCATTCACCGTGAAGGCGTTGGTCTCCAGATCCATTTCATCCCGACTGATGTGCAGATCCTTCTGTTCCTCTTGAAGCTGTGGGGGTTCTGGTTCCTCCTGGTCCAGTCTGGACTCATTCTCCTGTTTTATAAGCCGATGATCCAAGGAAACCTCCTGGTCTCTGCAGACATGATGCTGCTGGAGGTCTGGAGACACAAAAAGAAGAAGAAGAAAAGTGAGTTCACGGAGAAGCCATAAGAACCAAGCTGGCCCAGATGTGGAAAATCCGCTCGACTCATCCGGGAGGTCCAGAAGAACCCAGAACATCTAGAACTCTGCAGGCCTCACTTTCTGGTTAGGGTCAAAGGTCAACAATCGGAAAGAGAGAAAATGGCCTCCATGGTAGAGTTCCCGAGACCAAAGCCGTTTGTTTTTAGGGAAATATTCTGAAAAGCAGAAATTTCTGGAAGATGTGCGTCCCGTTGCATCAGAACCAGAACCTCCTGCCCGTCTGGTGGTGGTGGAGTGATGCTCTGGGCTGTTTTGACGCTTCAGGATCTGGACGGCCTAATCAAAGTCTGGGCCTGAACCCCATTGGGATGCTGTTCCTCTGACCCTAAACAGGCGGGAAACTTCCCGACGGAGTTCAAACTATTCTGCTAAGCAGAACGGGTCAAAGGTCAAAAGGTCGCTCACAGTGATGGAAGTAACCTCGACGACACTGATTAACTGACGCCTTTTCTTTTCTCACGTCTGAAATCTTTCCCACCTGTTTCACAGGTAAACGGCTTCTCTTCCCCCGGGCGGTACTCACTCGGGTCCGGTTCTCCTTCCTCCTTCCAGGTTCTGGTACCGAAGCACGGACCCTCCGGCTCGTCTTTGACGCGTGGAGGTTCTGGTTCCTCGCGGTCGTAGAGGTCTCCCTCCTCTTTGCAGACATGTTGCTGTTGGAGGTCTGAGGAGAAAAAGACGTTTTTCACCGATCTGTGGGAAGATGATCTACGGGCCGTCAACGTTGAGCTCAGAGTTCCAGAACCGATCAGCCCTGGTTCCGGTCCAGTTTCCGGTTCGGTCGCCGGGTTCTGAACCATTCGGTCATGAAAAGGCTTTCTAATATCAAAGGATGAACTGCTGTTGGCTTGATCGTCGCATAAACTCCAAATACGGGTTTTTTACGTCACTTATGCATACTTTAGAGGAATCACTAAGATTTTTAATAAAATTATTTGGTCAGTTCCAAATAAAGTAGAACAAAAATGTTTTAGCTTTTGAATAAAACAAACTCCAGCTGTAACCCAACTGAGTTTTTCCATCCACTAAATTTTCCTCAGAGGATCTGCGGTTCCAGAAACTAAAGTCCTCACAGTAGCAGCAGCGGGTCCAGACAGGCTTCCTGGCAAAATTACATACGTCCATTCAAATTCATAAAACTGCAGCATCGTTCATTTTTAGAGAAATTAACTGGTAAACACCATTTTATTAACTTTTTATTTTTTCCTTGTTGCACTAAAAGCGCTTCTAGGGACAAATGCTGCAAATTAGCTATCGCTACAAGCATTATGATCCAAGCATGGGACTGTTGTTGTACAGTTGTTTATGCTTTTTGTATCTGTCCCTATCAAATCAAATCAAATCAAATAAACTCAATATCAAATATTAAGTCAAACTACTTCATTGTGCCTTTCCAGTTTGGGTGTTTGTGTCATTTTCAGGAATTTATTTCAACAAAATCCCAACATGTGACAACAAACTTTCTTTGGATTATGTTAAAAGGTAATCTTTACTATAACCAGAGTAATTATTTCATAATTTTACTGTACATTTTTTGGAGACCAACAAATCTTTTGCTCACTGAGGTTAAATCAGACAAAACTTCTCTTGTTTTAGGTCTGTTAGAATTTAAATAATTTATAAATGCCACAATAATGATGGAACGAATTTGTCAAGTTTTTTATTTTTTTTAATTAATGTCTAACCTCTCAGTTTTCCTCTCAGCATTTAATCGAAAAATTCCTGAAAGTGACAAAAAATAAACTCGGTGGAAAATCCTGGAAAGGCACAATGAGGTATCTCGACTTGGTATTTCTCCAAACAATTTACAGTAAAAATATGAAATATTTATTCTGGTTATAGTATGACCATTTAACATAATCCAAAGATAGTTTGTTGTCACATGTTGGGATTTTGTTGAACTAAATTCCTGAAAATGACACAAACATTTAACCTGGTAGGGCACAATGAGGCATCTTGGAATTTCTCCAAAGATTTACAGTAAAATTATGGAATATTTAATTTGGATATAGTGTGGAAAACTAGTAGGTGGGTCATAAATAACCATTTTTGTGGTTATGCCTCTCAGGGCCTCATTTCATTGTTTTCGCCTGCAAGGCCTCTATTACCGTAATGCACCATGTACGCGAGAAGCTAATCTTTAGAAGAACGCTAGCGCCGCCTGGCTTTACTGCGGTGAAATTATCAGGCGCAGTTGCCACAGAAAGAAAAAGAGCTCTGAGAATAATTAAAAATAAAATAAGATACACAAAACAATAAACATTGACAGAAAAACATTCACAAAACGTGTAAAACCGAGGGGGCATAGATGGATGGATCATTCTGAAGAAAGAACGAAAATAGAAGTGTCCATCACGCCGCTGATGTATTCTCGCGAGATCTGAGCGTGTTTCCGAGAGTTTCATCTCTCCACCAGAGAACCTCTCTCAGCAGAAAGTGAAGCTGAACAGCTTCTGCCGGCTGAACGAAACGCCTCCATACCTGTTCTGTGGAGCAGGTCCGGAACCGGATCCATCTGAAAGAACTGAACGTTCCTCTGCTGCAGCTGCAACCTTCTCCACCTGAGCCTATAAAGTTTCCTCCAGCTCTGCTCTCTCTGCTTCTCCCGCTTCTTGCTGCCTGCCTCTTAGCTCCGCCCACAGCCAGCTCGTCCTTCGCCGCCATGTTGAGAGTGGCAACGCGGGTTGCTTGGAAACGAGATTTTCTGAAGAAAATAAATCTTATGTACACGGAAGCGTTTTTTCCCCAAATATATATTTTTAATTCAACAGGTGGTATCAATTTTCTGTTTCTGTTAAAATGTGATTACAAAATTGAAAGATTACCGATAAAATATCAGATTTTCATCAACAAGCTCTTCTGGCACGGAAACTTGCATACAAACATAATTTCTCTCCCACTTCATGTTATATTTGGAACAATGGAAATATTCTTTATAAAAACAATTCTCTTTATTTTAAGCACTGGGTAGAAAAGGATATAACTTTTGTGAAACAGCTTCTAAATCTTGAGGGTTTTCCTTTGACATACTGTGAATTTCTATCCAAGTTTAACCTTCCCAATAACTCCCAAAGAATATTCAGTTGTGGTGTTTTACAGCTGTTCCCAGGATCAACTGATCATATTAAATAACATCTTCTGGAAGATTTTTTTTGGTCCTCCTTGTCTGGAAGTTTAAACTGGGACCACTTTTGGCTGAATGCAGGAACATTTTGATTAAAGTGCCCCTGGCATGAAATACCCCGCGACGTTTGGGCCCTTTTTAGTCCCACTCTAGGTACCTTAATACTGTATCAAAGGATCGTTAGCCGTAGCTCAGCCTTGTTGTATTATTGCAGCCCCTACTAGGAGGCCCTTCTGTTAGCATTAGCACAGAACGACTGAGTTCTGGTGGGCGGGGCCAAAGCCATGCGCCTCTATTGTCAATTGAGTCTCTAACATCCGCATCTGATGAAACATTGACAGAGATGCATTTGCGCACCACAAATTGCCCAAATTCCAATATTATGCATTCAATGTAATTAGGTTTAGGCCTAATTATATTGTGTGTTGAACAATAATCTGTTTACAAATTACAGGCCTAATAAAATATTTGATCATCCATCCACACATCCATCCGTCCTCATTACGTCTCTAGCTTCACCACGACAGTAACGTCCCTTTTTCAGGACTGTGTATTTCAACAATAATGTTGTAAAAATCCAAATAACTTTACAGACTTTCATTGTAAAGGGTTTAAACAATGTTTTCCATGCATGTTCAATTAACCATAACCAATTAATTAACATGCACCTGTGGAATGGTCGTTAAGACTTTTTTTTTTTTTTTATAAGCCACCAAAGCCCAACCCCAGGCCGGCCACGACATCCAGCGCCCCATCCGCCCAATTTCTTAACAGATGGACAGAACCAAAGCGCATGAGCATAAGTATCTGGTATATTGCTTGTGCATTGTAAGCAGGTATTAGACGATGTAAAACCCATCCTAAACATTTGTTGACCTGTATAGGGTACTCTATGAAGGATTTTGTATTGTATTAATTGCAAATTAGGATTTTTTGTTATTTTAAAGGTTCTTAAACATATCTGAGACCAGATTTTTTGGTCAAAGCTGGCTGATAAATCCACCTCCCATTTTGAAATGGGGATGGCTATTGATTCATCTAATGTAGATAAAGTTTTGTATATTTTAGACAGCAATTTGGGGGGGTTGAGATTAAGAAAATCTAAAACTCTTGCTGGAATTTGTAATTCAACTATATAGAGCCTAAATTTACCTTTTAATAATAGATTTAATTTGTTCATATTCTAAGAATTTGTTTTTATCAATTCCATATTGTGTAATTAATGTATTAAATGGGATAAAGTCTGTTCCTTCAAATATATGTTCCAGGTATTCAATTCCATTGCACCTCCAGACTGGAGAACGTATCATACACTTTTTTTTGCAAGATGTCGGGGTTATTCCAGATGGGTGTACGTCTGCATGGGATTATTGTGGACTCTGTCATTTTTAGAAACTCCCACCATGCTGTCAGAGAGGAGCTGATATTTATGCTTTTAAAGCATTCATATTGTTTTATATTTGAGCTAATAAATGGTAGGTCTGAAAGTTTTATCTTATTGCATAGTGTCTGTTCTATGTCTATCCAGGACTCGTCTAGGTAGCTATGTTTTAACCATCTTGAGATGTATTGGAGCCTGTTGGCTAAGAAATAATGATGGAAGTTTGGTAGATCTAGACCTCCTTTTTCTTTGGTCTTCTGCAGGGTTTTTAAGCTGATACGTGGGGGTTTATCTTTCCAAAGAAATTTAGAGATAGAGGAGTCCAGAGATCTAAACCAGTCTAGTGATGGTTTACTTGGGATCATTGAGAATAAGTAGTTGATTCTGGGCAAAACCATCATTTTTATTGAAGCAACCCTTCCCATAAGTGATATGGGTAGAGATTTACATCTAGCAAGATCATCTTCCACTTTTTTTAAAAGTGGGATGTAGTTTAGCTTTATTAAATCTGCCAGTCTTGGTGAGACATTGATACCTAAATAGGTAATAATAATATGCCTGATTGCTGCAGCTAGTGGTTCAATAAAAATAGCGAACAGGGAGGGAGAGAGAGGACATCCCTGCCTGGTACCTCTCTGAAGATAAAACCTAGATGATGTTTGGTTATTTGTCCTGATACATGCTGTTGGTGAACTGTATAATATTTTCAACCAGTTTATAAAAGAATTTCCAAAGCCAAATTTATGTAAGGTTGCAAATAAGAATTTCCAGTTAACTCTATCAAATGCTTTTTCTGCATCTAGAGATAATATATTAGTTTTAATGTTTTTACAGTAAGAAAAATCAATTAAATCTATTAATCTACGTGAATTTGTGGATGAATGTCTCCCTTTAATAAAACCAGTTTGATCAGGATGTATTATAAGAGGAGTTACTTTCTCTATCCTTTTTGCGAGGGCTTTGCAGATTATTTTAAGATCAACATTAATGAGGGATATGGGACGATAGCTGGTAGGAAACAAAGGGTCTTTACCTGATTTTAGTAGAAGACTAATGTAGGCAGAATTCATATTTGGTGGGAGTCGGCCATTTTCCTTGGTTTCCTGCAGCATTCTGTGGAATGTTGGTGCCAGAATATTCCAGAATTCTTTATAGAACTCTGCTGGAAATCCATCTGGGCCTGGAGCCTTTTTATTGGGGATGCCTTGGAGGGCCTCCTGGAGTTCAGCCGCTATTGGAGGTGAATCCAGGGCCATCGCTTGACTTTCACATAATTAAGGTCGTGTTATGTTATCCAAAAAATGTTCAATTTCATGATCTGATGGGTCTATCTCTGGTGAGTATAAAGCCTTATAAAATTCTTTAAAGGTGTTTATTGTTCCAGGATCATATACTGTATTCCCGGTCTGATCTTTAATAGCAGATATAGTTGTTTTTTCTTTATTAATTTTAAGCTGGTTAGCCAAAAATCTACCTGATTTATTACCTTGTTCAAAGTTTTCTATCCTAATTCTTTGAATTAAGAACTGGGTCTGTTTATTAATAATTTCATTTAATTCTAGCTTTGCTTTACGGATTTTGCCTAGTCTCTCCTCATCTAGAGAAGCTTCTAATTAGTTTATAGTTTCTTCTAATTCCTGAATACGTTTTTTTTCCATTTTCTTTGTATTTGATGAGATTATTTTACCTCTAATCACAGCTTTCCCTGCCTCCCAAAGAATGGATGGTGACGTACCATGTAGGTCAATATATTCCAAATAAGAAGCCCACTCTTTTTCAAAATATTTAATACATTCTTTATCCTTAAGTAATGATATATTAAATCTCCAATTTTTGCTTTGAGGCGTTTGTTTTATTTACTAAAGTTAGAGAAACAGGAGCATGGTCGTTAAGACCTTAACAGCTTACAGAAAGAAGGCATTTAAGGTCACAGTTCTAAAAACGCAGGACACTAAAGAGACTTGTCTACCGACTGTGAAAAACACCCAAAGAAAGATGCCCAGGGTCCCTGCTCATCTGCGTGAACGTGCATTAGGCATGCTGCGGGGAGGCATGAGGACTGCTGATGTGGCTAATGTCCGCACTGTGAGACGCCTAAGACAGCGCTACAGGGAGACAGGAAGGACAGCTGATCATCCTCGCAGTGGAAGACCACGTGTTACAACACCTGCACAGGATCGGTACATCCGGATATCACACCTGCGTGACAGGTACAGGATGGCCACAACAACTGCCCGAGTCACACCAGGAACACACAATCCCTCCATCAGTGCTCAGACTGTCCGCAATAGGCTGAGAGAGGCTGGACTGAGGGCTTGTAGGCCTGTTGTAAGGCAGGTCCTTACCAGACATCACCAGCAACAACGCCGCCTATGGGCACAAACCCACCTTCGCTGAACCAGACAGGAGTGACAAAAAGTTCTCTTCACTGATGAGTCACGGTTTTGTCTCACCAGGGGTGATGGACGGATTCGTGTTTATCGTGGAAGGAATGAGCGTTACACCGAGGCCTGTACCCTGGAGCGGGATGGATTTGGAGGTGGGGGGTCCGTCATGGTCTGGGGCGGTATATCACATCACCATCGGACTGAGCTTGTTGTCACTGCAGGCAATCTCAATGCCTTGCGGTACAGGGAAGACATCCTGCTCCCTCATGTGGTACCCTTTATGCATGCTCATCCGGACATGATCCTCCAGCAGGACAATGCCACCAGCCATGCTGCTCGTTCTGTGCGTGAGTTTCTGCATGACAGCAATGTCAGTGTTCTGCCATGGCCAGCGAAGAGCCCGGATCTCAATCCCATTGAGCACGTCTGGGACCTGTTGGATCGCAGGGTGAGGGCTAGGGCCATTCCCCCCAGAAATGTCCAGGAACTAGCAAGTTCCTTGGTGGAAGAGTGGGGTAACATCTCACAGCAAGAACTGACCAATCTGGTCCATGAGGAGGAGATGCACTGCAGTACTTCAAGCAGCTGGTGGCCACACCAGATACTGACTGGTACTTTTGATTTTGAGCCTCCCTTCATTCAAGGACACATTATTCTACTTCTGTTAGTCACATGTCTGTGAAACATTTTTAGTTTATGTCTTATGGTGTCGACTCTTTTAGTGTTCATACAAATATTTACACACATTAAGTTTACTAAAAGTAAAAACAGTTGAAAGTCAGAGGACGTTTCTTTTTTTGCTGAGTTTATGTAATGGCGTTTCAGTTTGATCCGGAATCTGATCCGGACGGCGAAGCACCTGAGGAGGAACCAGAAAGGTGGAGGACGTCTTCTACAGGTGATCCAGACAGACGTGCTGCACGGAGGGGAGGGGCTGTGTGTGTGTGTGTGTTCTTGTATTGCTATCCTATTTAGGACCTTTTCTGGCATATGTGTGTATCGCTTTCGATATGTGTGTGCGAGAGACGTGAGTGACAGAGATGAAGAGAGAGCAGGGAATGAATGCGCTGCGTGTTTTAAATAGCGTAGAAAAGAAAAAAACGAAACACAGTATGTGATGGTCGGTGTTGATTTTCTTTTCTTTTCTTTGGGTCGGTGTTGAATCTGTGGCGGTCGGAGTTTAATATATGGCGCAGCGCCACAGATTCATCTATATATGTGGGAAACACTGGTATGTAACAGCTTTAGGACGTTATTGCGGAAATATACTTACTTGTATAGGGATATTTGCTGGTTCATGGAGGGTTGGTATTGATCCTGGTAAAAGTTTTAGACAATCAGTGAATCCACTGCTGTGTTGTCCCAAGTTAATAAAACATTCATCAGAGAAATGTTTGCCACAAACGACCAGGCGCTTCGGGAGTCGGTCGGGTTCATTCCCTGCATAAATAAAGTCCATCCACAAGCTTTTCAGTGGGGAGGACAGTGTCCATGCGGTCTGGACTCCATGTTGTCAGTTAGTTGTTTGCCTTTTACCGTAGCTCTCGTTGTTTAGGTAGTAATACGCGCCGCGGGGGGAGGGACTTGGAGAGTGTAGTTCAGAGAAGGGGGTAATTGGCTGGAACTCAGTGATGACATATGCCGAAACGTGAGGTCATATGGCGAAACGTGAGGTCATATGCCGAACTGCAAAACCGCCCGTTTCTGAGTGCTAATTTCACCATGTAGGCAGACATACCCGGGGACAAAGGAAACACTAAGCAGTAGCTTTAACCCCTTAGGGGACATAGGCAGGCTGGGGAAACTAACAAATATGACCAAAAAATTTCATGCCAGGGGCACTTTAAATAATAAGGTTAAAGAAGTTACTTTCAAAATCTTACATAATGTTTACCCAGTTAAAGAGCTTTAACCTAAATATTGATTATTCATGTACGTTTTTTGAACAACACATGGAAACTATTTGTCATTTATTTTATCAATGTATGTACTCTAAGACCTTTTGGACAAATGTACAACATTTCATTGAACAGACAAGCAGTACAACTAACAGGAAGAGATGTACTACTTTGCTTTGAGAATAAAGACTTGGACAAGGACATTACATATTTTATCCGGATTCTTCTTTTCTTGGGTAAGTTCCATATTCATAAATCAAGATGGACAAACTCCAAACCAAGCACACATCATTTCAGCAAAGAATTTGAACAATACATTTAAATAATTAAATCCGCCTTCAGGTGGGGGGACGGGTCCTGACTGTTGTTTGTGCTTACGTGCCAAACAGCAGATTAGATTACCCACCCTTCTTGGAGTCTTTGGAGGGGGTGCTGGAGAGTGCTCCTCCTGGGGACTCCCTTGTTCTGCTGGGGGACTTCAACGCTCACGTGGGCAATGACAGTGAGACCTGGAGGGGTGTGGTTGGGCGGAATGGCCCCCCTGATCTAAACCCGAGTGGTGTCTTGTTATTGGACTTCTGTGCTCGTCATGGATTGTCCATAACAAACACCATGTTCAAGCATAAAGGTGTCCATATGTGCACTTGGCACCAGGACACCTTAGGCCGCAGCTCAATGATCGACTTGGTTGTTGTCTCATCTGATCTGCGGCCGCATGTTTTGGACACTCGGGTGAAGAGAGGGGCAGAGCTGTCCACTGACCACTACCTGGTGGTGAGTCGGCTCCGATGGTGGGGGAGGACGCCGGACAGACCTGGAAGGCCCAAACGTGTTGTGAGGGTCTGCTGGGAACGTCTGGCAGAGTCTCCTGTCAGAAGGAGCTTTAACTCACACCTCCGGCAGAACTTTGAACACGTCCCGGGGGAGGCGGGGAATATCGAGTCCAAGTGGACCATGTTCCGCGCCTCCATTGCCGAGGCGGCTGACCGAAGCTGTGGCCGTAAGCTGGTCGGTGCCTGTCGCGGCGGCAACCCCCGAACCCGCTGGTGGACACCGGCGGTAAGGGATGCTGTCAGGCTGAAGAAGGAATCCTACCGGGTCTTTTTGGCTTGTGGGACCCCTGAAGCAGCTGATAGGTACCGACAGGCCAAGCGGGATGCGGCTCGGATGGTTGCTCAGGCAAAAACTCTGGCGTGGGAGGAGTTTGGAGAGACCATGGAAAACGACTTCCGTACGGCTTCGAAGCGATTCTGGTCCACCATCCGGCGTCTCAGGGGGGGAAAGCGGTCTGCCACCAACACTGTTTACAGTGGGGATGGTGTGCTGCTGACCTCGACGCGGGACGTTTTGGGTCGGTGGATGGAATACTTCGAAGACCTCCTCAATCCCACCGGCACGCCTTCCAATCTGGAAGCAGGGTTTGGGGACTTGGGGTCGGGCTCTCCAATCTCTGGTGCTGAGGTCACCGAGGTCGTTAAAAAGCTCCTCGGTGGCAGGGCTCCGGGGGTGGATGAGATTCGACCGGAGTTCCTCAAGGCTCTGTATGTTGTGGGGCTGTGTTGGCTAACGCGGCTCTGCAATATTGCGTGGACATCGGGGGCAGTTCCCTTGGATTGGCAGACCGGGGTGGTGGTCCCCCTGTGGAACAATGCGGTTTTCGTCCTGGCCGTGGAACACTGGACCAGCTCTACACCCTCAGCAGGGTCCTGGAGGGTGCGTGGGAGTTCGCCCAACCGGTCTACATGTGTTTTGTGGACTTGGAGAAGGCGTTCGACCGTGTCCCTCAGGGGGCCCTGTGGGGGGTGCTCCGGGAGTATGGGGTACCGGGCCCCTTGATACGGGCTGTTAGGTCCCTGTACGACCGGTGCCAGAGTTTGGTTCGCATTGCCGGCAGTAAGTCGGGGTTGTTTCCAGTGAGAGTTGGACTCCGCCAAGGTTGCCCTTTGTCACCGATCCTGTTCCTAACTTTTATGGACAGGATCTCTAGGCGCAGCCAAGGCGTTGAGGGGATCCGTTTTGGTGGCCTCAGGATCGGGTCTCTGCTTTTTGCAGATGATGTGGTCCTGTTGGCTTCATTGGAGGGTGATCTACAGCTTTCGCTGGAGCTGTTCGCAGCCGAGTGTGAAGCGGCTGGGATGAGAATCAGCACCTCCAAATCCGAGGCCATGATCTTGAGCCGGAAAAGGGTGGGGTGCCTCCTCCGGGTCGGGGATGGGGTCTTTCCCCAAGTGGAGGAGTTTAAGTATCTGGGGGTCTTGTTCACGAATGAGGGAAAAATGGAGCGGGAGATCGATAGACGGATTGGTGGGGCATCTGCAGTTATGCGGGCGCTCTACCGGTCTGTCGTGGTGAAGAGAGAGCTGAGCCGAAAGGCGAAGCTCTCAATTTACAGGTCGATCTACGTTCCTACCCTCATCTATGGTCACGAACTCTGGGTGGTGACCGAAAGAACTAGATCACGGATACAAGCGGCTGAATTGAGTTTCCTCCGCAGAGTGTCTGGGCTCTCCCTTAGAGATAGGGTGAGAAGCTCGGTCATCCGGAGGGGCTCAGAGTAGAGCTGCTGCTCCTCCACATCGAGAGGAGTCAGTTGAGGTGGGTCGGGCATCTGGTCAGGATGCCTCCTGGACGCCTCCCTGGTGAGGTGTTTCAGGCACGTCTCACCGGGAGGAGGTCCAGGGGAAGGCCCAGGACACGCTGGAGGGACTATGTTTCTCGGCTGGCCTGGGAGCGCCTTGGGGTTCCTCCCGAGGAGCTGGAACAAGTGGCTGGGGAGAGGGAAGTCTGGGTCTCTTTGCTTAGGCTGCTGCCCCCGCGACCCGACCCCGGATAAGCGGAAGAAAATGGATGGATGGATAATTAAAGATGTTGATAATCAAAAAGCTATAAAAGCTAACTATGTTTTGACAACTGAACCTGGATATGTGATCTTATATTACCTCTTTTATTTTATTTTACTTTTAAGTTAGCACTTTATAAGCTCCCTGTGATATTTTGTTCTATTTGTCTTTACCCCTGGCGTTCTTTGTATACTTCGTATATATATATATATATATATATATATATATATATATATATATATATATATATATATAGTTTTATTTTTTTATTTGTTCTTTTGATATCAATAAAGACATTATTAAAAAAAAGCTTTTATGCCCTAAAAAAAGGTATACGGAAGTGTATTGCAATGACTAGGGAAAAATAAAAAGCTGTTTTTCTGACTAAATTAGATCATTTAAGTTTTTTTTTTTTTTAAAGCTCAGTTTTAATATATATATAATGTTTATTTTGTTTATTTAACAGGGACAATTTGTATTAATTAAAGATGTTTTACACCAGATTATAGCCAAAGCTAGTTTCCATCTGCAGTCCCTGAACAGGTGAGAATACGAATTAAATATCTTAAATTGTAAAAACACAACAATCACTGATTACATAATCATTCAATAAAATATCACTAAGACCAATATCTTAAGTAAATAAATCCTATATTTACTTAAGATATATATATATATATATAAATATATATATATATATATATATATATATATATATATATATATATATATAGATATAGACACTGCAAAATTATTCTTCACTATTTTTTACTATTCTCATTATTTCAGAAAAAAAGCATTTTATATAAAATGTTTTTTTCTGAAATAATGAAAAAGCATTTTATATATATATATATATAAATAAATAAAACGCTTTTTTTCTGAAATAATGAAAAAGCATTTTATTTATATATATATATATATATATATATATATATATATATATATATATATATATATATATATATATATAATGCTTTTTTTCTAAAATAATGAGAATAGTAAAAAATAAACAAGTGAAGAATAATTTTGCAGTGTCTTTACGAGATGATTTATTCATGACGCTCCTGATTTATTGATTAGTGTGATTTCTTTGTATTTTTTTTCTTGGTAAAACTTATCTCGATAATTCAGGTAACACAGCGTTTTTTTTCCCCAAATGAATGCAATTTGCTTCCATATCTGTGTTCACTGAGATAAAAATAAACAATATCTGCACATTATAATCCTGTTGAACAGCCAATATGACACATTGTGGTTAAAATGTCTTAAATGTGGCTGATTTTCGACCATATGTTATATTTCAGGGGTTTAAGCGGTGGAAAACCTTTCAGTCTTGTTTTTGAGATGTCATTTCTTTTTCATCTTATTATTATATATTATTATTAGATGTAATAATGCTGCTTTCTTTCTTGCTGTGTCCACCTCCACGGCGTGCGTTTGGCTCGCCATCACCAATTTATTACTATTAAAAAAGGAATTAATGAAAAAAATTATGAAAACAACCAAGAACACATCGGTGAACACTTTTATCAGATATCCTGAAAACTAGGAATTAAAAGTGACAATCAACTTTAAATAAGAATGTAATATGTTCCTGTATCAGAGTCCAGTTAATCAGTTCCGCATCTAAATATGTAGACTGATCCCATCAGACCCAGATTGTTCTGCACTAAACACTAATAGGAAAGAGGAGCTCTCCCAGGGCACCATTCATCCAAGAACATTTATTCTGCTCTGTATATTTTTTAAAAATATACAAACAAGTGTTTAAATTCGAGTTTGATTCGACTGGAGAAGAGAAAAGTACCTGTTTTATACAGTAGGGGGCAGCACTATGCTGTTACTGCAGCCTAAATTAAATGTAAAGACATCAGGGCTGGATCATAAATTCTGTTGAATAACATTAGATTAAACTGAATGTGCAGTTAAAACTGAAAGTACAAACCTGTTAATATTCTGATCATTATTTATTGCAACAACATCAGCAGATCTTCATTCAACTTACAGACTCTAAAGTAGATTTGATCCCCTTCTTTAAAGATAAAATCCACTAAACTACAGTTTTTTTTTACGTTTATGGTCTTGTGAGAGGAAACTGGTTGGAATAGGTTTTATTTTGGGGCGTCAGCGTAAAGGGGACAGGATGCAGAATGCTCGCCGGGCGTCCCAATGTTGCTCTACTTTGTGTTATGTCCAGAAAAAAATCCCAGTAAAATATGTTGACATTTCTGGTTCTAGTGCAAAACAATGGGAAACTCACCAGGGGTGTGAATACTTTTTGAAACGCCCCAAGCCTCAGCCCTGCTGGACTAGCAGTTAAAAGACTTAATGGCCATAAAGATGAAGAGTAGAGTTCTGGAAAATCTAAAAGTTGGGGCTAATTTCCTGACTGTGTTTTAGATTTTTAATTTTGAGCTAAACATTTAGCTTGCTAACCAAACATTTACTTTTTAAGCTAAATATTTAGCTTGCTAACTAAATGTTTAGCTCCAAATTAAATATTTAGCTTAAAAATTAAATATTTAGTTGACAAGCTTAATATTTAATTTGGAGATAAACATTTAGCTTGCTAACTAAATATTTACTTTTTAAGCTAAATATTTAGCTTGCTAACTAAATGTTTAGCTCCAAATAAAATATTTAGCTTAAAAACTAAATATTTAGTTGACAAGCTTAATATTTAATTTGGAGATAAACATTTAGCTTGCTAACTAAATATTTACTTTTTAAGCTAAATATTTAGCTTGCTAACTAAATGTTTAGCTCCAAATTAAACATTTAGCTTGCTAACCAAATATTTACTTTTTAAACAAAATATTTAGCTTGCTAACTAAATGTTTAGCTCCAAATTAAATATTTAGCTTAAAAATTAAATATTTAGTTGACAAGCTTAATATTTAATTTGGAGATAAACATTTAGCTTGCTAACTAAATATTTACTTTTTAAGCTAAATATTTAGCTTGCTAACTAAATGTTTAGCTCCAAATAAAATATTTAGCTTAAAAACTAAATATTTAGTTGACAAGCTTAATATTTAATTTGGAGATAAACATTTAGCTTGCTAACTAAATATTTACTTTTTAAGCTAAATATTTAGCTTGCTAACTAAATGTTTAGCTCCAAATTAAATATTTAGCTTGCTAACCAAATATTTACTTTTTAAACTAAATATTTAGCTTGCTAACTAAATGTTTAGCTCCAAATTAAATATTTAGCTTAAAAACTAAATATTTAGTTGACAAGCTTAATATTTAATTTGGAGATAAACATTTAGCTTGCTAACTAAATCTTTACTTTTTAAGCTAAATATTTAGGTTGCTAACTAAATGTTTAGCTCCAAATTAAACATTTAGCTTGCTAACCAAATATTTACTTTTTAAGCTAAATATTTAGCTTGCTAACTAAATGTTTAGCTCCAAATTAAACATTTAGCTTGCTAACCAAATATTTACTGTTTAAACTAAATATTTAGCTTGCTAACTAAATGTTTAGCTCCAAATGAAACATTTAGCTTGCTAACCAAATATTTACTTTTTAAACTAAATATTTAGCTTGCTAACTAAATGTTTAGCTCCAAATTAAATATTTAGCTTGCTAACCAAATATTTACTTTTTAAACTAAATATTTAGCTTGCTAACTAAATGTTTAGCTCCAAATGAAACATTTAGCTTGCTAACCAAATATTTACTTTTTAAACTAAATATTTAGCTTGCTAACTAAATGTTTAGCTCCAAATGAAACATTTAGCTTGCTAACCAAATATTTACTTTTTAAACTAAATATTTAGCTTGCTAACTAAATGTTTAGCTCCAAATTAAATATTTAGCTTGCTAACCAAATATTTACTTTTTAAACAAAATATTTAGCTTGCTAACTAAATGTTTAGCTCCAAATGAAACATTTAGCTTGCTAACCAAATATTTACTTTTTAAACTAAATATTTAGCTTGCTAACTAAATGTTTAGCTCCAAATTAAATATTTAGCTTGCTAACCAAATACTGTATTAGAATTAACAAGCAACATAGTTTCTAAGCTGGATGTCTTTTATGACCACTGTTATTAACACCATTCATCTGGTTAAAGCAGGTAGAAAGCATCCAGGCTCCCTGGGGATAAAACTGGACATCCCTCGACACTGATTATGTGATCCTCTTCTTTAAACTCTTCCTAATTTAATAAATCAGACTGAATTATCTGGATAGGATCTAATACAAAAAATAACATTATCAATACTCTCTTTTTAAAAATAGAAAGAAATTCCAGTCAGTTCGGTTTATATCAACATGCAGCAAATGACACCTCAGGACACAGTACAGAACAGACAGACCCCATTAATATAAAAAGACAAATACAATCAGATCAGCAAGCCATCTACACAGATTCAAATTCAAAAACATGTTTCAGTTGGGTCCTGGTTGGAATATGGTGCAGTAATATTCAGTTTATTATAAATGTTTTTTGTCTGAAGAGCCAAAGTGATTTCCTCGAGACATTAGCTCTGCAACAGTTCCTCAGAGAAAGAGTCATGCAATGATAATAATAATAATAATGACAATAAACTCCTTCACTAATGCAAACGAAGTATGGGGTGCCGTTTGTAAAGTTAAAAATTAACAGCAATAATTTAGGTTATTTAACCTGTCATAAGAGAATAAAATGGGGTTTTATTTTGTCAAAGTCAGATTTGCGTCCAAGTTATTTATTTCTAAATGTCAGTTTCAGGCTAAATATTTAGCTAACAAGCTAAACTGGCTAGATAAATATATAGCTTCGAAATAAACATTTAACTCAGAGCTAAATATTTAGCTAACATGCAAATTCACGGGCAGAGAAGCAGAAGTGGACTATCAAAATAAAAGCTGGGTCTTGCAAACCTCTGCCGCTGGTGCATCACTGTTGCTGTAAATCCATAAACGTCTGTATTACCGTTAAAACGGCTCGTCGACACGTTATAGGCTGAAATGTTGGACATGTCGGGACGAAAATAAACAATGATAAAAAAAAGTCATTCAGTCTCTGCTGCTGTTTATATAGAGGTTGGCAAGACCCAACTTTTATTTTGGTAGTGCACTTCCGCTCAGCAGAAATTAAATTAGCATACTAGCTAAATATTTAGCTCTGAGCTAAATGTTTAGTACGAGGCTAAATATTTAGCTAGCCCGTTCAGCTTGCTAGCTAATTATATTTAGCGTCTAAGTAAATATTGAGCTTGCTAACTAAGTATTAAGTTTGAAGTAAAATATTTAGTTTGTAGACTAAATTTTTAGTTGACAAGCTAAATATTTCACTTGTTACCTAAATATTTAATTTGATGTTAAATATTTAATTTGTAAACTAAATATTCAGCTTGAACCTGTGGTATTTATAAATGAATAAATAACATGGTAAAAAAAATGACTTTGACAAATTAACCCTCATTTATTTATCTTATGACTGGCTCAATAACCCAAATTATTGCTGTTAACTTTTGACTGTGTAACTTTAAAAACAGTGTTACCCCATAAGGAAGGATTTAGCGTATTAGCTAAATATTTAGCTCTGAGCTAAATGCCTAGTTCGAGGCTAAATATTTAGCTAGCCCGCTTAACTAGCTAGCTAGCTAATTACATTTAACTTCTAAGTACAAATTTTGCTTGCTAACTAAGTATTTAGTTTGAAGTACAATATTTAGTTTGTATACAAATTTTTAGTTTACAAGCTAAATATTTTGCTTGTTCCCTAAATATTTAATTTGATGCTAAATATTTAATATGACAATATGAAATATGAAAATATGACTGAATAATTAACCCTCATTTATTTATCTTATGACTGGCTCAATAACCCAAATTATTGCTGTTAACTTTTGACTGTGTAACTTTAAAAACAGTGTTACCCCATAAGAAAGGATTTAGCATATTAGCTAAATATTTAGCTCTGAGCTAAATGTTTAGTACGAGGTTAAATATTTAGCTAGCCCGTTCAGCTTGCTAGCTAATTATATTTAGCTTCTAAGTAAATATTTAGCTTGCTAACTAAGTATTTAGTTTGAAGTAAAATAATTAGTTTGTAGACTACATTTTTTGTTGACAAGCTAAATATTTAGCTGGTTATCTAAATATTTAATTTGATGCTAAATATTTAATTTGTAAACTAAATATCTAGCTTGAACCTGTGGTATTTATAAATTAATAAATAACATGGTGAAAATATGACTTTGAGCAATTAACCCTCATTTATTTATCTAATGATTGGCTCTATAAACAAAAGTATTGCTCTTAACTTTTGACTGTGTAACTTTAAAAACGGTGTTATCCCATAAGGAAGGATTTAGCCGTCTTGTTTACCCCTGAATATAAAACAGCCGTGTCAGCAACGCACCTGATGACTAATGGCTAATGATGCCTCTATCATTATCACTAACGCTTCCCCTGGGAGAAAAATCATAACAAACAGAAACTCAAGACACTTAGAGCAACCGTACCAGCATTATGAAAAGAGGACAACTACAGATCGTTTCCTCGGCTGTACTCTGCCAAGTTTTATTTCGGATCCCTCCTGGATGAATTGGGATTGATCAGGCTTTAGTAAAATAGAAAATAGGACAGAGCCCCTTCCTCAGGGTCCCACTGATGTCCGGTGCGAAAGGCCGCGATATGTTGGCTTTCTCCACGTTTTCAGCACCTTTGGCTCCTCATGTATGTTAAGTAATTTTTTGCACAATGCAAACATGAGACAATGAAACAGAACAAACTGAATTTGGTTGCAGCATCATCATGGTAACTCAGATATATATCTGTTCGATGCCGAGCGGTCAGTGAAGAAGAGCCGCCAGAGACACCATCAGGGTGCCGATGATCAGTGATCGGTCCACAGGGCTGATCCGCCTGACGCTGTTCCCCTGCTGGAGAAGATTTGTTTCAGAAATGAAAACTGATTCCATCAATGCACACAACTTTATCTGAAAAAAAAACAACTAAAAAAAAAACTTGTAATAGTTATCAGGATCTCTCAGTCAGATTGCTCCGTTGTTTAATAAAATAATTTTGCGTTTATCTATTTTATTTTAATGCTTTTAATGTAGGGAATGCAATTAAATAAAATGTTTATGAAGTTGAATGAAGTTTTGGTGCTAATTCCAGCTTTGGCCAGTAGGTGTCGCCTTCGGTCTCTCACATCGGGAACTTTTTATCTGCTAACAGTTAGGTTGTTTCTTGGGGGGGTTTAGTCATTTTTAAAGCAAATGTACTTCTGATTAAATAAGATTTGTTATAAACAATGATTTGTCCCTGAATCTGTGGGGTTTTCCATTTGATGAAAACCGAAAATAACAAAAAAAATGACCCAACTTCAGTTATGCGGTTTTGAAATGTGGCTCTTGCTTTAAATTACCATTAAAAGTAACGTCGGGTTTTCTGAAGCTGTACATTTCAGTTGTTTTCTTACTTGGTCTAGAAAGCTGTGGATAGGCTCGTTGGAAAGGTCTCTTTCTGCTGAAGACACCAGTATTTGTCCCATTGCTGTGGGCTCGTTGGAAAGGATTTTTCTAACAATGTTCTCTCTTGTATTTATCATATTTTTATATTCCTATAACAAATACTCAGGTTATCCTTAAAAAAAACTTTGTTCAAACTTTAAATTGTAAAAGATCTGGTGAAGCTAAAACTGGAGGAAACAAGGTTTTTTAGGCTCAAAATGAATATATGATTATTATTTTGACGTTAGAAATTAAAAATCAGGTAAAACATGGCTGTTACTCACCTCAGTTTGGCTGATTTTAATTATTTCACTGGCATTTACTACAGAGACACAGAGAGGCCGGGATTGTTCTGTCAGTACCTGAATTATTCATCATAACGATGCTAGCAGCACTGATGGAGCTGTGTTGGTGCTCTGCTGTTTACCGTAGTAATAATCGAAGGTGGCGTTGTAGTCGTAGTCGTAGTCGGGCGTCGGCGTTACGCTCATTGGATCGTAATACGTTGTGTTTTCCTCTCCTTCTTCCAAAACGTAACTTCTAACGTCTCCTGTCAAGAAACAGAAAGCTTCACTTTGAATCCCAGAGTTTAAATATTGTTATCTTTTAATAACATTTTCTGCTCATGAGCATAACTCCTGGTATTATATAACCGGTATCCACATGTTTTCTGTTGCTGAAGTTCCTGAGCATCGTTGAGGGTCACTGACAGTTTAACGTTTCCTGTCGGCCTATTTCACCACAACTGATTGGCTTTTACCCCCTTTGAAAGAACCCAACTATCTCTAAAAATCCCTCCTATCGACGCAGCAGCTCCTTCCCGACCTAAATCTGCCGACTCAGCATTTTCAGTAAATAAAAAAAAAGTCAGGTCTAGAAATCTGATATTCTGGCAGGAGGATTAGAAATATTTAGTGGATAAAGTTTGTTCCTTGTCTAAAGTCAGGGAAGTTTTATCTCATGTGCATTATGACTCTTTTTGTCTGTCATTTTCCAGGTGAGGTAATAACGTCATATTCAGCTCCTCCTGAACCCATCTGGGAAAAACACCTGCAGCGTTTCAGATCCGGACAGAACAAAATGGGAATAAACAACCCCCCACGTCGTCTCCCTACACATTTAACACTGTAACCACCAGATAAACCAACCTGCCAGAGATATTTTGGACATATCGAGAAAAAGTGACCACATTAGGACCACTGCTCTCACATATATGGGTCACTGCTGCAGAATCAAGGCTGCTGCTACTCAAACATCCCAACGATGATCCGGTTATACCATCACTACATCTCGGACAAGCAGGCGTTCGCAAAGTTGAAAATTAAAAGTAACAACTTGTGATTTTTAGCCTGTCATAAGATAAATAAACGAGGGTTTAATTTTCTAAGTCGTATTCCTCTGTCCATGTCCATGTCATTCATTCATAAATGTCACAGTTCCAAACTAAATATTTAGTCAACAAATGAAATATTTAGCTCCAAACAACATTTTTAGCTCAAACTAAATATTTAGTATGCTAACTAAATATTTAGTTTGGAGCTATATATTTAGCTAGCAACCTAAACTTGCTAGCTAAATTTATAGTAAATATTTAACTCGGAGCTAAATATTTAGCTAGCAAGCTAAACTGGCTAGCTAAATTTATAGTAAATATTTAACTCTGAGCTAAATATTTAGCTAGCAAGCTAAACTGGTTAGCTAAATTTATAATAAATATTGAACTTGGAGCTAAATATTTAGCTAGCAAGCTAAACTGGCTAGCTAAATTTATAGTAAATATTTAACTCGGAGCTAAATATTTAGCTAGCAAGCTCAACTGGCTAGCTAAATTTATAGTAAATATTTAACTCGGAGCTAAATATTTAGCTAGCAAGCTAAACTGGCTAGCTAAACTTATAGTAAATATTTAACTCGGAGCTAAATATTTAGCTAGCAAGCTCAACTGGCTAGCTAAATTTATAGTAAATATTTAACTCGGAGCTAAATATTTAGCTAGCAAGCTCAACTGGCTAGCTAAATTTATAGTAAATATTTAACTCGGAACTATATCTTTAGTTAGCAAGCTAAAGTGGCTAGCTAAATTTATGGTAAATATTTAACTCAGAGCTAAATATTTAGCTAGCAAGCTCAACTGGCTAGCTAAATTTATAGTAAATATTTAACTCGGAGCTAAATATTTAGCTAGCAAGCTCAACTGGCTAGCTAAATTTATAGTAAATATTTAACTCGGAGCTAAATATTTAGCTAGCAAGCTCAACTGGCTAGCTAAATTTATAGTAAATATTTAACTCGGAGCTAAATATTTAGCTAGCAAGCTAAACTGGCTAGCTAAACTTATAGTAAATATTTAACTCGGAGCTAAATATTTAGCTAGCAAGCTAAACTGGCTAGCTAAATTTATAGTAAATATTTAACTCGGAGCTAAATATTTAGCTAGCAAGCTCAACTGGCTAGCTAAATTTATAGTAAATATTTAACTCGGAGCTAAATATTTAGCTAGCAAGCTCAACTGGCTAGCTAAATTTATAGTAAATATTTAACTCGGAACTATATCTTTAGTTAGCAAGCTAAAGTGGCTAGCTAAATTTATGGTAAATATTTAACTCAGAGCTAAATATTTAGCTAGCAAGCTCAACTGGCTAGCTAAATTTATAGTAAATATTTAACTCGGAGCTAAATATTTAGCTAGCAAGCTCAACTGGCTAGCTAAATTTATAGTAAATATTTAACTCGGAGCTAAATATTTAGCTAGCAAGCTCAACTGGCTAGCTAAATTTATAGTAAATATTTAACTCGGAGCTAAATATTTAGCTAGCAAGCTAAACTGGCTAGCTAAACTTATAGTAAATATTTAACTCGGAGCTAAATATTTAGCTAGCAAGCTCAACTGGCTAGCTAAATTTATAGTAAATATTTAACTCGGAACTATATCTTTAGTTAGCAAGCTAAAGTGGCTAGCTAAATTTATGGTAAATATTTAACTCAGAGCTAAATATTTATCTAATATGCTAATTCGGTTTGCATATAAAGTTGAGAACATGCAGGTCACGAACTGGACTCGGAACCAAAGAGAAACAATCAATGAAACCCAAAACCATTTCAGAATGAAAGAAAAGCGAAGCGGAGAAACAGTTCAAATAAAACTACAAGTTTGTTTGTCCGTTATGGGCTACCGTAGAAGGACGTGGACAGCAAACAATCCAGTGTTTGTGCCGCATCCTCCCAGAGCAAAAACCCACAACCGTCAGAGGGAATGTTGCAATAAACACTCAGAACTTTAGTTCCTACTGGTTCTGTGGGACGACTTTCAGCCGTTTCATCTTGTTTTAGTTTTTTTTTTAATTATTTTTTTGTTTGCACATCATGTTTCCCAGCCTGCTGAGCTAATTTAATGCTGCGCAGGAATCTCAGTCGTTGGAATATGTGTTGGTTGGCCGTCATCCAGAGCTAACAGCCATCCGTCAGAGACAGAAGCGATCCGCCAAGCTTTTTCCTCATCAGCTAACGGACAGACCGTTGACAATAAAGTCCTTATGTTCGGGTGTAAAGTTGCTCCTGGCGAAATGCTGCTTGGTTAAAACACGATAATCATTTGGAAACAATGATTTATGCTTTTATTAAAACAGATAATCTGCCTACTTCTACTGAGATCCAGCCTGTCTGGGAAATGATGAAACTAAACTAATCTGCTTCCATACGTTTTCACACCTTTCAATAAATCCTTTGAGCCTCCCACGTCTTAACTTAGTTATATTTATCCCCCCAACCTGCTAATCTTCTCCAAATCTGTTCCCTCTTTGGTTGAGTCCGTAGATTATCCATCAGGCTCGATTCTGGACTCCGGATCCGACCGTTCTACAGCCCACGTTTCCTCCTGCTGAAACCTTCTCTCTTTCACTTAGATGTTTTGCTTTTTCAGATTTTTAGCAGACATCTGACGTACCTGGTGATCGGAATGGTTAATTACTTCATCCGCCTCCGGAAAACCCCGGATCATGATGCTGCCAGCACCGTGTTTCACTGCATCATGATTTTTTTTTAATAAAGCATATCTGAAAAAAAATACTTTTTCACACAACAGTTAGCTTCTCTGCTTTCAGCTTTTCTTTCAATGCATTTATTCACTTTATTGTGCTTTATTTGTTATGTAAAGCACTTTGTAGATCACCTTGTGTATAAATACTGCAAAACCAAACTTGCTTTTTCCTTCTTATTCCCATTTACGGTGAAATACGTCTTGAAAAGTATTTCAATCAGCTGCTATTTTAAACAGGTGATGCCATCAGGTGATCTAATCCACTAAAATCACACCCATGGAAGGTTCAGTCAAGGTGCTGTCAGGTCTGTTAGCTTAACGATTTATGATTTAATTCAAGAGCAGCCGTTAACATGTGCTTCAGGCCGATTCCAGTCCTATGCAACAAGGTGTGGTAACCGGGTTTGTGTGGACGCCAGCATGTGTTCGACTCAGTGCAATGATAAAAGTTGTCATATTATCACAACAAGCATTCCCCAGAGATAACACTGATTTCCACATCCCATTAAGCAGAGAGTGCAAAAGACAAAGAGATCTGGACTCCAACGTAAAAGTGCAAGTTGAGTTGTTTTCAAAAAATAAAGAAAATTCTATCATGATGCCTCTGGCAAACAGAGGTGGCGCTAGATATTTTTGTTGTCTGTCTTATTGATCTTTCCATTACCGTTCTAAAAAACCCGGTCAAATACGGAAATTATTGTTAACATGACTCCTGCTGGCAAGGACAAAAACTGTCCAACAACTACCAAGATAGGTCGAGCCAACAGGAAGGCCCAAAAAGCAGGAGGAACTGACAAAGAGTGAAGGGAAACCGGCAGGCTTACAATGCAAGGCAAGGTGATTAGTAGCATGGACATCAGGTGAGTCTAATCAAGGCAAGGCAAGTTTATTTGTACAGCACAATTCATGTTACAAGACAATTCAAAGTGCTTTACATAAAACATCAAAAGCATTACAGCAGGGTGCAGAAAAAGCAAAAGTACAGGAATAAAAACCATGATTTAAAATGAGCCCAAAAATAAAAAAAATAAAAAATCTATCTTAAATGAACCCGTGAAGATTTAAAACCTAATCAAAAGCAGCTGAGAACAGGTGGGTCTTTAACCTGGATTTAAATAAACTGAGTGTTTCAGCTGATCTGAGGCTTTCTGGGAGTTTGTTCCAGACATGTGGAGCATAGAAGCTGAATGCAGCTTCTCCATGTCTGGTTCTGACTTGGTTCTGACAGTCTAATCAATAGAATGTGCTGCGGCTGATTTGGGAGCTCACCCCGAATTTACACCAAAGTGTCATGCGAGTGTGACGCTAGCGTAACTGAATACTGAATAGTGCGCGCGACATAAACGCTTTCACTCTTATCAATGGGACAAACCACACCGGCCGCGTCATACGTGCGTATTACGAGCGTATTACGAGCGTATTACGAGCGTATTACGAGCGTCACCACGCGACGCTCGAAATCGGTTCGAGTTCTATTTCTGAAGCATATTCACGAAGATCTTCAGGGCTACGAATGTGCCAACTCAGGAAACGGTCACGATTTAGCAAAATAAAACTTCCGCTAGACGTTTAAAGTAAAAGTTCTCGCATTGAAGTTCAAAAGAAATAGCTGTAGGGCTGGATATGATTCCAACGCGAACGAGCAAGTGCAACAAACATTAGTTGGCTATTTCCGACAAATATATACATTTTAGTTCAACAAATCAATACATTGGGTTCTTTTCTTAACGAGAACTTACCCATTTTATAACCAAAGAGGAGCAGCAGTAGACGCGTCCGCAGCTGGGAACGACGCTCGCTTCACGTTTTGGTGTGAATCGACGCCTTTATCTAGAAAGGCGTGAAACGCTTACGCTCGCGTCAAAAGATCTCAGCAAATCAGTTACCGACTGTCTCACAAATAGTTCGAAAACACCTGAGACTGTCTGGATAACAGGAATTAAAACATTTCCTCACACATTTTGAACGGATAAAAACAGGGACTGAAATATGTCTCCCTCTACAGATCATTATATGATCAGCTGATAGAACCTGGGTTCCTGCCTGTTTGAAAGGGCGGACATGTTGGCTCAGAGGCTCCTCTTTCTGAGAAGACTTTCCATTGTTTAGACAACAGCGTGAACCTCACCAGTCCTCCTACCTGAAGCTGTTTTTGACAGACGTGTCGAGGCTTGTTTGACGTCTGAGCCGCAGGGAGACAAAACAGGAGGTCTCAGAAACTCAGCTGTCAGCGGTTTATCTTCCTCAGGCTTAAAGGATCAGTCTGCTCACATTGCTTTCTGGGCTTTTAGTCAATAAACCCCATGAAAAGAGCTGACATCATAAGAACAGATCTCATTGCAGTATAGACATCATATCGAGGCAGGTAACCAGATGGGTTCAAGGAAAACACCCAATCACCACACAGTTAACATGAAGTCTTCATCAGGAATCTAAAACCTGGACTCAGATTTAATCAGCAAATAGTTTGAATAGTTTCTGAGAAAAACATGGAAGCTCTACTCTGGAATAAGCTGCCTGCTGATCTGCATCTAACTAGTTAAAAGTAAATTGAAAACGTCTTTTTAGACTGGCTTTTAACCTGCAGTGAATTCATGGTGGATTTTATTCCATTTTTCCAATCCCAATTTTATTCCAGTGCGATGCTCTGATGATGTTTTATGTTATTATTATCGAAATATTACATTTTTATTATTTTGTTTCTGTTTTTATTACTTGTGTGTACTGTATTTTCTCTTCTGTAAAGCACTTTGGTCACCTTCCAGGGTGCTCTAGAAAGTGCTCTAGAAATAAACTTTGATTGATTGATGCAACATCTAAACTTTCACCCTGCAGCTATGTAACATATGCAGCACATGTATGTAACATAAACATAAAGGGCGCCGCCTGATATCACAGTCCGTGAGTTTACATGCACTAAGTGAAAATCTAATTACTGCCTCGGTCCGACTGAAGTCTAACCTAACTGGCCTGCTTTTTATCAAGCTAACACACCCAGATAATGCGGTCAGAAAGCCGAGTCTCTCTGCATGTAAACAGCATCCGCAGCTAAATCGAGCTATCGTCAGCCTGGGAACTCCCCCTTTGGGAATCGGGAATATTGGTGCGTTACATATGTAGTTGGAACTCGGAAATTCTGACTTTCGAGTGGAAAAAAATCAACTGGAACGCCCCCCGAAGTCGGACTTCCCACTTCTAAAGTCGGAGATTTGTTTTCTTGGTCCGAGTTTGACTTTCAATATGGCGTCAACAACAGTAGCTGTGGTGGAAACATGTTCATTTTACAAGACACTATTGTAAGAGTGCGTCTAAAATCACTAATACATGTAGAGCCTGTATCTCTGAACATAACAAGATAAAAGTGGCGTTTGCATGTGGAAAGTACAGCTTGTAATTATGTTTATAAGAGGTACTACTAATGGCTACCTGAGCCACGCCATGTTGGAATCCTGACTTCTCAAAATACGCTGCAGCGTCGTCCATTTCTTAGCTCATTGTTCATATCCTGCTTTTAATCCGTCTGCTTCACCGCTGCCAGCATCTTTTTACTATCAGTGCGAAGCTCTAGGCCAACTGGAAGATTAGCAATATGAAAGGGTGCTTGTCGCCATCTAGTGTCGTGGAGTTGTACACACTTCATGTTGTAATTCGATTTTCTGAGTGACATGTAAACTGGGATAAAGGTTCCCATTCTAGTTAAGGTATTAGCTCAATTATTGCCATAGTTTGATTTCGATGTGCATGTTAATGTACTGACTGTGTCTTTATTTACGTCACTACCCCGGCCTAATAGCGTAACGAAATAGACGCATTGTGGAGGAGTTCTGGTCCTTTTCCAACGATACATGAGCTCATTCAGGGTTCTGTTCAGAAGGTCCCACCACAGCATGTCAATCCGGTTTGAGCTGTTAGCCAAAGGCAGCTCAGATGAGTGTTCGTATCGATCGCGGTGCCTCGCGTACAGTCAGAAACGACGACCATGAATCATTTTCGTCTTTGTCTTTTACTCTAATCATGCATCTTCTAATGCCAGGTGAGGTGAACTGTGTTACGGCAATATTTTAAGGTTATGTGAATTGATCTGATCAATTACATATTAGTAAAGGCAATGGAATATGGCATAATAAGAGATCATTAGAGTCAGCGAAGAGGTCTTTCACCTAGCCTGATCCAGCTGCAGCAAGAAGTGTTTTGGTTAATCTTGCAATGAAGACAAGGGAAGGAAGACATGATTGGGGTTGGAAGAGTTCGAGCCGAACGCCTGTAAGATGATTCTGACCGATTCATTTATTAAAATATCAAAAACCGGCAATGGACTGGAGCCCTATCCTTGTTTAAGGAAGGAGATATATAATTTCCATAACACCTGTCAATCACCTTGGGTATCTGAGGTATCCAATCAGGTTCCAGACGTGGCCAATGCTACCCTGGCCAGCGTTATAGCTCCGCCTCTAAGCTGGACCAACCTTCTGCTGTTGGACAGACTGACTCACATTTTACTCTAATGATACTTTGGTCCAATCAACGACTGCAAGGTGTCCAGGTCCCGTGGCTCCAAAATGAGCCCCTATCATCAGCCCTCCACTACTATGCTTGACAGCTGGTGTCAAGTGTTTGTGCTGATTTTTCTCCAAACATGGTCCCGTCCATCCTGGTTCTGTCCATCCTTGTCCCAGAAGTCTTGTCCTCCATCCAGCTGCAGCTCTGCTAACCTCAGCACTGCTGACATCTTGTTTCTCCTTCAACAATTCCAAGCAGCCATGCTGGTTCAGGGTCATGACCTTTGACCTTTAACCTGCTAACTGAGGCCTGTAGAGTCTGAGGTGGAGCTCTGGGGTTTCTGGTCATTTCTCTGAGCTTCTCGCTCTGACGTTGGGCTCAACCTGCTGGGATGATGATCTGGAGGTGACCTTTGACCTTGTCTAGGCTATTGCTGGTGGTTTTCCACTGTGATATTGCGTTAACACACACCTTGATGCTCCAGAGCAGCAAACTGACAAAACTTTTTTTGGAGTGCTCACACTGACGATAATCCGTTAAACGATGGTTTTCCCTCTTAATTAAAGAGAAAACATGAACAACTGATTAAGTTTTTCAAACACAGTTGGGTTCAGTTTTTGTTCAATGATTCAGAACTGTCTGTTATGGTCCAATCTGTGACAGAAATGGACCAAACCGAGAGTCTCTGTTTGGGCCAGTAACCAGTTTAATGACAGAACACACCATAAAACAGTGCATGTGTGTTTTTTTACTGACCCAAAGGGCCAATTAAATATGTTTAGCCGGAGGGAAAAAGCTTCTGTCTGAAAGATGGTGGCTCCTGACCTTCAACGAGAACCCGATTTAGGTTTTTATGACCACAGGTGGGGTTTTCCTGCAGACAGAAAATATGAGCAGTTTTACCTTTTCTCACCATCTAAAGCGAATATTCTGGGTTTTATAATTTAACCACCGATACATCCTGTTTTAGCAGAAAGGCTGTGGTGTGTGAGATGTTTCTGTGAACCTACAGACCCCTTTATCTGTTATTTTAATATTTCACAACCAGATTTCTGCTCCTTTACTCCACAGACAGATACAAACATGTCTGCACTGTTAAATCTTCCAGCTGTGACTGTGACCGCCATGCCTCTTTATAATGATGATCCGCTGACTGGGATCGCTTTGAATCAATGAACATGATCACTCATGTTTCAGGGTTTCATCTCCCAGTTTGTTGGTAGTTTGGCAAGAACGAAGTGAAAGTAGAGCAGCGTTTTGTCCTGTCTGATCACATCCTGAGGGTAAAGTTTCACAACTAAACAAAGAAAGTCTGACTGAGGGGTACAGAAAGAGAGATCTTGTGTTGACACCTCATATTTTCTTCATTAATCACTCCATTATCTGAAAACACTACATCATAGAAGACAAGAGATCTTGATTAGAAATTCAACACCTGGAGAAAGACAGACGGACAGCTCTAAGCTAAGCATATCTACAGACATTTCACTTTATTAAGTGCATTTATTTTGGAACTGCAACGTGCAAATATTTAAATCTGGATAGTGTTCAAAGCTAGTTATGTCAATATGTTTATTCAGACAAAATATAAAAGAACCCAAATGAAAGTGAGAAAACAGCTCCGGTCTCCATTTTTACTGTTAAGCTTTGGAGGCAGTTCTCTCCTTTAAATAGCAAATATCTAACGCAGATCAACATCATTCAGAGATGCAGATTCCTCTGCTAGAAACGATAAAACCCTGAGCTAAGCAAAGCTAAGCTAAACGAAGTAAAAAAAAAAAGCTTAGCAAAAGTACGCTAAGCTAAACTACGCTAAGCTAAACAAAACCAAACAAAGTTAAATTAAGCTTGGTAAAACTACGCTAAGATGAGTAAAACTAAGCTATAAAAAGCAAAGCTAAACTAAGTTAAACTAAGCTTATCCAAACCAAGTTAAACTAAGTTTAAAAAAAAGCTAAACTCAGATAAAAAAAGCAAGGCTAAACTAAGTTAAACTAAGTAAAAAAAAAAGCTAAACTCAGATAAAAAAAAGCAAGGCTAAACTAAGTTAAACTAAACTAAACTAAACTAAAACAAGCTAAATTAAGCTTTAAAAAGCTAAAATAAGCTTAAAAAAGCTAAACTAAGCTAAAATAAAAAAGCAAGGCTAAACTAAGTTAAACTAAGCAAAAACTAAGTTAAACTAAGCTTAAAAAGCAAAGCCAAACTAAGTTAAACCAGGCAAAGCTAAGCTAAACTAAAGTAAGTTAAATTAAGCTTACCCAAATTAAGTTAAGTTAAGCAAATCTAAGTTAACCTAAACTAAGGTAAACTAAGCCTACCAAAAATAAAGCTTAGCTTAGCTAAGTTAAACTAAGCCAAGCTAAACTCAGGTAAATTAAGCTAAGCAAAACTATGCTAAGCTAAGGCCTTGTCCACAGCTAGCCTGGTATCTCAGAAAACTGAGATATTTTTCTACTATTTGGCCTGTCACTCACAAGAAAACGCAGATTTAGGGCACCAAAAAACGATTCTTTCTAAAAACTCTGACCAAAGTGAAGATTTGCGTTTTCTCCGTTTGCTTTTGGACAGAAACAGCCGGAGTTTTAGGTTTCACAACGTCACAGTCTGGCACAAAAATGCACCGACATCACTTGTGTGACCTGTGTTTCAACTCAGAAACAGCATTTATGCCCTTATGTGGTAAGGTGTGGACGGAGTTTTATTTTAAAATGAGCTGGTGAGGACATTCGTAAAAATAAAAAAACCCGGCTACATGTGTACATGGCATGGGTTAAACTAAGCTAAGCTAAAAGTCATCTCTGCATTAATGAGTGTAACGTCATATATAGGTATTTATATTTAATAAGCAACATCCAGTGCTGTATATTTACATATTTCTGTAATAGTAACAGTATTCTCTCCTCTGCTGTAGAAAAATTATAAAATCTGTTATAAGAATAATAACTTCTTGTCAAATCTTTAAAACCAGATTCAGGACCCCTTAAAGGGTAGTAACTTATGTCAGCTTTCAGTCCTTTATTGATTTACACCTTCAGTCACTTAAATTCAATTTGATTAACCTAGGATGAAGTCAGTTAGTTGGATTTTTAGTATCTGCATCCTTTAGTTAAAACCATAATTTGTAGACATTCATAGAAGCAGTTTATTGCGTAAGGTATCAGTCAGGACAAGAGCATAAAAAGATTCACAGCTTTAGTAATACGCCAGGAAATTAGCTATATATTAAATAAATGGGTACAATTATGACATAATGAAAATGGTACTTTTCTTTGCAATCCTTAAAAGGTTTAAAAGCCTTGCGTGTTCATTTACTGCGAGGAAATTGTTGCCAGTTTACTCAACCATTTCCATTGCTCATGACAGCTACCGGGCAGAGAAAAGTGATAATCTCACACTGAAAACATATGCAATACAAAACTACACTGATTAGTTGTACACACACATTGTTAAGCTACCTGCCTCTGCCCCGTTAAACATTGATGCAGCTATGATACCAATTAAGATAAATACTGACCTATGAGGCGACCGCTTTTCTGAGAAATGCACAGAGAGTAATAGAGTCCTCAAGTGTGTTGGTTTGCCCCGCATATACTAGGCCAGAGTCGGGTTATTTCCAGTATCAAAACAACTCTGGCTTCCTAAAATGGTACCCAGACAGTATTTCCCATCATGTCAGAAGGAGCTCAATTGGGAAATAGAAGCATTTTTTGTCTAAAGAAATCCTTCAGACTCGACTAAAACATTGTAAAACATCAGAATTAGATGAAACAAATCCAGAAGTTTTGGACATCAGTTCGTAAACGTATGCATCGAGAACCACAGTGAAAGATGGTGGTGGCAGCATCATGCTCTGGGGTGAAATGATGCACAGTATCAGTCAGTTTTGACCCTAAACCTTTGGGTGTTTTGCTGCAGTGCTGAGGAGGACGAACAATAGTCGCTGCATGTATATGTAGAAAAGGGGATTTAGTTTCAATTTCATTCTTTGTTTGCATCATAAATAAAATGATAACTTTCCAGGGGTGTTTAGACTTTAGAAAGTCCTGTAAATGTACTTTGTGTTTACCTCTTCTTCTGGTCAGACAGAAAAAGTGAAAAACAGCAGGAGGTTTTTATTATCAGGAGGTTTGATCTTTTTTTTTTCACTTGTCCCCAACCTGTTTTTTCTTCACGGACCGGTTTAATGTCAGACAATATTCAATGCAAGAAAAAAAAAAAAGAAACGACGGTGTTAAAAACTTGGGTTATTTAAAGATAGAATAATAAATGTAAACCCAATGTGTGGTCGTAACTTTATTTGCAGCGTTCCCCGTATCTTCCTCTCTGGCCCCTAACGCTCTGGTCGCTATGGCAACGTTTAAACGTGCCTTTAAAATACGATTTACCTCAAAAAACCAAAAATAAAGTGAATGAAAAATACAAATCACCACAACGCTGAATCAGTGGGAGCCCCGTGGCTGTTTCTCTGTAACGAGGCGGTCCGTCTACCGGTGTTTTAAAGACTTCATTGCATAATTTGAAAGCTGGGCGCCGCATATTACACAAGAGATGCTGCATATAAATTACCTGCGCGATAAATCCATATTTTCAGTATGAATCCTGGTATTGTCTGCTAAATGTAGCGTTCTTTTCCTTGGAGGTTGTTGGCTCTTCTTCTGTCTCTTCACTGGACCTTTTCCTTTTCACAAAGAAACTTTTCAGAGAGCTCTGTTTTTGCTAGCTTGTGGGTTTGTTTTTAGCAGTGACGTATCATGTGAGTGATTCGTTAGCATTTTGGACTCGTTGGGGTAAATATATGCTCTGAGTCCAGCTGGAACTGGACGAGCGGGCGGAGCTGCTGAGCAACGGACTTGCTGCCTGCTGTGACCGTAGCTCAGGGTAAAAAAATAACAAGGATACATGCTTCACCCAAAAAACCCCCAGAAAGATTCGCTAGATTTCTCGCTAGTCGGTTTTTTGAAGAAGAATCGCTAGAGGGGTCCAAAAACTCACTGAATATAGCGACAAAGTCGCTAAGTTGGCGACTCACCGCTCCTCCTCTCCACTAAATCGGAAGCGTCAGCTCATGATAAGTAGGCCTAATGACGCCCAATCGATGTTCAGGGTGTGGTTAACCCCCAACTCATATACAAGAAGCCCAAAGCATAAAAACGGATTTTATTTAAAGGCAACTCGCATGCAAAACTTTAAAAAAATTAAAGATTAAAAATTAAAGATTAAAAATTAGATTAACGTGATTCAGATTGAATTCAAATTCAAAAATATTTAATTGATCCCAGAGGGAAATTAAGTGTTGTAGCTCATATGATTAATTCTTTAAAGAGTTGTTGTAGATGATGATGGCTGTGGGCAGGAAGGATTTCCTGTAGCGGTCTGTGTTGCAGCGAAACTGAAGAAGCCTCCGAGTGAAGACGCTCTGTTGTTGTATGACTCATGAAGAGGATGCTCAGGGTTGTCCATAATTTTTTTGATTTTATGAAAAAACATAAAAAATTAAAAAAACATTTATATGGTAGTAGTTAGTTAATCGCAATTAACGCGATAATTTGAGACCCCTCTTTAAAAAAAAAACATTTCTGTGTGACCCACGGCCTGGTACTAAATGACCTGCGGTCGGGGACCTCTGATTTAGGCGGGCAGCGCTGCTGCCAGAGTCCTGACCAAGGCCAGGAAAATGGACCTCATCACATCCGTCCCGTCAGATCTCGCTGTTGCACGGCTGCAGAAACTTCACAGGATCCGTTTAAATCTCTACGCACTTAACGAGCTCTGGAACAAACTCCCTGAAAACCAGAGACCCGGAGACAATCCTCTCCATCCTCCATCTTTTCTGTTCTCTGCAGCTGTTCCGTGTTGCTCCTGTGTTTCTTCCTGATTACTCAACTGAAGTTATGTTTTTATGTCCTCTGGATTCACTTCAGTTCACTATCTTCTGGAAACAGCCTTAATCGCAGCCTTAATCACAATAAATCACTTTGTGCTTTCAGACATTTCTTCACTCTGAGCCACTCTGGCTTCACTTGTTCGGAGGTTTCCTGCAGATTCCCACAATCAGCGACGCCCCCCGCATAGCGTAGCGATAATTACTGCTGTGATGGGTTCCTTCAGGGTTCTCTGTGTAAACTTGTTCTGCGAGTCGGACTAATTTAGTGTCTTAGGAAGCTGAGCTTTAATGTTTTGTCCGGAGAAATTAAGCTGCATCTCGGCGAAACAGAATAACTTCAAGTTCTTTTATTTTGGAATTTTAACTCAAAATGAAACTAATACATAGATTTCATCCACAAAGTAATATTATTTCTGTTAAATTAGGTGATTCTGGCTTATAGCGAATGAATACCAAAATTACAGAACTCAATAATATCACGTCTGACATGAACAGAAATCTTGTGATTTATGTTCTGTCCCACACTATCAGGGGAAGACTGCTTACTTCATGTCCAGCAGACAGTCACTGACTAACTCCATGTGAAGGATAATCCACAAAAAGAAAAGAAACTGTTTGGTCACAGAGTGCTGTATCTAAGCATGTTGACGAAGGTTGAGTGGAAGGAAAAACTAGGATACAAAGTGGTGCCTCTGAAACAAACATTTAGTTCTGAGCTGAATGTTTAGTTCTAAGCTAAATGTTTAGTTCTGAGCTAAATATTTAGCTTTGAACTAAACATTTAGCTCAGAGCTAAATATTTAGCTCAGAACTAAATATTTAGCTTTGAACTAAACATTTAGCTCAGAGCTAAATATTTAGCTCAGAACTAAACATTTAGCTTAGAACTAAACATTCAGCTCAGAACTAAATATTTAGCTTAGAACTAAACATTTAGCTCAGAACTAAACATTTAGCTCATAACTAAACATTTAGCTTAGAACTAAACATTTAGCTTAGAACTAAATATTTAGCTCAGAACTAAATATTTAGCTCAGAACTAAATATTTAGCTCAGAACTAAATATTTAGCTTAGAACTGAACATTTAGCTTAGAACTAAACATTTAGCTCAGAACTAAATATTTAGCTTAGAACTAAACATTTAGCTCAGAACTAAATATTTAGCTTAGAACTAAACATTCAGCTCAGAACTAAATATTTAGCTTAGAACTAAACATTTAGCTCAGAACTAAATATGTAGCTTAGAACTAAACATTTAGCTCAGAACTAAATATTTAGCTTAGAACTAAACATTCAGCTCAGAACTAAATATTTAGCTCAGAACTAAATATTTAGCTTAGAACTAAATATTTAGCTTAGAACTAAATATTTAGCTCAGAACTAAACATTTAGCTTAGAACTAAACATTCAGCTCAGAACTAAATATTTAGCTTAGAACTAAACATTTAGCTCAGAACTAAATATTTAGCTTAGAACTAAATATTTAGCTTAGAACTAAATATTTAGCTCAGAACTAAACATTTAGCTTAGAACTAAACATTCAGCTCAGAACTAAATATTTAGCTTAGAACTAAACATTTAGCTCAGAACTAAACATTTAGCTCATAACTAAACATTTAGCTTAAAACTAAACATTTAGCTTAGAACTAAACACTTAGCTCAGAACTAAACATTCAGCTCATAACTAAACAGTTAGCTCAGAACTAAACATTTAGCTTAGAACTAAACATTTAGCTTAGAACTAAATGTTTAGCTCAGAACTAAATATTTAGCTTTGAACTAAACATTTTGCTCAGAACTAAACATTTAGCTCATAACTAAACATTTAGCTCAGAACTAAACATTTAGCTCAGAACTAAACATTTAGCTCAAAACTAAATATTTAGCTTAGAACTAAACATTTAGCTCAGAACTAAACATTTAGCTCATAACTAAATATTTAGCTTAGAACTGAGCATTTAGCTCAGAACTAAATATTTAGCTCAGAACTAAATATTTAGCTCAGAACTAAATATTTAGCTTAGAACTGAACATTTAGCTTAGAACTAAACATTTAGCTCAGAACTAAATATTAAGCTTAGAACTAAACATTTAGCTCATAACTAAATATTTAGCTCAGAACTAAATATTTAGCTTAGAACTAAATATTTAGCTTAGAACTGAACATTTAGCTTAGAACTAAACATTCAGCTCAGAACTAAATATTTAGCTCAGAACTAAATATTTAGCTTAGAACTAAATATTTAGCTTAGAACTAAATATTTAGCTCAGAACTAAACATTTAGCTTAGAACTAAACATTCAGCTCAGAACTAAATATTTAGCTTAGAACTAAACATTTAGCTCAGAACTAAATATTTAGCTTAGAACTAAATATTTAGCTCAGAACTAAATATTTAGCTTCGAACTAAACATTTGGCTCAGAACTAAACATTTAGCTCAGAACTAAACATTTAGCTCATAACTAAACATTTAGCTCAGAACTAAACATTTAGCTCAGAACAAAATATTTAGCTTAGAACTAAACATTTAGCTCAGAACTAAATATTTAGCTCAGAACTAAACATTTAGCTCATAACTAAACATTTAGCGCATAACTAAACATTTAGCTCAGAACTAAACATTTAGCTCAGAACTAAACATTTAGCTCAGAACTAAACATTTAGCTCAGAGCTAAATATTTAGCTCAGAACTAAACATTTAGCCTTAGAACTAAACATTCAGCTCAGAACTAAATATTTAGCTTAGAACTAAACATTTAGCTCAGAACTAAACATTTAGCTCATAACTAAACATTTAGCTTAGAACTAAACATTTAGCTTAGAACTAAATATTTAGCTTAGAACTAAACATTTAGCTCAGAACTAAACATTTAGCTCATAACTAAATATTTAGCTCAGAACTAAATATTTAGCTTAGAACTAAACATTTAGCTCAGAACTAAACATTTAGCTCATAACTAAATATTTAGCTCAGAACTAAATATTTAGCTTAGAACTGAACATTTAGCTTAGAACTAAACATTTAGCTCAGAACTAAATATTTAGCTTAGAACTGAACATTTAGCTTAGAACTAAACATTTAGCTCAGAACTAAATATTTAGCTTCGAACTAAATATTTAGCTTAGAACTGAACATTTAGCTTAGAACTAAACATTTAGCTCAGAACTAAATATTTAGCTCAGAACTAAATATTTAGCTCAGAACTAAATATTTAGCTTCGAACTAAACATTTGGCTCAGAACTAAACATTTAGCTCAGAACTAAACATTTAGCTCATAACTAAACATTTAGCTCAGAACTAAACATTTAGCTCAGAACAAAATATTTAGCTTAGAACTAAACATTTAGCTCAGAACTAAATATTTAGCTCAGAACTAAACATTTAGCTCATAACTAAACATTTAGCGCATAACTAAACATTTAGCTCAGAACTAAACATTTAGCTCAGAGCTAAATATTTAGCTCAGAACTAAACATTTAGCCTTAGAACTAAACATTCAGCTCAGAACTAAATATTTAGCTTAGAACTAAACATTTAGCTCAGAACTAAACATTTATCTCATAACTAAACATTTAGCTTAGAACTAAACATTTAGCTTAGAACTAAATATTTAGCTCAGAACTAAATATTTAGCTCAGAACTAAATATTTAGCTCAGAACTAAATATTTAGCTTAGAACTGAACATTTAGCTTAGAACTAAACATTTAGCTCAGAACTAAATATTTAGCTTAGAACTAAACATTTAGCTCAGAACTAAATATTTAGCTTAGAACTAAACATTCAGCTCAGAACTAAATATTTAGCTCAGAACTAAATATTTAGCTTAGAACTAAATATTTAGCTTAGAACTAAATATTTAGCTCAGAACTAAACATTTAGCTTAGAACTAAACATTCAGCTCAGAACTAAATATTTAGCTTAGAACTAAACATTTAGCTCAGAACTAAATATTTAGCTTAGAACTAAACATTTAGCTCAGAACTAAATATTTAGCTTAGAACTAAATATTTAGCTTAGAACTAAATATTTAGCTCAGAACTAAACATTTAGCTTAGAACTAAACATTCAGCTCAGAACTAAATATTTAGCTTAGAACTAAACATTTAGCTCAGAACTAAACATTTAGCTCATAACTAAACATTTAGCTTAAAACTAAACATTTAGCTTAGAACTAAACACTTAGCTCAGAACTAAACATTCAGCTCATAACTAAACAGTTAGCTCAGAACTAAACATTTAGCTTAGAACTAAACATTTAGCTTAGAACTAAATGTTTAGCTCAGAACTAAATATTTAGCTTTGAACTAAACATTTAGCTCAGAACTAAACATTTAGCTCAGAACTAAACATTTAGCTCAGAACTAAACATTTAGCTCAAAACTAAATATTTAGCTTAGAACTAAACATTTAGCTCAGAACTAAACATTTAGCTCATAACTAAATATTTAGCTTAGAACTGAACATTTAGCTCAGATCTAAATATTTAGCTCAGAACTAAATATTTAGCTCAGAACTAAATATTTAGCTTAGAACTGAACATTTAGCTTAGAAATAAACATTTAGCTCAGAACTAAATATTTAGCTTAGAACTAAACATTTAGCTCAGAACTAAATATTTAGCTTAGAACTGAACATTTAGCTTAGAACTAAACATTTAGCTCAGAACTAAATATTTAGCTCAGAACTAAATATTTAGCTTAGAACTAAACATTTAGCTTAGAACTGAACATTCAGCTCAGAACTAAATATTTAGCTTAGAACTAAACATTTAGCTCAGAACTAAATATTTAGCTTAGAACTAAACATTTAGCTCATAACTAAATATTTAGCTCAGAACTAAATATTTAGCTTAGAACTAAATATTTAGCTTAGAACTGAACATTTAGCTTAGAACTAAACATTTAGCTCAGAACTAAATATTTAGCTTAGAACTGAACATTTAGCTTAGAACTAAACATTTAGCTCAGAACTAAATATTTAGCTTCGAACTAAACATTTAGCTCAGAACTAAATATTTAGCTAAGAACTGAACATTTAGCTTAGAACTAAACATTTAGCTCAGAACTAAATATTTAGCTCAGAACTAAATATTTAGCTTCGAACTAAACATTTGGCTCAGAACTAAACATTTAGCTCAGAACTAAACATTTAGCTCAGAACTAAATATTTAGCTTAGAACTAAACATTTAGCTCAGAACTAAATATTTAGCTCAGAACTAAATATTTAGCTCAGAACTAAATATTTAGCTCAGAACTAAATATTTAGCTCAGAACTAAATATTTAGCTTAGAACTAAACATTTAGCTCATAACTAAACATTTAGCTCATAACTAAACATTTAGCTCATAACTAAACATTTAGCTCAGAACTAAACATTTAGCTCAGAACTAAATATTTAGCTTAGAACTAAACATTTAGCTCAGAACTAAACATTTAGCTCATAACTAAATATTTAGCTCAGAACTAAATATTTAGCTTAGAACTAAACATTTAGCTCAGAACTAAACATTTAGCTCATAACTAAATATTTAGCTCAGAACTAAATATTTAGCTCAGAACTAAACATTTAGCTCAGAACTAAATATTTAGCTTATATTCTAACTTACTTGCCGATAAGTGGAAGTGGACTACCAAAATAAAAGCAGGGTCTTGCGAACCTTTATATAAACGGATGGCGAGACTGAATGATTCCTGTTTATCATTGTTTATTTTCATCCAGACATTTCCGACATTTGAGCTTAAAACGTAGGATGAGCCGTTTTATGCACATGTTTACCGACGGATTTAGAGCACAGTGACCAAGAAGGAGTTTACATAGAGGTCCCAGCTTTTATTTTGATAGTCTGTTCACGCTTATAGTAAAGTAGCATGTTAGCTAAATATTTCGCTTTAAGCTAAATGTTTAGTTCGATGCTAAGTACTCTGCTAGCCAGTTTAGCTTGCTAGTTTAATATTTGGCTTTAAACAAATATTTAGATCAAGGCTAAATATTTAATTTGTGATCTAAATATTTAGTTACATAGATATTTAGCTCTAAAATAAATATTTAGTTTGTAAAATAGACATTTAGCTTGCTAACTAAATATTTAGTTAGGAAATTTGACTTTTATACATATATGAATAACATTGTGAAAATATGACTTTGAAAAAGGAACCCTCTTTTTTCTCTTATGACATGCTACATACAAACAACCCAAATTATTGCTGTATATTGTTGATTGTGTAAGTTTACAGACGACAGCCCATACGAAATCATGTTTTATTTCTAATTACTATAAAGTTTTTTCAGTCAAACAAACAGAAAAAAACTAGATAAACAAAATTTTGTTGGGTTACAAAAATGTTGGGTATGTAGGAGCAGAATGACTGAACTCTGTGGGGGCAGCCATGATGGGTTCATCTCTCCTTTAACCAAACGTCTGTCATCATCATTTGTATTTTTCCATGAATTTTTCCTCCTGTGGGACGAACCGTGATTCTAAGAGTGGCTTTGTGTATTTATATTTAGCTTCAGTGAAATTTTCACTTTCAGGCGTTTCCTTAACATAACATAAGAGTTGCATCAACTTAATGAAATCCCGTAATCGACCTGTTTTATCCATTGTATAAGCAGTATTACGGCGTGTTATTGAGGCTTGATTATAGCTGCAGCCAGGTGAACGCTGCTTTCAGACTAATTTCACCGTAAACTCAGGTAATCCCAGCGTTTCCTTTCCTGCCTCTTGCTGTGGATCATTGTCGTCTTCACCATGACTGATGATCTCCACGATGCAGCGCTCAGGTCCCTACAGGTCCGAGTGCCTGTCATACAGCCTCGTTCAGCTCTGCAGAGACCTCCAGAGTCTCTGATTCATCCCATCAAACACAAAACAGGCTGAAAGCGGCGATTCTAGGAAGACTTAAATCTTGTGTTAGTTAGAACACGCCTCGTGGTTTGAGGGAAATAACCGAGTGTTTAAGATGCTGCAAGGTCAGCAGGTTAATGTTGCTTGTTAATACCCCATTTAAAATCCTTCAGAAAGTGCATAAAAAGACAGTATGGAAAGCTGTTGAGTCACAAAAACGTCAATCAAGAACAGCTTTAAGATTTCCTAACAGAGAAGCAGCAGAATGTAACTTTAACTTTTTAGATAAAGCTAAGCTCAAAACCCAAAATTATATCCTGCAACATTTAGGTAATTAAAACTTTTCTGGGGTGAATTTACTTTAAGACACATTCAGCCCAATGATTTCTCTTTAATCCTGCAGATTAAAAATTGATGTGAATGTTGAGGAAGAGCAGCAGGAAGGTTTAAAGGTCCTGCATAATAAAAACAGACGGCTGAGAAAGCTGTAGGTGCAGAACAGAACAGATATTCGGACCGGTACCAGGTGTAAGCCCGGCTGTGAGTCACAGCGAGCAGCTTCAACCGTTTCCTGAGGTCTGTCAGGCGGTCAGGGGTCGTAGGTCACTCACCGTAGCAGGAAAGCAGGATCAGGGCGATCCAGAGAGGGAGCGGGACATTCATCCTGAACGAGAGGCTCGAGCGGACTGAAACTACGGGGAGGCGTGTCCTCAGAGAAACATCTAAATCCTTAACAAGCTGAGACCTGGAGGGCTGCAGCCCCAGCCTGAGATCTACTCAGTTCTGGTCCGGATCGGTCCGAGTTCCTCAGTCTGACCTGCAGCTTTCATAAACACATCCTGGGACCCACAGAGGGGCAGACAGAGCTCTCTGGACCGCCCAGAACCTCAACAGCTGCAGTCCTGGACCCATCTGCACAATCGTCTAAAGATCCATCTGAGATTATGTTCAGTCAAACACCAGTGAACTGGAAGTTAGCTGATATTTCTGATGCATCCCATCATCCATCAGGACCAGAAGGTAACAGCTCCAAGAGGGAGACACAGACATCCTTCTACCCAGCAATAATCAGTAGCCTGTTTCAAAAGACAATGCCGCCATCAATGAGCCTTTTGTTCATTCATAAGTGCTCAGCCTGTGTGTTCTTCACAAAAGATTAGGCGATGGCGGGATAAAGGGGGGTGTGGGGGCTTGTCCGGGCTGTCGAGGTGCAGGGTTGCGTACAAACCGTGTGACGGAAGAGTCCGTGGTAAAGAGGGAAAATAGCTTGGATGTAACTTAAAGCTGCGCTCCTCAAGTCTTTTTGCAAGACGGTCCAAAAAGCTGGCCGTCCTTCTCCGTCCCCATGGACTGTCTGGTGATCTGGGGCCTCATTTATAAAGCCATCATACGTACAAAAACTGGCGTACGCCAATTATAGTCAACTTTTGGTATTTATAAAAAACAAACTGGCCGGGAAAGTTCACTAAATCTACAGCAACTCTGACGCTGGCGTACGCTGGAAATGTGGAGGAACGGGAAACTGCGACACCAACGGCAGAAGAATGAAACCAAAGAAATGATGAGAAATGGGAGATATTTGGGCAAAATCACACATTACCGTTCACATAAACTGTTATATATTAAAGTAGTTTGCAAAAATGAATAAAGAGGCATGTTTGGTATCGGGCGCTGGGAGTGCATGTGGCTCACACACACATACAAAACAAAAACAATCAGGATTTACTAAATAAACCGAGATTTATTTATTTTCAATAGGAACCTCAACCACTAAAATATGTTTTGGTTATTTTAGAAACTTGCGTGTGATTATAAACACAATCAAACGGCTGAAATATAGAGCAGATAGCCTGCTGCTCCCGGACCCTCTGCATCACTTCAGTTTGGCATGTCAGCTGATACACTTTGCAAATGCTAAACTCCCCATGCTCCATTGCATTTTAAATACTGTTACCGCCAGAGCTCAGCGCATATTTCTCACATCATCATGACATCAAGGCGGGATCTTCATTCATAAGTCCAGCGTTGCCACGAACGCCAGCAAACTAGATCAGCTCTTCCTAGACGATCGGAAGGTGCTCCAACATCGGAACATATAAATGCACTCCTCTAATCTGGAACAAAATTCCAGAAAACTGCAAAGCTGCTGAAACACTGAGTTCTTTTAAATCACAACTAAAAACGTTTCTGTTTAGAGCTGCCTTTGAGTCATGTTTTAATGTATCATGTCTTGTGTATGCTTCTTGCTAGTTTTACATTATATGCTTTAAATGTTTTGATGTATCTGTGTGTGCTTCTTGCTTTATTGCGGTTTTTACTTTATATGCTTTGTCTGTGTTTTACTGCTGTTTTTATTTTACCTCTTAATCATGTAAAGCACCTTGAATCAACTTGTTGAAAGTGTTGCTATACAAATAAAATTGCCTTGCCTTGCCTATATATATATATATATATATATATATATATATATATATATATATATATATATAGATATATATAGATATATATAGATATATGCATATATATAAAACTTAGAGATGTCAAACGATTAAAAGTTTAATCTAATCAACCCCTGGTTTGCTGTGAATTACTCATAACTAATCACGATTCATTGACATTCCTAAATATTACTGAAAAAGTACAATTTTCAGTGTAAATAAAGGACAAAACCGGATGCTGTTGCTCTTTTTTAAAGAAAATACTGGAGAGATGCGTAAAACTATTGTTTTTATTCCACTATCACATTTAAATTTGGCCTTTTTATCCTGTTCATTTTTAGGCAGTTGCTAAGGCAAACTAACTGGTTAACATTTTCTGAATGTAAAGCTGACAGTTTCTTATTAATTTTGGACAACCCTGAGCCTTCTCTTCATGGGACTACAACAACAGAGTGTCTTCAGTCAGAGGCTTCTCAGTTTCGCTGCAACAAAGACTGCTACAGGAGATCCTTTCTGCCCACAGCCATCAGGATCTACAACACCTCCTTGGAGAGTATGAGCTACAACACTTCATTTCTCTCTGGGATCAATGAAGTATTTTTTAATTGAATTTTCCAGAACGATAGAGGGATTATTTGTTTTATCAACACCGCCATGCGTGCGCAAATGTTTTGACACCGAACCTTTACATTACTCCCTGGTTCCCCCTGTTATTATTTGCAGTTATCTTGCAGCTGTAGCGTTGGTTGGCTATGTTAGCTTGTTTGTTAGCCAAGGCTCACGTGATGTGAGGTGATCGCTGCAGATTCGTTGGTGTAGATTCTCAGTCATCCAGGACAGGAATGTAAAGGAACTTGCTTGGATGAAGATCGCTGAAGAGATCAATCGCTTCTCTTTCTGCAGACAACACACTCAGCAGAGCAGGAAGGCATGCGAACCGATAATCCCTTTGCAGGCCTTTTCCATTGACCTGGTTCCAGGGTTGGTTTGGTGCTAGAGTCTGACTTAGAACCTGTTCTTTGTTCTTCCACTGTGCAACAGCCCATTTTTCGGTTCGGAACGAGTGCTTAGCCAAGCACCAACTCGAAGCTGGGCTAAACTGGTGCTTTCTACCCCTCCCACAATGTTGACGCAACCCAGGTGTGCTGGGCCTCTTTCTGCACCTTATCAACCGTTGACGGTGCAACAAGAACATGTTTTTCACACACCTTCGCAAATCCAGCAAAGTGTGGAAGCGGCATTCGAGACGGCAGGACGGCGTTCTCCATTGCTATCTTTCTCTGTTCCGTCCTTCCTGTTTTGGTCTCCCCCATGGGGGCGTATCCCGCTGTGCGCTACAATTTAGATGACGTTACGACGCAGCACCGACTAGGCGCCGCGTCTGTGGAAACGCAAACTGGTTATCAGAACGTACCAGCTAAGGACCGGCTAAACTCTGGCTCTAGCACCAACTCCGGTTCTTCCTCAATGGAAAAAACCCTATAAGAGATGTTCACATGGAACCACAGATGCATGTTGGGGTCAGCCATGATGTTTGCGTGACAAACGAGAGAGGAGAGGAGGCTCATCTCAGCTGCTTGCATCGGTTCCTCCAGTCATGATTCACGTCTGACGCTCATCGGTGGAGATCGGATCCATAAATGGAGCAGAAGAGCTCTCCTGAACGCATCACAAAACATCTGCTACCGAATCGATCCAGCTGCCACTTACACTGGGTGAATGAACCAACGATGATGACCTCAGGATGCTGGATGCTTGGAGCAGAAACAGACGCCATCACTAGCCATCTCATTCATTTGGCTGATAATTATCTGGCCACCGGAGGGCACTGTAGAGGATAGAAACTGCATTTCCTTCCAGAAGATCAGTTGATCCTTCAAAAGCAAACAAACAGGAAAGTGGCGTCCCAGAAAAAGTGACGTACCCATTAATGAATCAGCAGAACACTGGGAACTCCACACCATTGATCCCAGTTTACACCCATCATAGCGACACACTTCACAGACCTGACAGGAGCCGATGTTTCCCATCTCCCTCAGTTTGCCAGATTCAGACCAACGTATGGAGTGGTTTTCAGAACGTCACCGTACATGGTAAAAAAAAAAAAAAAAAGGAAACAGGGCAACTGCATCAGAGATAGCATTACGTAGTCAAACCAGCAGGGGGCAACACTTCCGTCTATCCCAGAACCTTCTTCCACGGCAACGGTACTGGGACGAGGAAACAGCCAGAATAAATTAGATCAACAGTTTTTCTCCAGAATAAAATATAAAGTTTTCCAGATGGAGGCTCAGCTGCTGCTGATCTGTTCCTCTAAACTTAACCTAGAAGAATACATTATAGTGTAAACGCTGCTTTTACTATCAATCATCAATGCAGACAAGCTTAGAAACACAAACATATAAGTGAAACATTAGAAAACACATACACTGACATTCAGTGTAAAAAACCCACACACAATAAAAAGAGAAAGAAGAAGAAGTGAATTTAACTTAAGGGGCTGACAGGTTGACGGTGTGTTTGGACACGTCTTAAAAGCCATTATCTCTGCTGCTGTGAACATTTTGGAGTGCTGATAGTCAGAACGAAACTTGTTCCCAGACAAACCCAGACATGCAAAACCCTTGCAGCCGAGTCAGCAGAATCTTCCAGATGACAGTGGGAGAAGCAGAGAGCTGGAAACGTGACTGGGACCCGTCACACACCGAGCCAAAGATGCAGCGGATAGTCCGTCAGCGATGGTGAGCGAGAACTCAACAGCCCCTTTCTTCCAACCAGAACCGGAACCACACCATGGACCTCTGACTAAGGAACCGGCAAAGGAACCTGGTTCCTCCGGATCCTTCTGGATGTGCAGCAGCTGTGACATTTATGAATGAATAAATAACGCAAACGCAAACAGGACTTTGAAAAAGGAACCCCCAATTTTTCTCTTATCATCACAGGCTAAATAACACAGTTTATTGCTGTTAATTTTTCACTGTGCAACTTTACAAACGACATCCCATACAAAATGAACAGTATTTTTTAGATCTTCAGAACCTCCAACGCCTCGTAGAGGTCCTCTCAGTTGTTCTTAAGGTAAACTTCCACCCCTGGGTGAAATTTAGTCCTCCTCCATCTTCCCCAGAGTTAGATACGTGAGAGAAAGCATTTTGTAACCAGCCCAGTCCTTCTCCTGATCTGGCAGCAATCTGTTTGCTTTAGCTTAGCATGAACAATGGAAGTGAATGGTAACAGCTAGCATTTTGTGTGCAAAAGTCATTGAAATTACTCAATAATGATCCTAATTTTTCATGTGAACCTCAATAACAATATCGATTGGAAATGAAAATAATGAGTAACACGAAGACTTGGGACTAGGGATGTAAGAAAATATCGATACACCGATATATCGTGATTTTTTCTTTCCCAATATTGTATCAATATTCAAAACAAAAATATCGTTTTGTTTTTTTTAAGATATTGAATGGAACCATTAAAGATGACAGTAACTTCTGTAGAAAAGTTAAAAGTATAACTAATAGTTTTGTGGCTGTTTTTCACCTTCTTCGTTCCAGTGGATCGACTAGATCTAGTAATAAAAACTGGATGTGTTAAAGTGTGAAACAGGTTGGAGTGTTTAGAAAGCTGTGACAGTCCGACATGATAAATTGCTATTTTTTGGAATTGGCACGTAGCATGATGCTAATGTTAGCTTATCATATTAGGTCAGATTACTGGACAAAATGTAATAACTTCCCAATAATAATTAATAATAATAATAATTAATTGTTTTTTTAAATGTATTTTAAGCCTATTTTATGGTTTTGCACATGCTACTTTGTAAACTTGGTGCAAGTACGGGGGCATCATTTAGTACAATTTATTTTAAAATAAAGTAAACCGTGTATTATTTTTATTGTAGTCTTAAAATATACACCCTGCTCTCTTATTTTTGACTTGCTCTGAGGTGATAAAGACATGAGTTGAGCTGGAAGACTCTTTTTGGGACCTGAACTCGCGACTCGACTTGAACTAATCCCACGGGACTTAGACTTGCACTTGGACTCGAACCCTAAGGACTTGAGTGTGACTTGGACTCGAGAGATGGTGACCTGACTACAACACTGATTAGGGACACGACGCAGCGCCACAAATAACAACTGAAAGTGATTTATTTGACATAACTATCTGTTTACAGTCATTAGGGTGAAATGTTGTAAATGCAGTAAACCTGGAGGTGACCATGTCAGCCAGACGTCACAATTATAATAATTCATAACATCCTAGCAACACCCAATGAATCAGAGTAAATAGAACATTACTCAGAGCCGTTGATGATGCACTTTTTTTCTGTATCTGTATAAAAAATGGACGGACTGCCGTATTCTTCAGACGTTGCATCATCTTTCTGGTAGAATGTTACATTTTCTCTTCGTAGTCCTCTGGTGTGAAACGAAAGGTTGTTGGAGGAATTCCCAGGGCAGCAAGACGTTGTCTTCTTCGTTCCACATTAGATGGTTTCCAGTGAAACATCGTGTTCCTGTTTGTCTTCGGCTTGTTTTCAGCAACGCTTTGCTACACAAGCTGGAACCGTTTTCTGCCATTAGACTGATAACGAACTCAAACTACACGTGAAAACTCGTCGTGTTCTTGCGCCTTGCAGCGGCGGCTTACAGTGATTTGTCCTAAAGTCGTCTCAAGACAAAATCGGCTCCTGTAATTAGTTCACGTTACTTATTATTTAATTTGGAACTGAATTGATTATTGAATTCACCAGGAATAAATAGGATTATTATTGTGTAATTTTCATGACTTTTGCATACAAGATGCTAGCTGTTACCATTCACTTCCATTGTTTATGCTAAGCTAAAGCAAACATACGGCCAGATCAGGAGAATAACTGGGCTGGTTACAAAATACTTTTTTCTGACTCATCAAACTCTGGGGAAGATGGAGGCAGACTAATGCCCTGTTCACACGAAGCAGGGTTTTCTTTTTTAAAAAACAAACTAATATTCTCACCACCTCGTTTAAAAAAAAGAAAAAACTTCATCCACACCTAACTGCATAAATGCGTTGATAAGCACATTCATAGACATGCCAAACCTGTAGGGGGCAGTAGTTCTCCCAAATCCTATCCACTCAGAGGAACTTTCTACTTTCTAACTTCTACATAGAGCAGTAAAAACAAGCAAACAAAAAGCACTTGGACAATCGATGATGCCAACACGTCCCTGGGGGCATAAATGCTGTTTCTAAGTCGCACAAATGATTTCAGAGCATTTTTGTAGCGGAAAAGTGACGTTGCGGAGGCTAAAACTCAGGTTATGTCACTCCGCACGCAAACGAAGAAAACGCAGATCTTCACTTTTGGAAAGCTTAGTTTCTGGTGCCGTTAATCTGCGTTTTCGTGTGGATGAAGGGCCAAACCGTAGAAAACAATGTCTCTGTTTTGTGAGATACTGCAGCTACGTGTGAACAAGGCATCGATTTCACTCAGGCGTGGAATATACCAAAGGCCACATTGACCTCTATTCTTCTACTGCTCATCGTCTCGTAGGATGAGTTTTGTGAAGGAGGACCAGCTGAAGAACCGGAAACGATTGCACTCATGGGTTCTGGTTCTTTTTTGCTCCTCTGTGCAGCTCTGGTTCCAGCTCAGCTCCCCCCCCGTTAAAGTTTTTTTTTTTTTTTTTTTTTTTTACGTGTCCTGTTTGGCAGTGTGGAGCTCAGAATTTGTGTCTGAGTACCAAGTAGAAGCCCAACAGATTTACTTTCACAAGCGGAGCAGTACAGCTTTTGCTATAGTCCTCCACTTGATATATGTTTGAAAAATCTTTATTATGAATTGCTGGGGGTTTTATTTCCTGATGTTATGGACACGGAGACGGAAAATTAAGAAGAAGAAAGAAGGAAGATGAAGAAGAGAGGTAGGAAACAAAAAGTCAAGAGAGAGGGTGAGTTGAAAATACAAGAGAGGAAGGGGAACAAAGAAAACACAGGACCCCCCGTTAAAGTTAACAGATTTATAACTCCATTGTTCCAAGTTGAATTCTTCCTGCTGAGAAACACTTCATGCTGGGTGTTTTCTCAGACCAGGGGAAGTTTTTGAAGAGGTTTTCTCTACCGGCTTCCTGGACAGATGCTTCTATGTTAAAAAAAAGCCATCCACCAAAGTCTCTGCTACCTGTTGTTTAATGTTAGACATAATCTAAAGAAATAGGTTTGGTTTGCATGCATCACAGCGCCCTCTACTGGATTACTTCAGGCAACAGAAATCTCCCTGACTTTAGTGAAAGTGAATTATCTACAGCCTGAGTTCATCTGAATAGGATGCTTTCAATAAGTAAAAGAGCTGAGCAGCCGCCTGAAGCTGATTGGCCGTCGGCCCTGCAGTAAAAACACGCCGCCGCTCCTGATGGACGTGGGAACAAAGCGGATTTGTGGCATCTCTGAAGCGCCTTCCTGTCATGCTCAGGGTGAAAACATCACGCTGATTGTTTGTATTTTAAATTAACTGCAGTTAAGGTTCTCACACTGAGGTCTGAGGGCCCTCCAGGGGAAAGTCAAGACCTTTCTGGTGTCCGGGGAGGGAATTTCATGAAAAGCAGGGACACGTCTTTGCCATATTTTAGCGGGAGAAAGGTCATGTGTCAGCTTCCAGAAGACCTCAGGAGCATTTTTCCTAAACAGCGAGCGTAAATTTCCCTGAGACGTTCAGGATATCCTGCAGCTTCTATATGCCAGTCGGACCAAACTGCAGAGATCCTCCTGCAGATCCACATTTCGTTTCACACAAGTTTCCTTTTAAGTTAAACCGGTTTGCAGCTCTGTGCAAACCTTAATCAGTGGAAGGTGCTTTTTCCAGACAAGAAACAGCAACAAAAAACACAAGAGTTGTTGTAGTCAAAGGGATTTGCAGAAAGATCAGAGTTTTACCAGGTAAAATGGGTTCATTAAAATTCTAGAATTTACACTTAAACCTTTATTTTTGTTTGTGCGATTACATAAATTTCACAAATGAAACGATGAGATTATGATCAAACATACTTTTTACTTCTACTTGAGTAAAAAATATATATTGAAATTGTGCAATTTCTGCAGGGAAACCTCTATTAAAACCGGGCCAGAACCAAGCAGAACCATCTTAATGGTAGCAAAGGTGTTGAGGAGAAATTTGAGGTATTTATACTTCACTAGAGTAATTATCTATCGGCCTACTTTTTACTTCTACTCCTTACATTTAAAAGATTCACTCCTATTTCATTTAGTCTTTTATTAAAACGAAACGCACAAAAAAATTACATTTTTTAGCTTGGAGTTCAAGCCTGGAATACAAGCAACAAATTCATAATAAAAAGATTTGCATGAAGCCATCTGAGCATCATCTCAGACGGGCGGCTGGTTAAAGAGCCGAGTCGTACCAACCACCCATGCAACAGAGCGAATGTTAGGATATTTATGGCTGCTGAAGCGATTATGGCCTTATGTAAAAAAAAATTGGGGGGGAGATGTGGCTTAAACTTTATTCTTTAATGTCATTTTTTAAATTACATTACTTTTACTTTTGTACTTCCAGAATCCAGTACTTCTTTTACTTTTACTTGAGTAGAAAACGTGAATTGATACTTCAACGTCTACAGAAGTCTTTTTAAACATCTATACTTCTACTTGAGTATTGAATGTGATAATAATAATAACAATAATAATAATAATAACAATAATACTACTAATAATAATAAAAAATGACACCTCTGAATGGTAGCGAACCTGGAGGAGGAGGATGGATCCAGAAGCTCTGAGCCTACTGGTCCATCTGGTGAATGAACATCAGAAAACAAATAATAAATCTGATTATTTTTACATTTGGGATCATCTGATCTCATAACTTCTTTTGATTATCTAGATTTTCAAAATAAAGTAAAAATAGTATTCTTATTTTGATGTTTTTCCAGTTCTGGTTCCTGAAAAAAAAAAAAATCCAAAGACCAGAACAAGCGCTAACGGCGCTGATGCAGACCAACACCCAGAACCTCCCTTTAGAAAAAACATCTTTATGGACACTGACTGGAGGAAGGCCTGATTATTGCCTTATAAATATTGTATTTCCAATAAAATAAGAGGTTCACGTCAACATTTGACACACAGTTATATATGAGAGGTTTTTCAAAGAGGAATAGTTTATTTACCTTCTATTTTCTTATACTTTGTTGTTATTGGTCCTATATTCTGGTTTTTACCTTATTATGCTCTATTTGTTATTTATCTATATTTGTTTTTTTCTATGTAATTTAATCTGTTTGTACAACCCTTTTTATTAAAAGAAATTGGGGAAAAAAGACCTGAGAAGATTAAATTCAATGAGAAACAAAGAGAGAGAAACAGCGCCGCCTGTTGGCCGCGAAGCTGAATAACTGGATGAAAAGAGTGAAGACAAAAATCTGTTTTCATTGAAGGATTATTGATGAGAAAATAAGTTTCATGTATAAAATTTATTTTTTATCATCCAACTGGAACATCCGCTACAAAAAGCTGCTGATTTTATTTGTAAAAGTTTATAATGGATTAATCACAATATGACAATAGGCTACCTAAAAAATAAAAAATCATCTCTAAACCCTAAAAATAGCAGAAAATCTCCCTAGTTAAAAAAAAGAAGATAACTTCGCCAATAAAAGCCTCAAAAACAGTTTGAGGTGAAAACTGAAATAATCATAAAACAGTTTATTGTTTCCTGTGTTTAATCAGTAAAACATGCGTCAGACCTTCTGCTTCCTTGTTCCTTCTCAGTTTACAGCTGACTTCTAAATGCCCCCAAGGGATGATGGGAAATGTAGTTAGCTTTTGTTTGTCTTTATAAAGCAGTTTGAAGTTTCTAACTCTGGGGAGAGGGGGGGTAAAGAAAGCAATGGTTTTAGGTGGAATAAGAGGAAACATCGAGTTCATCGAGTCGACGTCTTGGTCCCTTTAGGTTTGGTCTCCATGGAAACCGCCGGAGTGGGTTAATGTTTACAGGCAACAAGGAAGTGACCTTTGATCCCAGCACATACTTGGCTCTCTGAGGGGAACATCTCCGATGCTTCGGATCGTTTGGACCCAGAAAAAGACCCAGTAGAAACACCTGCTGCTGTCGGTCAGGATGAAGCTGGAGGTGAAGATCGAGCTGCTCAAGTTCAGCTTTGCAGTTTTGAACTCCATCTTCCTGGTGAGACGTCAGTTTCTCCTGAATAAATAAATAAAACTGAGGAGGGAAGCTGCTGATTTAAAAAAAATCATTGACTTTTTTTTAAGAGGTTTAAATCAGGTTCTTCATAGGAGACTTGGTTTTTATCTCAAATGTTTGATTTATTCTTCAGAGGCGGATCTATAAAATCTCAGAGAAGGATTTCTATCTTTATAACAATTCCTTATTTTGAGTTTTCATTATGATGTTTTTTGTTTCCCGTTCCAGTTTTCTTTACTTGGATCTAGTGATTTTTCCTGAACCCTTTCCTTTTAGGTTCTCTGATCCTCCTGACTGTTTTTATTCTTTATGTTTCTCAGGAATGACCTGGTTGGATGTTTTCCTTACAGGAGTTCCCCGTGGCCGGCATTGCTTCTATTAGCAGTATTTCCCATATTCTGGCTTCTACTACTTTCAGATAAACCTCTAATTGATGACAGCCAATCAGTGGATGTTATTAGCGATGACCAGTTGTCTTTCTCTGACCATCTACTCCAGGGTTTAGATGTTTGTTCTTGCTTCAACACACCTGAGCTGAAAGGATTATACTATACAATTAATAGAGAAGGTGATTCAACCATTTTAATTAGGTGTCTAGATGTATGGTGGCCCAGAAAGATCTACAAAATGCAGAAGTTACAACATAAACAAAAACTGAAGTTATGATAGGACATTTATCCATCCATCCATCCATCCATCTTCTTCCGCTTATCCGGGGTCGGGTCGCGGGGGCAGCAGCCTAAGCGAAGAGACCCAGACTTCCCTCTCCCCAGCCACTTGTTCCAGCTCCTCGGGAGGAACCCCAAGGCGCTCCCAGGCCAGCCGAGAAACATAGTCCCTCCAGTGTGTCCCTGGTCTTCCCCTGGGCCTCCTCCCGGTGGGACGTGCCTGAAACACCTCACCAGGGAGGCGTCCAGGAGGCATCCTGACCAGATGCCTGAGCCACCTCAACTGACTCCTCTCGATGTGGAGAAGCAGCGGCTCTACTCTGAGCCCCCTCCGGATGACTGAGCTTCTCACCCTATCTCTAAGGGAGAGCCCAGACACCCTACGAAGGAAACTCATTTCAGCCGCTTGTATCCGTGATCTCGTTCTTTCGGTCACCACCCAGAGTTCGTGACCATAGATGAGGGTAGGAACGTAGATCGACCTGTAAATTGAGAGCTTCGCCTTTCGGCTCAGCTCTCTCTTCACCACGACAGACCGGTACAGCGCCCGCATAACTGCAGATGCCCCACCAATCCGTCTATCGATCTCCTGCTCCATTTTTCCCTCATTCGTGAACAAGACCCCCAGATACTTAAACTCCTCCACTTGGGGAAGGACCCCATCCCCGACCCGGAGGAGGCACCCCACCCTTTTCCGGCTCAAGACCATGGCCTCGGATTTGGAGGAGCTGATTCTCATCCCAGCCGCTTCACACTCGGCTGCGAACAGCTCCAGCGAAAGCTGTAGATCACATTCCGATGAAGCCAACAGGACCACGTCATCTCCAAAAAGCAGAGACCCGATCCTGAGGCCACTGAAATGGATCCCCTTAACACCTTGGCAGCGCCTAGAAATCCTGTCCATGAAAGTTATGAACAGGATCGGTGACAAAGGGCAACCTTGGCGGAGTCCAACTCTCACCGGAAACAAGCCCGACTTACTGCCGGCAATGCAAACCAAACTCTGGCACTGGTCGTACAGGGACCTAACAGCCCGTATCAAGGGGCCCGGTACCCCAAACTCCCGGAGCACCCCCCACAGTGCTCCCCGAGGGACACGGTCGAACGCCTTCTCCAAGTCCACAAAACACGTGTAGACCGGTTGGGCGAACTCCCATGCACCCTCCAGGACCCTGCTGAAGGTGTAGAGCTGGTCCAGTGTTCCATGGCCAGGACGAAAACCGCATTGTTCCTCCTGGATCCGAGGTTCGACTATCCGTCGGACCCTCCTCTCCAGAACCCCTGAATAGACCTTAACAGGAAGGCTCAGAAGTGTGATCCCCCTGTAGTTGGAACACACTCTGTGGTCCCCCTTATTAAACAGGGGGACCATCACCCCCGTCTGCCAGTCCAAGGGAACTGCCCGCGATGTCCATGCAATATTGCAGAGCCGCATTAACCAACACCGCCCCACAACATGCAGGGCCTGAGGAACTCCGGCCAAATCTCATCCACCCCTGGAGCCTTGCCATCGAGGAGCTTTTTAACGACCTCGGTGACCTCAGCACCAGAGATTGGAGAGACCGACCCCAAGTCCCCAAACCCTGCTTCCAGATTGGAAGGCGTGCTGGTGGGATTGAGGAGGTCTTCGAAGTATTCCATCCATCGACCAAAAACGTCCCGCTTCGAGGTCAGCAGCACACCATCCCCACTCTAAACAGTGTTGGTGGCAGACCGCTTTCCCCCCCTGAGACGCCGGATGGTGGACCAGAATCGCTTCGAAGCCGTGCGGAAGTCGTTCTCCATGGCCTCTCCAAACTCCTCCCACGCTCGAGTTTTTGCCTCTGCGACCATCCGAGCCGCACTCCGCTTGGCCTGCCGGTACCTATCAGCTGCTACAGGGGTTCCACAAGCCAAAAAGGCCCGATTGGACTCCTTCTTCAGCCTGACAGCATCCTTTACTGCTGGTGTCCACCAGCGGGTTTTGGGGTTGCCGCCGCGACAGGCACCGACCACCTTGCGGCCACAGCTCCGGTCAGCCGCCTCGACAATGGAGGCGCGGAACATGGCCCACTCGGACTCAATGTCCCCCGCCTCCCCCGGGACGTGTTCGAAGTTCTGCCGGAGGTGTGAGATGAAGTTCCTTCTGACAGGAGACTCTGCCAGACGTTCCCAGCAGACCCTCACAACACATTTGGGCCTTCCAGGTCTGTCCAGGGTCCTCCCCCACCATCGGAGCCAACTCATCACCAGGTAGTGGTCAGTGGACAGCTCAGCCCCTCTCTTCACCCGAGTGTCCAAAACATGCGGCCGCAGATCAGATGAGACGACAACCAAGTCGATCATTGAGCTAGGGTGTCCTGGTGCCAAGTGCACATATGGACAACCTTATGCCTGAAAATGGTGTTTGTTATGAACAATCCATGATCAGCACAGAAGTCCAATAACAAGACACCACTCGGGCTCAGAATGGGGGGGCCATTCCGCCCAACCACACCCCCAACCACACCCCCAACCACACCCCTCCAGGTCTCACTGTCATTGCCCACGTGAGCGTTGAAGTCCCCCAGCAGAACAAGGGAGTCCCCGGGAGGAGCACTCTCCAACACCCCCTCCAAAGACTCCAAAAAGGGCAGGTAATCTGATCTGCCATTTGGTGCGTAAGCGCAAACAACAGTCACGACCCGTCCCCCAACCCGTAGGCGGAGGGAAGCTACCCTCTCGTTCACCGGGGTAAACCCCAACGTACAGGCGCCGAGATGGGGGGCAACAAGTATGCCCACCCCAGCTCGGCGCCTCTCAGCGGGGACAACTCCAGAGTGGAAGAGAGTCCAACCCCTCTCGAGGAGACGGGTTCCAGAGCCAGAGCCGTGCATCGAGGTGAGTCCGACGATGTCCAGTCGAAACCTTTCAACCTCGCACACCAGCTCCGGCTCCTTCCCCACCAGAGAGGTGACATTCCACGTCCCGAGAGCCAGCTTCTGCAGCCAAGGATCGGACCGCCAAGGTCCCCGCCTTCAGCCTACATCCTGCACAGCACCCGACCCCTATGGCCCCTCCCACAGGTGGTGAGCTCATGGGAAGGGGGACCCATGTAATCTCTTTGGGCTAAGCCCGACCGGGCCCCATGGGTAGAGGCCCGGCCACCAGGCGCTCGCCAACGTGCCCCGCCTCCAGGCCTGGCTCCAGAGGGGGGTCCCGTTGACCCGCGTCCGGGCGAGGGAACACTGAGTCCATCTGTCTTGTTCATCATAGGGGTCTTTTGGGCTGCACTTTGTCTGATCCCTCACCTAGGACCAAATTGCCATGGGTGACTCTACCAGGAGCAAAAGCCCCCGACAACATAGCTCCTAGGATCATTGGGACACTCAAACCCCTCCACCACGATAAAGTGGCAGCCCAGGGAGGACATTTATCATAAATTCAATTTTAGACTAACTTCTGCATCAGTAAATATAGTTTTAGCATGGCCTCACTTCCAATTTAGTTTACATTTAGTTTTAGCATAGCTTCACTTCTCTTTTAGTTTACATTTAGTTTTAGCATAGCTTCAATTCTCTTTTAGCATAGCCTACATTTCATTTAAGAATATTTCACTTCTGTTTTGGCATTTATTTTGTTTTAGCATAGCTTCCCTTTCGTTTCAGCATACATTTTGTTTAAGAATATCTTTACTTCCGTTTTAGCATACATTTAGTTTTAGTATAGCTTCATTTTTGTTTCAGCATACATTTCATTTAATATTTTGTTTTTAGCATACATTTTGTTTTAGTATAGCTTCACTTCTGTTTTTGCCTAAATTTAGTTTTAGCATGACCCCACTTCCGTTTTAGCATACGTTTCGTTTTAGCATAGCTTCTTTTCTGTTTTAGCATAGCTTTTGTTTTAGCATAGCTTCACTTCCATTTTAGCATAAATTTAGTTTTAGCATGACCTCACTTCGTTTTAAATATGCATCTCATTTTAGCCTGTTTCTCTGTCCAACAGCAGCAGAATCAGGGTATGATCTGACAGTATTTGCCCTTTAGCTCTTGATTAAGGCCAAGGTTATCTTCCAGCTCCTTGTCTGAACATGCTCACTGAGATCTCTCCAGATGGTCTAGAACCGGGGTCTTTAAATGGTCCTCAGTCCACTGTCCTGCATGTTTAGGACAATCCACCGCTGCTCTACTGGTGACCAAAACACTTCCCCAGCATCTCAGAAAGTTCAACTGAAGCCTGTTGATGATTAATTTGTTTAATCAGGCAGCATTAAAATTCAAAGACATGCATCTGTTGAAGCAGATGTTCTGTTTTACCTGAATGCAACATAAACACGATGGTTATGTTATCTTCATTTGGACTTTCTCTACAGGTTCTGGGTCTGAGTGTTATGGGGTGTGGAATCTGGATCCTCTTCGACACTGGAAGCTTCCTGAATGTTCTCTCCTCCGGTAACAAGTTTCCAGCTTTAAAGATGCATTAAAAAGCCTTTAAATAAATAAATGTATTTACTTACAGAGCATTTAGAACTTATTCACAGTACAGCCATATTACACTCTTTATGAAAGTCACTTTTTTCTCCTCAAAATTCTACATATAACATCCCATAATGACAGTGTGGAATTTATGTTTCTTTTCTATATATGTAAACTGAATTTTATTTGAAATTTTTGCAAATATTCATTCTGGGATGTTGTGTGTAGAACTTTGAGGAGAAAAATATTTCAAATATTTTCTGGTCACTCCGATTATCCCATTCCATATAAACAACTGAAGCCACTCACTCCAAACCCTCATAACCAATGAGATTGGAGCGCTGATAAGCCCCTCCCACTGTGACTTTCTACCAAACACAAAAACAAAAACCTAGAGCAGAAGCAAAGAACTGTCGGCAGAACCAAAACATGCTGTAATGCAGAATTAAGTGAGAACCAAAAAGTCGTGTCAAAGAAATAAAATATTAACAATTAAGATGCAAAAATAAATTTTTGGTTTTGAAACATAAATATTTAGTTTATTTTGCTTTCAGAGTTATTTTTTTTCTTCTTTTGAAACTCACATTTTTGCTTTTGAAATGTTTTACTTGTTTGCTTTATTCTGGTATATTTTGTGTGGGAATGTATTTTTGGGTTGATCCTTTTTTGGCACAAATCTTATCCCGAACTCCGATCCTGCTCCACAACAATGCTGAAACTGACGGTGGAGGTTCAGAAACCTCCAACCCATACAGCGAAATTCTGCAGATCATAACGAGGTCACGAATCCAACCTGGTGATATCCTGGCATGTAGCTGCATCCGTCTGAGCGTGTTGTTTTTGTTTGTGTCCAGCGGAGCTTCGTCTCATTGCAGCCGGCCTGTTTCTGATCGGTGGAGTCGTGGTGTTGGTCAGCTTCACTGGTTGTGCTGCAGCAACCATGGAGAAAAGATTCCTGCTCCTGGTGGTGAGTCTCCACAACATCTGGCCTTTCTGGTGACCTTCCAGCTCCAGAATGATTTTCCTCCACAGCCTGGTTTATTTTTAATGTTCAGTTACTTGGCGGTAACAGCTCTTAGCACCTGCTACATGCAGCTTAACCGCTCTGAACGCTCTTCCTCCTCAGTACCTGGGCTTCCTCATCGTCCTGGTCCTGGGTCAGTTGTATTTCACCGTGCTGCTGCTCCTTAACAGAGGCAAGGTCAGTCCTCAAACTTCTCACCTTCAAAGATCCGTTGGTTTACCACCTTAAAGTGAGGTACAACAATGAATGCAAGCAGATAAAAGCCACATAACTAGTCTGTGTTTCACTAAAAAGCACCAGGAATGTAGCTGTCATTATTCCGAGGAGACCTTCTGTCCGGCAGCTTAAACTCTAGAAGTCCAGCTGCTTTAGCTTTCTTACAACAACATGTTATTTGTCCCAAAACCATATCTTGTGGTGGTTAAGATACGGCTAAACAATCAGCTGCAGTGAAAAACTGTCTCCCGAAATTGACCCAGAGGCTGAGTAAAGAAACAAGTCGCTGCTGCAGCAAGGTATCATGGGTAACCCTGCAGGGGGCGCACTTGGGGGACCCAGGGACATTGTCTCAATCGGAACTACATGCTGTAGCTGTGGTGTGGACCATGTTGTTTTTTTCTTGATTCACAATCCTGGTGCAAGACGTGTGTGGAACCGAGAAACGTTGTCTCAGTTGTTCACATTCACCAATCTCATCTCCCAAATCAGCGTAGACAATCTTCACAGGAAGTAAGAGCGCTTCCTCAGTCCTGGGTCCCATTTCTGTAGACTTCCACTCTAACTGTGTGACTGCTAAATAATCTGCATAATCACTACAATTATTGTAATTATCCTGGTTCAGTCTTTATCTGTTCAAAGATCTGATTTAAAATTGCTTATCTTCTTAAAATCAGTGAAAATGTTCATCAGGTTTTATTATATTATAACCAAAATAAGATTAATTTACTATTGTTTTCATTAAAAATATCTGTGTTTGATAAGAAATGTGCAAAAAAAAAGAACAGCAGTTCCAAATAATGAAGAGTGAAGGAGACAGACCTTAGAATAGAGCCTTGAGGAATTCCTCAGAGCTCTACAGTGTTCCTAGCTGCAGCTGCAAACTATTTATCAACCATAGAGCTGCTTTTGTTTCATATTACTTCTAGTTGTCCATCTTAGATGTTATGGTGTAACACCGTTTGTAAAGTTACACAGTCAAAGCTTAACAGCAATAATTTGGGTTATTTAGCCTGTCATATGAGGAAAAAAAGGGTTCATTTTTCAAAGTCATATTTGCATCTTGGTTATTTATTCATTTATAAATCTCACGGTTTCAAACTAAATAATTAGCTAACAATACAAATAGCTACAAATAGCTGCATGCTAAATATTTAATTTGTAAACTAAGTACTTAGTCAGCAAACTAAATATTTTGCTTCAAACTACATACTTAATTTGAAGCTAGACATTTAGCTAGCTAAAATTTTTAATTCGAAGTAAATATTTAAATATTTATCTATATAAACTCCTGCTTTTGTAAATCCATCGGTAAACGTCTGTATTGCTGTTAAAAAGGCTTATTGTACGTTTTAAGCTGAAATGTTTGACGTGTCAGGAGAAAAATTAAAAATCATGAGCAACCTTCAGTCTCGCCAGAAATTTATATAGAGGTTCACAAGACTCAGCTTTTATTTTGGTATAGTTTTGCACAAAAAAAAAAAAAATAGCTTCTTCTTAAACAAGGATGAAACTCTGGAGTCATTTAGGCATTTTAGATATTTTATAAGCAGATTGGCCAGATTGCAAGACAAACTGTGCACCCAGAATAAAACTAATCAATTAATTCCAAATATTTCCGTTACATAGCCCACTTTTGCTTATCGTTAAGTTCATTTGCTTAAAAGAGAAATATTTAGCAGCCATTTTAAATGGCTAGCTAAATCTTTAGCTTCACACGAAATATTTAGTTCAAAGGTAAATATTTTACATGCTAAATATTTATCTTTTTACCTGAATATTTAGAAACAATTACATTTATACCTGAATAAATAGCATGGACGCAAACATGACTTTAAAAAAATGAACCCCCATTTTCTCTCTTATGACAGGCTAAATAATCCAAATAATTTATGTTAACCTTCGACATCCTAAACGATGTAGGATCTCTTCCCTTTCCGTTTGATTTCCATGTCCTCCTGTTCAGCCTCAGTCCATTTTCGTGTGTGATTGTGTTTACCGTTACTGTCCTTGTTGAAGATCGTAGCTCACCGTTCCTTTCATCAGATCGACCAAAGCCTGACCGAAACCGTGGACCGGATCATGTTTGAGTACGGAAACAGCAGCAGCAGTAACAGCGGTGGCAGAATCATGGATAACGTTCAGCACTTTGTAAGTCTCCCCACCGTCGGCTCCCCGTCCTGCTTCAAGGTAAAACACGCCTCGTTGATATTCGCCCCGATTCTGGCCCGCAGACAGAGTGCTGTGGCAGAACCGGCCCGGCTGACTGGCTCAAGAACTCCTTCGTTCAAACTCTAAACCTGACGAGTCCGGACGTGCTGCCGTGTTCCTGTTTCAGGTCCTCTGAGCCCGACTTAAACTCGTCCTGGTGCTCAGAAAACCCCATCTTCTTTGAGCCATGGATTAGACATGGAAACGGGACTTTTAACCAGGTGCATTGGACTAAACCCAACAGCTTCACGTTTACCAGATGTTCTGATGCTGATAATGAGCCGGTTTATTCTGTTTAATGCCTTAGAGCTGCAGTCAGAAGATCACCGATTGGCTGCAGGAGAACATCCTGACCATCGTTGCCATGGATGCGATCCTTATTTTACTCGAGGTCAGAATAAAGGATGAGCCTGATTTCTGTAATTACCTCAGCTGCCTATAGGGGGTGCTAACAACCCTTTTCTCTGCAGATCATCGAACTTTCCATCGCTGGGTCTCTATTCCGCAAGTTGGGAGAAAAAGAAGAAGAAAAAAAAACTTCAAAGCAAACCAATCAGGTAGTTGATGAAGACCACGCCCACTTAGACTCCTCCCCCGAGGCTGACCTGGACGGCGGAGAGCAGAACTACGCCTTCTTAGATCCAGATGGAGGCCCTACAGACCCGAACTACATAGCTGCTGGAGACGCCAACAACATGGCTTATGACTACCAGAACCAGGGCTTCCAGGAGCCACTTTATAACTACCAGAACCAGGACCAGGGTCACCACGGCTACCAGGTTCAGCATTACTAAACTATGCTGTAAACTTCAGCCTTAAAACCTCAAATCTTTATTTCAAGCAAAAATCCTCAGCTTTTTTATTTTAATTTAGTTTTTCTTTTACCAAATCCATGTTGAAAATGCCCAGGCCCCTGTTAGCAGGTTAAAGGTCAAAGGTCACGATAGGGGGGATTCCGGTGTTTACAGATACATTCTTGGGCTGAGGTGACCACGACTAAATCTTGTAATAATCGGTACCAGGAGCTTTTCAGTGACGCTCTTATTGTGTTCATATATCTATTTGTGGGTTGTAGTTGTGTAGTTCTCCGTTTGCATCGTTTGATTTGTTTTGTCGTTGTTTTGTTTTTCCCTCTCTCTGCCATCCTGTTGGTGTGGAGGGAGACTGGGATGTTTTCTTGTGTTTTCTTTGTTCCCCTTCCTTTCTTGTATCTTCAGTTCTCCCTCTTAACCTTTTTTCCAGGGGTGGACTGGCCATCTGGCACACCGGGGATCATCCCGGTGAGCCGTTGACCCAATTTGGGCCGGTTGGCTGTTTTGTTTTCTTTCTCCTCTCTCTAAATTCCCTCCAATTGGGCCAGCCAATTGGCTACAGAGGGCTAGCAGTTTGTTGCCAGCATCGACACATAATATTGGTCTATGTTTGTCATCGTCAAGCAATCATGGGCTGACACCCTATGAGAGCCATGACAGTGCTGTCAATCACAACACAAACCAGGGTGGGCGGGACCTCATGACATGGGGCGGAGCGGTGGGACAGGATGCTGCTGAGCTGAAAATGGAGAAGGGTAAGAAACGCCCCGGTGGCGCTGAAACTGCGGCTCAAAAAGCTGAAATCTCTGGAGGTGGAAGCTGCTTAATATTGACGGACCTATTTGGTGCCGGGGTCACCACCCCAGTAGCAGGTGCTGCTGAAAGAGGAGCACGTGGAGACATCCATGGTAAGTAACATTAGTGTGGGGTTGGCTCGGCTACATTTGGAGACGTCCCCAAAATAAAGTATAAAACGGTTTTACGTTGACCGCGATGTGACCTGAAGAACTGAATACTTGTGACAACATATAAGCCCAGAGTTGAAGGGCTGACTGTTGGTAGTTGTGGTTGATTTGGTTAAAAATGCCAAATTGTGATACTTTCGATTATTATTGTTCAGATGATTCATCTAACAGCTACTAACTGCAGCGGTCTCTGGTTGCCATAGCAACAGTAAACATTATAGGGGAGACTAGGAAAAAAAAGTTAGCTTCAAGACACCTTCATGAAACTTGACAAATTTAATCCTAGTATTAAAACAAACATCTTTTCTATTAGAAGTTTTAATATAAATTGTGTTTAGATATGCAAAGGAGGTGTAATCTGGTTAAAAATGTGCTAATGTGCATATATTTGTAAACATATCATCTCAAAATTGGTGCGGAACAGATTCAATTTTTCTTTAATTTTCTAATCATATATGTTATCAAAAACTTTTTACAGAGGGTTTATTTCATTTGATTACTTCATAGATCAAAAAACGATGCAAGTAGCTCCAAAAAACTTATATTCACCTTGTTTTTTTACACAAAATAGCACATGTATATTTTTTAGATCAATGTATTGACAAATTGCTCTGTAATTTCTTTTCAGGTCATAGCATGGAACAATGATGGAAAGTTTGGTGTATATAGGTATAACTGATTTCAAGATAATTCATTTTGAATGTTGGAAAAAACTCATTTTGAGAAAAAACGCAATTAAAGATTTGCATTAGATAATTCAATGGAATGTGAAGTACAAATGACCCTCGAATCCCTCGTTTCCTGTTTGTGATTGGTCATTAATTTAAACAGGCATACCATTTTTGTTTTACTTTTTCTTTTTTGGGGCTTGTTCTCTCACTGAATCCACTTCACTTTTTGGCTACTACTGAGACGTCTCTGATTTGAGTATATCATGTGTCTTATAATGTTTTATTAATTCATACTTGATTTAAGGCACCCCTAGTCATGACCTAACTTCTGTTGTTCTGTTGAGACTATAATGAATAAATACTGAGTGATTGACTGCCATAGCTGTCAGTTTTAGTCCTTGAGTTCACAGTTTTGTGCTTTATTTGTTAACTGCTATCAAGGAATATGACTCTCGTTTGTACTGTAGTATGCATGAGAGGAGATGCTGCGAGATTTGTGGACTTTTATGTACTGTAGTGCCGGCTGATAATGTAGTGGGCTGGTCTGGACAGAAAATGCCAGGGCTGAATTTTTGTCCCAGTCCACCCCTGGCTTTTTCACTTCCTCTCTTCATCTACTTGCTTTCTTCCCCTTTATTTTCCGTCTCCGTGTCCCTGGCGCATTAAAAAAACAACAAAAAACATAGTAATTTCTAATAAAGATTTATTACACACACACACACACACACACACACACACATATATATCAAGCGGAGTACCATAGCAAAAGCCGTAACGCTCCACTTGCGATAGTAAATTATGACCAAAGTATGTAGACCAGGCCTGTTCAACTAGCGGCACCCGGACCGGATACGGATACGGCCCTTTTGAATTTTTTTGTGGCCCGCTAAAAGCTGCCAGAAACTCAATTTGACTTGTATGAATACAATGCGTACGTATCAAACCTATATCAGAATTGGTTTGAGACTGAACTTGATAAGCCAGTAGTAGTAGTCCGCTGATTTATAAACGATCTATAGGTAACTATGGCAACGCAGAAGGGAGTGGGTAACTCTTTGTGCACATAAACGATGATTGGCTGAACAAGTGGTTTCACCTGTGTGCAATAGCGGTAAAACTGCTTTTCTGACTGAAGAACACAGCGGAAAACCTTGGATAAGAAAAGCTGATGATGAGCTTAATAATGTCTCTTTCCAAACTATAAATACGCAAAACAGACCACTCAGGTCCTCTAATTCCAGTCGACTCAACATCCCTAGAATCAGAACCAAACATGGAGAAGCAGCTTTCAGTTTCTATGCTCCTCTGATCTGGAACAAACTTCCAGAAAACTGCAAAGCTGCTGAAACTCAGACTTGTTTTAAATCACAACTAAAAACGTATCTGTTTAGAGCTGCCGTTGAGTCATGCTTTGTTGTGTCATGTTTTGTGTGTGCTTCTTGCTTTATTGCTGTTTTTACTTTATATGCTTTGTCTGTGTTTTACTGCTATTTTTATTTTACCAATTAATAATGTAAATGAATTACCTTGTTGTTGAAGGTGTACTATACTAATAAAATTGCCTTGCCTAAATCTGTCGGGCTTGTACTTGGACAAGAAAGAAAGAAAGAAAGAAAGAAAGAAAGAAAGAAAGAAAGAAAGAAAGAAAGACAGACAGACAGACAGACAGACAGACAGACAGACAGACAGACAGACAGACAGACAGACAGACAGACAGACAGACAGACAGACAGACAGACAGACAGACAGACAGATAAAGAAAGACCAAAGCAGCGCCACGTTTGGAGAAAAAACCCCAAAACATCTAGCACCAACTGTCCGGCATGGTGGTGGAGGGGTGATGATGTGGGCTTGCTTTGCAGCTAAAAGACCATGTATATCATGAGCTCCTCTGGGTACCAAAGTGAAACTTAAAGCACGACTCTGTTGGACTCTCTTCTGAAAGGGCCGTTTAAAAAAAAGACGGTGTGGACGCGATGACATCATCTGTTGCTATGAGAGACACAACTTTTCCAGCAGAAGCTTTCTTCTGCCACTAGGTGGCAGGATTAACATGCCGTCTTGACTAGGTTTGATAAAAGAAGAGCAACAGTCTGCATCAGGAGTAAATGAGACTCAGAAACTGGTCTTGTTTGTCTTATCAACATTTTAATCAAATATTAAATGATTTATGCCGTATATTTAATAAATTAAAAAAACTATTTTGAATCATCTTTTAGAAAAGTTATAAAAGCTATAAAATGGAATCGTTCCAAACTCAACAATGCCCCCTGGGGTTTGTACAGAACATTTCAATAGCTAAAAAACAGTTTCACGATACAATTAAATAAACATGTAATAACGATGATAGGGGGAGTGCGAAACCATAAAATATCAAATCGTTTCAAAAGTTACAAATAGAAACAAATTTTCATCTTGAAGTAAAATTAAAAATGTCATTTAAAAAATAATTTCAAGCCTTTTCTTTTTGAGTGCAAACAGAAAACAAAATACATCAGTGGAGAAGCCTTTTAAATTGAAAAAAAAATAAAATAGAATCTAAAGTCCTGAGTTTTCAGATCTGATTCAATTCAAACGATTCCTGTTTGGAAGATCAGTCCAGCTGACCTGAAGGACCCTGAAAAACCGCCGTGAGCTAAAAGCCAATAAATTATCCTCAGGATGCTCTCTGAGGTTCCTCCCCCATCAGACCCCACACAGGAAGAGAGAACTCATGGTATCCTGAAACTTGTGTTTTATGTGAGCAGTGCTGCCACCTGCTGGGTCCAACAGTCAACGCACTGCAGGAATTTCATCAGGGCGTTGTACTCTGGGGTGCGGGTAGGGGTAGGTGTCGGGGGGGTTGTACGGTCTTGTCCAGGTTTCTGAAATCAATCAATCAATCAAATTAGTGATTTTGTCTCTTCCTTTTCTTGTAGCTTTTCTATCGTTTCTCCTCCAATCAGTTCCCAGCGACTCACCAGGTGTTGCAGCAGGTCTTGGTTCAAGACCATCACCGGGTAGACGTCCACTGTAGGGGAAGGTTGGAGTTCCCCCACGCACGTTTGCTTCTGAAGGAGTCTGTCAGCCACCACGGACGTCTGCAATGAGAAAATTTCGTAGAAATCTGGTCAACTTAGAACGTTCATCACATAAACCGGATCATCCAAGAGTTCTCCGAGGTCTCTTGTTGGTGTCAGAGAAGAATGGGCAACAGTAGCTCAGATCATCACTGGTTCCGACTAAGATGGGTAGAACATCATCTCTGAATGCACATGAACATGTTGGAGCTTGAAGAAGAGGAACTACAGCAGCAGACGAGCGTCTCCTGTCAGCTAACAACAGGAAACGGAGTCAATAAAGCTGATGAGTGTCGTAGTGAACAAGAACAAGGTCAGGATCCATCCTGGCTCATACCCTTCATGACCATAGTGTACCCTTCTTCTGGTGGCTGCACCCAGCAGGACAATACATCCCGCTATAAGTTCAGGTAATCTTAAACTTCTTGTTCACTGGACTTCAGCAGCCTCCACAGTATGGGAATAAATCGATGCCGTTAATCAAGAGCGTAAATTGTCAATTTCAGAGCATTATTTGTTTTTTTTATGCTCAGATCGTATGCTTTTCTCCCTCAAAACACCCCGTTCACACTCAAAAAGTTCCTTCTTGCATTCAAATGTGACCACAGATTCTACATCTCAATCCTGAACGTTTAGGATGTGGTGGAATGGGAGGTTCTCATCCTGGATGTTCACAGAACATCTGCAACAACCGCCTGATGCTGTGATGTCAATGTAGACCAGAGACTCTGGATGATGTTTCCTTTTCATGAAGAATTAGGGCATTTCTTTTCTTTTTTTATCTATGTATTTATTTTGTATTTATTCATCATTTATTATATTTTTTAATAAATTTTTTTTGATTGTTAAGTTTTATATCTTTTATTTATATTTTTTTATTACATAAAAAAGAAGAATTAGGGCTCTTCTTTTTTTCTTTTATTTATTTTTTAATTTTGTATTTTGTAGTTTTTTATTATTATTATTAATAATTATATTTTTTATTAATTTTAATTTTATTGTTAAGTTTTATATTTTTTATTTAATATTTTTTTATTGTATAAAAAATAAAAGAAGAATTGGGCTTTTCTGAAGGCGAAAGGGGGCCAATACAGGAGCAGCAAAGTGTATCTGAGAAAGCGGCCAGTGCTAGTGTGTTTATATAGACCTATTTTATACATATACAGTAGAGCTGCACATATTCACGGTTCAGTATTTAAGGATTCACAAATCCCTAAACAGAACCCCTAATTGTCTAATAAAAAAAAATCTATTCGCAAATCTTTTCTAGAATATTCGACAGAAATTGCAGCTTGGGAAGCTGAAACATGTATTATCTATGCTACTTGACACCAATTTGCTGGTGTTTGCAAGGCAGCCAATCCAGGAGCCCTATTCATGTCCTTGGTGCTGATTGGCTTTTTCCTCAAGAGTGGAGATAAGGAAGACTGTAGATGATAGCCTCGGATGTAGCACTAAGATGGTTTCCACTGTGTGTATTAATGCATATTAAGGTGTATATGGTGTTTGATCTAGTAGAATAGACAGCTATAAGCGTTTTTAAAGGGGGTCTCAAGTGTACATGTGGCCCCTAACTTCCACAGATATCATGGGACTACTGTATACTAAGGGTGTAACGGTATATGCATCCACATTCTGATTTTTCAGAATGGAACCTTCGGTACGTTGCAGAGGCGTGCCGAGTTTCCACAGGGAAGTTTAACACCGTTGCACTTTAGCCAGCATCAGATGCGACTCTGTAAACAAGCTCAGCCCAGCCTCCAGCTAGCAGAAGTTACTACCAGTGACTCTTTGAGAGTAGGAACTTGAATCCCCGCTTTCGTTGTTGAAGCCACTTCCCGGTGTTACAGAACGACACGTTTTCATGTTAACTGGTTACCGACTTCCGTTAGCATCGGTTGCTTTTACCTACCACAGATGTTACTGAGAAGAAGGACCCCGCTTAGCTGCCCTCGTTGGTGCCGTTCTCTTAGCGTAGAAATAAAGTATAACCAGACCGGACATCTGACTGTAATAATGTGTGTTAAAAATGTTTCTTCCAGGAATTAATCGGTGACGTTTGTGTTGTTTTGCAGCAGCAGGAAGCTGAATAGAAAGAGCTCCGCCTCCACCCCAGTGTCCCACATAAACACTAAAATAAAGTTAGTTTATTAGTTAGTTAAAGTTAATTATTTATCTAATATCATCTTTTGTTTTTACGCATACAAAAACAGCATAAAAGGCCAAATAAAAACAAAAACACATGAAACCAAGAGAAACTCCGGGGTCAGAAACGGCAGCTCCTTTGCAGCAGTGATTAAACCATTAGACTAGCAGAGCGCTTTAGCCCCGCCCACCTCACCTGTATAACTCAAGCAACATCCTGTCAGCTGGCTCAGGTAACAGCTTAACCCCCGATTAGCTTGTTACCACTATTGACACAGACAGCAGGGCGGTGTGAAATATTCATTTTATATCCCAGATTGTCTGGACTTTGGCAGAAAACCAAAGTATTGATGTTGCCGTTAGCTAAAAAGAAAATATTTAAACTGAACCGAACCGTGAAACTGAAACCAGGGTAAGTACTGAACTGGGATTTCTGGCGTACCGTATACAGAATTATAAAAGGGAATCTGTGATCAGTGAGCTGTCATCCAGGTCGAATCAACCTACCTACTTTAGATTTTAAACTTAAGGAGGATCAAATTCAGCTCAGATTCCTTGAAAACAGTAAAAAAAAACTTGTCAGTCATTAATCCAAACTTAAAATCGGAGACCAACTTCAGTACATTTTACCACGAGAGGAACAACGCTCCTTGGTGCAGAACTGACTGCCACCCCCTGACAGGTTGATGCCCTGGGCCGCATCTTCCTGAGTTAAAAAAAACCTGTACAAGTCATAAATGCTGAGTTGTTTTTTTTGTCTCATCCGTTCATCCTGAAATGTCCAAGTTTCTGCCTAATAATTGGTTTTCAACGCCAGAAAACCCCAAACTAAGAAATGACAGAAAGCAGATCTCAGATCAGCCGGGGGTCAAATTGAGTGCAGACCAAACCAATGAATCGTGGCAAAAAATCAAAGAAGGGAAGACTGTTTGATTGCAACTAAATTACCACCTGGTGGTGTTTGCCGTGAGCAGACCGCATCATAATCAAAGGATCAACAGCTGTTAAGGAATTTCAATAAAATAACTGATGAGATCAGATTCTTTCAGGGGTTGGGATTTATTATCACATTATGTCAACAAGTGATCGTGTCTCCAAGCTGAATTGACCCATCCCGGAAGTGGAAAACCTTTTATGCTCCGCTGTACAGCTAAACAAAAGATGTTCTTACGTCTACGGTCAGTCCTGGCATTAAACAGGCGTTCTGATAAAATTAAACTATCATTTTAGCACTCCTCAGACTACAAGTGGTGGGTTTTGGTGTATCATATCGCATATTATAAACACATTAATAGCATGCGTCATGCAATCACGATAACTGTTAACAGAACTTTTCCATCTATTATTTTTAGCAAGAGGAGTCGTAAAATCGCGTAACGTCGTGTTAAATGGTTAAACCTGGTGTATTAGGGCCGCTGTAGATAAAGGAGAAAAAAAAAGATTGGAGCAAATTTCTGAAAAAGTATGGAAGCCTAGAGCTGCCACCCAAAAGAAAAAAAATTTGGTCTATATCACGTTAAAACATGAAAACTTTATTGTTCTAACAATATAAGTTTTTTGCTTGTAGAATATACTATCACGTTCTTACAATATATTTTTCATGTTTTGCTAATATACAGAAGTGATAAAAAATCTGAAAATTCGTGAATAACAAGTGCGCTCTTTTTAGGAGGCCTATAAATTGAGACACATAAAATCTGAGGAGGGCTAAAAACAGTTACATTATATTCAAAAGTAAAATAGTTATCAAATAAAACATGTTTGGCAGAAAATGTTGATGAACTTATAAAAGCAGCTCTGCCTCCCCTTTTGCTACTCCTTGTTGAAGTGAAGTTAAAATTTGGTGGGGAGGCCTCTGTCAGAACAACAGGGGCATCTGCACTCAGCCATGTTTCTGTTAAAAATAAAAAATGAAGATTGTGGTCTAAAATCAGATCATTTCTTATAAAAGTTTTGTTCAGCAGAGAGCGAATATTAAAAGGTGATTGGAGATGGAGTGACTGTATAATTTACTGGAAGTGGGGCTTTTGGTCACTTTTTGAGATTATCGGGGTTGCATTTGTTCGGTTAATGATTTTTTGTCCGCACTCTGCTGATAATAACAGGTATGAATGATGTAGAACAAGGTCCAAGTCCAGTATGTGACTTGGACCTCGTTCTATCACGTTATAACAAAAAACGTTTTATGTTCTCACAATAAAAATATTATATTGTTGGAACAATATATTTTATTGTACAAACATGACAAGTTTATTGTTTGAACAACAAAGTGTTATTTATTCCTCTAACATAATTTTGAAACTTAACCACTGAGAAAAATGTTTTATACTTGGTTTAAAGCATGGAGAGATTTTCCTATTATTGTTCAGCTTGGACAGTATTAAAATTAAATATGCGTACGCTGAGAAGGAAACTACAAATGTGTTTGTTGCCATGTTGCTACCAGGTCATAGCCGCCAGTTCTCAAAAGCGAGCAAACTCCACATCAGCCTGATTTGGGTTTCTGAACGCAGGACGTTTTACGTTGAGTTGTAAACTCAGACATTTTCATGACTAAAGGCATTCATTTTTGATATTTAAACTAAATTTTTTTTCTGATATTGTAAAGTTAGAAAAGTAAATTGAGAAAAAAAACTTTGCTTAGACTTTACATGAGTTATGTCATACAGAAAATGCCAGTCCTCTAGGATTTAAGAGTAAAATTTACAAGATGCACATCTGGATCATTTCAAACGTGTTTGTGGTTCATGCAGCTCTTTTCTGGGATCAGAACAACTTCCCCCGGGTTCAGACTTGACATGAATGCCTTAAGAAACCAGCAGAATCCCTTTTTTTAAACTGTGGTTCTCTTTGTCCAGCTCACCTCGTTCCAGGGGACAGCAGGCTCGTCGCACTTTGTTGGTTGGAGGTCTTTCAGGACACTCTGCAGAAAAGCACAAATATTCCAAAAATAAATAATAATAAAAAACCTCTAATTAAAGCCAGACTTGTGGTGATCATCACTGCATGTTAGAAGAGAGCAGACCGTGTTTTTGAGCTCGCTGCTGTAGCTCTGCAGCGACTTCAGAAGGTCCTCAGCGATGCTTCTCATTCCAGCATTTATTGGCAGCGTCCAGCCAAGCTCCGCCCACAAGCCCAGGAACAGGTAGCAAAGGAGACGGCAGTTCACTGCAACAGGAGGAGGCTTGGTTAGAGTCCATGCAAGCAGAATGACTGCTTCGACCCTTTTATGATAAAATGAGGAACAATGCCCACAGGAGAGAATCAGAGCATGTTAGCTGCTCCAATAGCTGACTTTCTCCTGTTTGGAAATATTGAACCTTTTCACAATATTCTAATTTTCTGTGATTTTGAATTTGGGGCTTTCACAAGCTGTAATCATCAAAAAATGATAACAAATAAAGGCTTGAAATATGTTGCTTTGCGTTAGTTTCACGTTTTAAGTTAAATTACTGAAATAAATGAACTTTTGCACGACATTCTAATTTTCCAGGTTTCACCTGTAATTGGATGATATGTGTTATGATATTTAATGTCCCTTGGGGATAAAGTGTTTCGAATTATGAAACAAAAGCATTTAATGAGAAGCTCTCCGTTCTCTATTATGCAATTTATTTATTGTAACTGAATCAAAGTAAAGGTTTTTATTTCTGATGTTTTGAACCTTAGCATTTTTTTTTACTTTTCTAACAAAAACAACAAAACGTCTGTCAAAGGATTTGTTTTGAATTAAAAATAGCCAAAGTAAACGTTTTTTATCCTAAAATTAATTAATTTCTTCAAAGGATTTTAAATCCTGAATGTTTTCTGCAGTTGAATAAAAGCTAAAAGGTTTTACATTTTTATGTTTTCAAGGTTTATAAATGAATTCATGTAACATTCACAGTTTGTGAGTTTTATAACAGCTGAACTGAATCTTGGACGTCCGACACGCAGACACAGCTTTTCGCATAAAAAAACAAACAAACTTGAATTTCTTCCTGTTTTATTAGTTTTCATCCAGCTGCGCTGAAAGCTGTAGAAAATGAAAACCACATGTGTCTGTAAGACATTCTAAAGAATCTATCTCTGGGTTTTATTCTGGGACCAGATGGGCAGCAGAGACAGGTGCTGACTCATTGAAAATATGATTTAATTTACAGTAAGTTTAAAGGTTCTCTTGTGGGGTTGTTTTTTCAGGAACGCAACGTGGTTCCCATCAGCAGAGCCCGATCCGGGCTGCAGACAGAACACTGAAAACCTTTAGATATACCTTTAGATCATCCATTTACATCTGCATCCAATAAATTAGATTAACATGAAAAACAAAAGTGAAACTTATTGGTATAAATTCATTCCACACAGAATCAATTATGTTTTTCATTCTTTTGCTTCAGTTAATGTTTATGATTTTCTCATAATTTTACATTGAAAATGATTTTAATCCATGAGTGTGAACCTGCTGAACCAAATCTCCAGGTTCCGTTCAGCATCTGCACTCAGAACCTGGTCCGGGCTTCTTTTGCATCAACTCCTGCATCAATGTTCTGCTAGGAAATGGAATCAGCATCTCCATGAAGCTGGTCAGGTCTAAGATGTCCTGGATGACTGCTGAGTTGACTTTGGTCATGGTACCCCAGATCATCACGGACTGTGAAAATTTCACACTCCACAGTTTTTCCTTCCACTCAACTTTCCATCAATATGCTTGGATCTGCTTCTCTATTAATCCCTATTTGTGGTTTACAGTCATTGTGGAGGATTGGACAAATTCTGGAAAATTTTTACATGAAAAATCCTTTTTATTGGTTTGATCTAAAATTTCTCTGAACTGTGGTTATTTATTAGCTTTAAATCGTAAAATTAATTTCAAAATACTCCGAATTGCATTACTGTGAAGAATTAATCTGTTCAACGTTAGAATTTAACTTTAAGACTTTAAATAGTAAAATAAAGAACGTTTTTCAAGTTATTCAAACTTATTTAGATGGTTCTGTAAACTACAGAGAAAAACATTATCAAATAAAACAAAAATACAAATAAATCTTCCTGCTATATTTTTTAATATAGCAGGAAGATTAATTGGGATTAATCTTTAATCTTTAAGTTTTCCCACAAATATATATATATATATATATATATATATATATATATATATATATATATATATATATATATATATATATATATATATATATATATATATATATATATATATAATTCAATGAAATGAGTTTTTTTTTGCCAACATGTAATTAATCAAATAAATTACAAATAAATTGTTTTCTTTCTCAAAAGAAATCAATCAATTTAATTTATTTAAACTATCATTCTAAATGTTTTTTACTCACTAAATTGAAAATCTTATTAAAAAAACATTAAAAGTCAAAAGGGACGTTAAAAAAACATTGAAACTATTAAAATTAGTAAGAAGGAAGAAGTTGGTGAAATTGAAAAGAATAAAAAATTTCCTCAAATGTTTCCAGTTTTTGTCAAACTTTGAATTACAAAAAGTACAGAAATGTAATAATGTATTTACATTTGTTCTTTTTACAACAACTTTAAACTCCACTTAGCTGCTCAGTCATATAACCCTTGTGGACGATTTTAATACCTAATAAATTATTTTCTGCTGCAAGAATAAAATGAAGTTATTTTCCTGGAAATTCAGAAATTAAATTATTTTCAATATTCAGTTTTCAGAACCATAAATTGATCAGAAAAACTCTTAAAAAGGAAAGAAGAAGAAGAAGAAGAAGAAGAAGAAGAAGAAGAAGAAGAAGAAGAAGAAGAAGAAGAAGAAGAAGAAGAAGAAGAAGAAGAAGAAGAAGAAGAAGAAGAAGAAGAAGAAGAAGAAGAAGAAGAAGAAGAAGAAGAGAACCAAATACTGACTTGTTTTCTTCTGGTGGAGGCTGAAGCAGCGGAGATGATGCAGACCTCAGGTTAATCTCTGGTTCTGGTCCCGGTTCTGGTCCTGAGCCTTGCAGCTCGTGATGTGGAACATCCCCTCTGCTGGTGGCCATATTTATCCTCCATCCATCTTGGATCGGAGCTCGTTCTTCGGAAGCCGCCCGCCATCTTCTCAGAAGCTTTGACATCAGAGTTTGGAAATTTCCTGCATCTCTGCTCACATGATTGGAAGCAGGAATCCACACCTTCGTGCTTTTTCAAGTCACTTTCATCACTATCGCTGAGTCACTTATGGTTTAATATGCCAGCAGATGTTTAGGAAGAAGCACAACATTTTATCTTTTATTGCTCTGCTCTCTAAGGTTAAGTAATTTTTCCAGCTAAAATAATAACTCTGATGTCATTTGATGTTTTCCATCCTCAGCTAAGAGTCGGAAACATCCAGGGTTCGATGTTGGGGGGGGGGGGCGGGGAGTGGGATTGGGGTTCCGTTTTAGTCTTTATGTATTTGACCTTTGACCTGCAGAGGGAGGAATTATTTATGTAAAGATGGATCTATTCGTTAAATGATATGATAAGAATCTGATTCAGCATCAGATTCTGAATTCCCCCCCATCACGAGTGAATCACGTCTTCCTCCGTCTTCTGGAGATTCTGTTTAACTCTGAGTCACTAATAACCCACAAACACAATCTGAACCCAGTCAATCAGCTTTTAGCACTCTTTCTGCCCCCTTTTACTTCTCCTAATGTCTAAAACCAGACAGCAGCAGCAGCAGCAGCAGCAGAGAGGAAGAGGATTCATCCTGCAGCCGGATGCAGCTGATCAAATGCCTAGATTAACTGATCAAAGCACACAGATATATACGAAACCAGAAAAGGTCAGTCCGTTTATCTGTTTCCGTGGGCTAAACGTGGAGAAAAGCCCTAATTATCTTTCCATCGAAGGTGTTGCTACAACGTGACGATGATGATGATGATGAAACAGCTTCGTTGCTGCAGGGGAATAGTTTCCCTCCGCTGCAGGACCTTTGCGTCAACTCTGTCTTCCCCAGCCAACTTTCCCTGGAAGATAGAGGGACGGCCCTGCATAAATTAAACATTGACTCTCCGCGTGTTGAAGCGTATCACGGGTTGTCCTGCTGGTAACCAGCAGCCTGCAGCAGATTGCATGAGAACGGAGGCCTGGGTGAAAGTGCAGCCGGTTCAAACAAGACGTAAGGGGGAGAAACCCCACCCCCAAAACACACACACACAACGTGGAACAAGTTAATACGTGTGTAAAAGATTATCCCTATGGGACAATAAAGACTATCTATAGATGTGCAAGATTAATTTTCAGCAGTTTTCACCATAGAACCAGAAACAACTAGAAAAGCACTTGGAGAGCACAGTCCCTCCCTTGACGGTGAAAACAGACCTTTAGCAGCTCGATTCATTCTGTTATTATTAGTTCAGTAAATATTCACGAAAACACAAAAATCCCTTTTTTTGGGGGTAATGGCGTTTTTCTTCTCCATAGCTTTTGAAAATACATGAAATCCTTTGACACATTCCCATCCCTCCCCCACATAATTAAAAGCATGATCACAGTTATACCCCCGTCCCCCCAGACCCAACCTTCATGCACGCACTTAAGAGAAGCAATGAAAGGACATTGGGCCGAGTACAGATGAGCCAGGTTAGGAAACGCCATTAAAAGAGCCACCTGCACCGCCAGCAGCAGATCAACAGCAGCAGCCAAGGCACCGACCCAGGGCGCCCAGAGGAGGCAAGGCCAAGACCCCCACCTCCACCCAAGCTCCACCTGGAGAGCACCCAGGCAGCTACAGCCGAGGCAGAGGAAGATTAAAATAACAGGTTAAAGTATAAAAATAAACAGTGGAAAAATATGATAGGCCTAAGTAAAAAACTGATCATATGTATTAAGTAAAACATGCAGAGCAAATAAACAGACTATTATAAATAATAACCAGTAAAAAGCTAGCCTGCTCTTGAGGTCAGGACCATAATAATGTAGAGACGCCTCGCCATGAGTGTGTGTCCGAACTTCTGGGGTGACAAGAAGACGGCTGTCAGAGGAGCGCAGAGACCGAATTGAACTGAATTTTGTAGAAGTTGTAAATCTGATAGGAAGACCAGAAAACAGGGCATTAAAGTAATCAATTGTACTGGAGATTAAAGCATCAGTGTCTCCGTGTTGGCCCGAGAGAGAACGGGGCGGACTCTGGCGAAGTTCTTTTGTTGATAAAAACCTATTTTAGTAATATTTTTAATGTGAGGGATAAAAGTCAGCTCAGAGTCAAAAATCATGCCCAGGTTCTTCACTTGTAAAGAAGGATTAAAAGACAGTGATTGTAGTTTTGGTAAAAGTTTCTCTCTCTGAGCCTCAGGACCGATGACTAAAACTTCAGTTTTGTCCTGGTTGAGTTGGAGAAAGTTTTCTGCCATCCAGGATTTGATGTCTAAAATGCAGTTAAAAAGTGCATCCAGAGGCCGTGTGTCATCAGGAGACATGGAGATGTACAACTGTGTGTCATCAGCATAACTGTGAAAGTTGGGTTTATGATTTTTAGTCCTCTCTCAGCTGATAATAACAGGTATGAATGAGGTATAGCAAGGTCCAAGTCCAATATGTGAGTTACTGTTAAAATCAGGACTGAGTTCATAGGAACAGGGACCAGCTGGACATCAGGATGTGGCGGAGGGGGCAGAAAGGACAGGGGCAGCTGGGCCCGGTGTGGTAGACGGGGGGCGGCATGCCAGACTCATTGCCATCATGCGGGTGCCCTGTTTATTGAGATGGAGCCCATCCGCCCAAACAAGTGCCTTCTGCCCCAGAAAATGGTAAAATTGTCTATAAAACCAATGTTGTGCATCACAGTGGTAGAGGAAAGCCAAGTGTTGAGAGATAAAAGTCTGCTAAAATGACCAATTCCTCTGCCAACGGTGGGAGCGTGGCCAGAGATAAAAACGGACACATGAGAGTTTGTTAAAAGATTAAATCGGTGGATAAGATCACACTTCAGGAGCTCCTTCTTGCACTTGATATATGTCGGGCAGGGAAGCATCCCCAGGACTGTAGCGATGTGTGCTTGGCACCGTGGGCTCGTTCCGCGGGTTTGGCGTGAAGTGGAGCACTCCTTGGCAAGTTCTGGCTGCAGTCCAGGGTTTGGCGCGACATGGAGGGCTGAGGGAGTCGGACTGCTGCAATGGCTGCTTAGAGGGATTGGGCTGTAGGCCTGCAGAGCCAAATGGGGTCAGGGGCTGTCAGAGGAGGAAAGTCCGGGTCCAGTGCACCGAAACGGTTAGTTAATGGCAGGAAGGTTGGAGGAGAGCGGTGGTGGCTGCTCCGTGCACCCCACCGCAGGTATTCAGCAGGACCGGAGTGGAGCTGATCGGGGCTTTTGGCTTAGCCCCTTGCTGAAACCAGCTGTCCTCCTCTGTAGCAGATGTCATGCGGGCATTTGGCACCTCGAGTCCGTTTGGAGACCCAGCAATGGTTCCCCTATCTACAGCTTCGCCGGGCTGATAGGGGATAGTGTCAGCGACCTGAGCACTATTGGCAGCGGCAGCAAGAGTCCGTCTGAGGATGGTGTCCACGTCATGCTCTTGGATTTGGTGAAGTGCTGAGATCCTCCGCTCCAGCTCCAGAATCTTCTGGCTAAGCTTGACGCAGCCATCACACCCAGGGCTGCAGGTAAGTGGAGGCATGGTGGGGGGAAAGAAGTAGTCCACGCACTCCCCACCAATTAAAACACCCCCAATAAAAGCATCCGATGATTAAAAGGTTAGTGTTAGAAAAATTGTATTATCATTGATAATTGTAACACTGTGTATGTTACTGTATTTTGGCTGTGTAAAGTTTAAATAAAACCATTTGTATGCTTTACTGACATCACAGAGCCTAGGGTAGTAGAAAGGTTTGTGCAAATTCCTCATATGGGTTCGGGTGATAAATCCTCTACATAAAAGTGTGGGCTACATTGATAACTGGAGAACATTTTGGGGAAAACCTGGTCTGATCCGGAGAGACGGCATCCATCCCACTTTGGATGGAGCAGCTCTTCTTTCTAGGAATATGGCCGAATTTATTAGTCCTCCAAAACACTGACAACCCAGGGTCCAGACCAGGAAGCAGAGTCGTAGTTTAACCCACCTCTCTGCTGCTTCTGTACTGTTACCTACCCATTACCCTATAGAAACAGTGTCTTGCCCACGGCCAAAATTAAATGGATTAAAAGTTAAGCCAACAAAAGCAAATTATGGAAATCTCATAGAAATAAATATAACTTTGACTGAACAGAAAAATAAATCTATTAAATGTGGTTTATTAAACATAAGATCTCTCTCCTCAAAGACTTTGTTAGTAAATTACTTGATTTGTGATAATCACATTAATTTCCTTTGTCTCACAACAACTTGGTGGCAGCAGGAGGATTATGTCAGTATAAATGAGTCAACTCCTTCCAGTCATTTAAATTTTCACATTCCTAGAAGTACTGGGAAGTATCTGATTTAGTATTAAATACTGATATGGTTATTATAGTGGGGGACTTTAATATTCATGTGGATACTGAAAGTGATAGCCTAAATGCAGCCTTTAATGCTATTTTAGACTCAATTGGCTTTACTCAAAAAGTACAGGGATCGACCCACTCAGGCAAACACACTTTGGACCTTGTACTGACATACGGTATTGAGTGTGAGGAAATAACAGTCCACCCACATAACCCGGTCCTGTCTGACCACTTCTTAATAACTTTTGAATTTACTTTACCTGACCATCTTAAATCTGAAAGAAAATGTCATTATAGTAGAGCTTAATCAGACAATGCTATAACAATTTTTAAAGAATCTGTTCCATTCTTACTTTCCTCAGTGTCTCAGAGTAACACAGTGGATGGCAGCAATTCTTTCTCTAACCCTTCAGAAATTGATGGTCTGGTTCACAGCGTTACGTCCTCATTGCGTTTGGCATTAGATAGTGTAGCCCCATTAAAAAAAGAAAGTGGCTAGCCATAGGAGGCTGACTCCTTGGTTCAACGCAGAGTTGCGTACTTTAAAGCAGAATACTAGGAAGTTGGAGAGAAAATGGCGCTCTACACACCTAGAGGATTCCTATTTAACCTGGAATAACAGTCTATTGCTGTATAAAAAGACCCTTCGACGAGCTAGAACAGCATATTTTTCATCATTAATAGAGGCGAATAAAAACAATCCTAGGTTTCTTTTTAGTACAGTTGCCAAACTTACACAGAGTCATAGCTCTGTTGAGCCAACTATTCCCCCAGCTCTTAGCAGTGATAATTTTATGGGATTCTTCATAAATAAAATTAATTTTATTAAAAATAAAATAATTGGCATCCTCCCAAACATGATTACTTCTTCCTCAGTAAATGAGGCAGCATCGGAAAGAACTGTAGAACCTCATTTGTGCTTAGGCTGTTTTGATTCAGTCGAGCTTTCGGAATTATCAAAAATATTAGCCTCATCTAAACCTTCAACTTATATGTTGGACCCAATTCCAACCAAATTATTTAAAGAAGTGTTCCATTTGGTTCCTGGCCCCATTTTGGATATGATGAATCTATCCTTAGTAAACGGATACGTACCACAGGAATTTAAAATAGCTGTAATTAAACCTTTACTCAAGAAACCTTCCCTTGATCAAGATGACTTAGTGAATTACAGACCTATATCTAACCTTCCTTTCTTATCCAAAGTCCTTGAGAAAATTGTTGCTAATCAAGTCTGTGTGACGAGCTGTTTGAAGAGTTTCAGTCACGTTTTAGAGCTCATCATAGCACTGAAACAGCACTGGTGAAGGTTACTAATGAGATTCTCATGGCCTCAGATAATGGACTTGTGTCTGTTCTGGTTTTGTTAGATCTCAGTGCTGCTTTTGACACAGTCGATCATAATATTCTCTTAGAAAGGCTTGAACATGTTGCAGGGATCAAAGGAACAGCACTAGGCTGGTTTAAATCATATTTGTCTGATAGATTCCAGTTTGTTCATCTAAATGATAAATCTTCTTCACTCTCAAGGGTTACTTGTGGAGTTCCACAGGGTTCTGTGCTTGGACCAATTCTGTTCACCATATATATGCTCCCAATTGGTAGAATCATTAGACAGCATGGGATAAATTTCCACAGCTATGCCGATGATACACAACTATATTTATCCATTAATCCTGATGAACCCAGTCAGTTAGGTAGATTACAGGCATGTCTGGAAGACATTAAAACAAGGATGACCCTAAACTTTTTGCTTTTAAATTCTGACAAAACAGAAGTTGCTGTCTTTGGGCCAGAAGTTCTAAAACAGAAACTGATTAGTCAATCACTTGATCTGGATGGCATTAAATTGGCCCCCAGTAATAACGTAAAGAACCTCGGCGTTATTTTTGACCGAGACTTGACATTTAAATCCCATATTAAACAGGTTTCTAGGATTTCTTTCTTTCACCTCCGGAATATTGCTAAAATTAGAAACATCCTGTCCAGGAGTGATGCTGAGAAACTAGTCCATGCATTTGTTACCTCAAGGCTGGACTACTGTAATTCTTTACTATCAGGTCGTCCACAAAATGCCATTAAAAGCCTTCAGTTGATCCAAAATGCTGCAGCAAGAGTTCTGATGAATATTAAAAAGAGAGATCACATTTCTCCTGTTTTAGCTTCCCTTCATTGGCTCCCTGTTAAATCCAGAATAGAATCTAAGATCCTTCTTCTTCCATATAAAGCCCTTAATAATCAAGCTCCATCATCCATCAGAGATCTGATTGGTCCATATGTTCCTAACAGAGCCCTTCGCTCTCAGACTGCAGGTTTACTTGTAGTTCCTAGGATTTCTAAAAGTAGAATGGGAGGCAGATCTTTTAGTTATCAGGCTCCTCTCCTGTGGAACCAGCTCCCAGCTTTAGTCCGTGAGGCAGACACTCTGTTAACTTTTAAGGCCAGGCTTAAAACTTTCCTTTTTGATAAAGCTTATAGTTAGAGTGGCTTAGGTCATCCTGAGCTATCTCTGTAGTTATGCTGCTATAGGCTTAGACTGCTGGAGGACAGACTTACCAGTTTTCTTCACTCTGCTACTTCCTTTTCTCCTACTACTCTCCAGTTGTATTATTTGCTGTTATTTCGACTGTTAACTTTGTTTTCTCTCAGTGTTTTTCTCTCCATAGAAGATATACCTGGTCTGGTATCCTGCTTGGCTGCAATGCCCTGTTGGACGGGGGGCATCGACTGGGATGATCCTCCCAGTAACTGAACATCCACTGTGTCCTGTTATCAACTTTTTACTTTCTGTAACATAGAAAGTTCTCTTATATCAGATCTTCTGTTCCTTCTGTGTTTCTGCTCTGTCTTCTCAAACCCCCAGACGGTCGTGGCAGATGGCCGCTCCTACTGAGCCTGGTTCTGTTGGAGGTTTCTTCCTGTTAAAGGGGAGTTTTTCCTCTCCACCGTCGCTACATGCTTGCTCAGTATGAGGGATTGCTGAAGGATTGCTGTGGTTGGAAAGTCTGCATCAACGGGGCCCAACCTCACGCCAATGACTGACGCAATCTGCTGGGATTCCTTAAATAGGAAACTTCTTAACTGATTGGAATGTTTGTATAAATGTATTGAAATAACTTCTTGTTAAGTGCCTTGAGATGACATCTGTTGTGAATCGGCGCTATATAAATAAACTGAATTGAATTGAATATGAGAAATGGTAGACATATGTTAAAGTGGATATTTTTTATTCAAACAAAATCTTTTTTGAAATAAACAGAACAATCTGCATTGCCATCATTTTTACGACAAACGAACAAGCTAGCAGTCTTTGCATCAAATAAAAGTTTGGCAGGAAAGGTATTTCAAGTAGTATTTTATTGTTTTTTTTTACAACCCTTTGTATTTTTTGAACAAGGTAAGAGTATATTTCAATTAAACTTTAGATACTGAGTTAATACATGGTATAGTATTCAGGTTTTTAGATATTGAGCAAATACACAGTGTAGTACACATGGTAAAATTCACTGTATCAAGCCAGAAAGAGTGATTTTTTAATCAACATTTTAAAAAACAGATACTTTTATTTGCAAATTCAAGAAAACGTTTAATAAAGCACTTATAAAAATAGCCAGTACACTGGACCAAATTGCTGTACAGTACATGTTAATGTATAAAACAACATTCAGACACAGAATAATACCAACAATGCAATTTAAATAGCCCTATGTGCTAATGCGCTAAAATTTGCTATGTGTAGGTTGGTGGAGAACTGGGTTTTTATCTCCATGCTGATTATATAGCGTAGATCAGAAGTCATCACTTGATCCATCCTAATCATAGTTTCTTTTAATTCTGATTTAGATGCCTCGAAAGCCATCTGTAGACAGAGACTCCATTTTTGCAGTCCTTTTTCAATTAAAAGAGGCCATATTCCAAAATGGCAAAATAGCCACTCCAGCTGTCCGGGTATGGATAGAGATGAGTCATCAGCTAGAAAACAATATGTCAGCAAAGGCCCTGTACACTTTTGTGAACCTGAATAGACATAACATCTGGTCAGTTTTGGAAATCCGTGATCAGGAAAGTGATGGTGAAACAGAGGTAGACTCCAGTGGCATTTCTTCTGGACACGAAAACTGTCAGGACTTTCAGCTTGAGGTACCCTTTGAAGACTGGGTGAAGTTCATTCCTGAAAAGGTTGAATATAAAGACAAGTTTTCTCCTTCTCAAAAAAGAGAATATACAATTTTGAAGCCTGGGTCTTGGACTCATATCTTGAACGATCTTATCTGGAAGAAGGTCACACGGCTATTTGAAAAACATTTTCAAGTGTATATCTCAGAAACGGTAGCAGCACAAATGTTAATTTTACCTGCACAAATCTGAACAAAAAAGCACTAAAAAAGTAGACTATTTTGGTCTGTTTTTGAGCTGTCTGGGGGGATGGTGACCTTTGAATGACCTATAAAATAAAGTTTAATATCTCAAAAACCAAAGCAGCACAAAAGATAATTTTACCTGCACAGATCTGCACAAACTAAGCACTAATCAATCTGCCTATTAGATTTTACTTTTCAAGTGGGTGGGGGGACAGCTTCACTGAGGTATAACACAACAGGAACTGAGGGAAGAATTGGTCTGCTTTATTGTGATCATTAACAGGAATTTGTTTCTCTTAAAGGGAGGAATAATCCATTTTTAAAATTCTGTGGAAAGAAAACAAAACAAAAAACAAAAACAAGGGCTCTGCCTGTTTTCCAGTAGGGGTCAAATGGTCAAGATGGAACAAGCAAGTGAAAAGAAATCTGATCATAGCTAAGGATGGGTCTCTAAATCTAAATTGAAGGAGCAAGCATGGTTGCTCTTGTCAGGAAACCACAATACCGCTAGGCGCAGAACAAATACTTGAGCTACTAGACAAAATGGTCTAAGCGTTGTTCTTTAACTAGGCAAAGAAAGTGTTCCTCTTCCCAAAACAGGGGAAGTGTGAAGGAGTGAGAAACTTAACTTAAACCATAATGGTGCCTAAAAACAACAAAACCTCAGACAAACTGTTCAAACAAACCAACAAACAGACTGATCGAACAAACGAGGAACAACAGTGGGCTTAAATACTGCCTAATCACTTCACTCTTATAACTTACAACTGAGGAAAGCAAGGAAGTCATATGTTTCTGACATCACCAGAAATAGTCATAGTGCTTATTTGCTGTTGTCGACAGGCTAACAAACTCTCCTGTGTCAGTAGCACCTGAACTCTATTCCACCAAGGCCTGGAATGACTTTGCCAAATTCTTCACAGAAAAAAATCCAAAATATTAGACAAGCGGTTGGTTCATCAACGGCAGGTTCAGGTTATGTAAAGTGTCCACAGAAAATCCGTTTAAACACTATGAAACAGTTTTATCTCATAAACAGCAAAGATCTGGAGGACCTCTTAGATCAACTGAACTCCTCCTCTTGCTGCTTAGACATCCTGCCCACAGGCTTTTTCAAAAAGGTCTCAAAGATCTTGGAGTCAGATCTGTTACAGATTGTGAACTCATCTTTAATGTCAGGTGTTTTCCCAGAGCCCCTGAAAACAGCTGTAATTAAACCCCTGCTGAAAAGAGACAATTTGGACAAGACACAAATGAACAACTACAGGCTCATCTCCAATCTTCCATTTTTAAGTAAGATCATTGAAACGGCTGTTTTTCATCAGCTAAATGACTTCTTAAGACAAAGCAACTGCTATGACGTCTTTCAGTCAGGTTTTAGACAGCACCACAGCACTGAGACTGCTCTGACCAAAGTCATCAATGACATCCGTTTGAATACTGACAGTGGAAAAATGTCAGTGTTAGTTTTACTGGATCTCAGTGCTGCATTTGATACTGTTGACCACATTATTTTACTAAAACGACTGGAGAACTGGGTGGGTCTCTCTGGCACTGTACTAAACTGGTTCAAAACGTACTTAGAGAACAGGAAGTACTTTGTGTGAATAGGTAACTTTACATCGGAGCAGACGGGAATTACATGTGGGGTTCCCCAGGGTTCCATCCTGAGACCTCTTCTGTTTAACATCTATATGCTCCCACTGGCACAGGTAATAAATAACAACAATATAAGTTACCATAGCTAAACAGATGACACACAGATATATATCAGAATGTCACCAGAAGACCAAGGGCCTGTACAGGCTCTTGGCAAATGCATTGGTGTCCTGCAAACGATATGGGCTACATTGATAACTGGAGAACATTTTGGGGAAAACCTGGTCTGATCCGGAGAGACGGCATCCATCCCACTTTGGATGGAGCAGCTCTTCTTTCTAGGAATATGGCCGAATTTATTAGTCCTCCAAAATACTGACAACCCAGGGTCCAGACCAGGAAGCAGAGTCGTAGTTTAACCCACCTCTCTGCTGCTTCTGTACTGTTACCCACCCATTACCCTATAGAAACAGTGTCTTGCCCATGGCCAAAATTAAATGGATTAAAAGTTAAGCCAACAAAAGCAAATTATGGAAATCTCATAAAAATAAATACAACTTTGACGGAACAGAAAAAAAAATCTATTAAATGTGGTTTATTAAACACAAGATCTCTCTCCTCAAAGACTTTGTTAGTAAATGACTTGATTTGTGATAATCATATTGACTTCCTTTGTCTCACAGAAACCTGGCTGCAGCAGGAGGATTATGTCAGTATAAATGAGTCAACTCCTTCCAGTCATATAAATTTTCACATTCCTAGAAATACTGGGCGAGGAGGAGGAGTTGCAACCATTTTTCGTTCTGATTCACTAATTAGTCCCAGACCAATTGATAGCTACAGTTCTTTTGAACATCTTACCCTTAATTTTCCTCATCCAAGTTGCAAAACGTTAAGGCCATTTTTGTTTGTGGTTTTGTATCGTCCACCAGGCCCTTACTCTCAATTCTCAGATCAGATCTCACATTTTTTATCTGATTTAGTATTAAATACTGATAGGGTTATTATAGTGGGGGACTTCAATATTCATGTGGATACTGAAAGTGATAGCCTAAATATAGCCTTTAATGCTATTTTAGACTCAATTGGCTTTACTCAAAAAGTACAGGGATCGACCCACTCGGGTAAACACACTTTGGACCTTGTACTGACATACGGTATTGAGTGTGAGGAAATAACAGTCCATACATTAAAGTAGACTATTTTGGTCTGTTTTTGAGCTGTCTGGGGGGATGGTGACCTTTGAATGACCTATAAAATAAAGTTTAATATCTCAAAAACCAAAGCAGCACAAACGATAATTTTACCTGCACAGATCTGCACAAACTAAGCACTAATCAATCTGCCTATTAGATTTTACTTTTCAAGTGGGTGGGGGGACAGCTTCACTGAGGTATAACACAACAGGAACTGAGGGAAGAATTGGTCTGCTTTATTGTGATCATTAACAGGAATTTGTTTCTCTTAAAGGGAGGAATAATCCATTTTTAAAATTCTGTGGAAAGAAAACAAAACAAAAAACAAAAACAAGGGCTCTGCCTGTTTTCCAGTAGGGGTCAAATGGTCAAGATGGAACAAGCAAGTGAAAAGAAATCTGATCATAGCTAAGGATGGGTCTCTAAATCTAAATTGAAGGAGCAAGCATGGTTGCTCTTGTCAGGAAACCACAATACCGCTAGGCGCAGAACAAATACTTGAGCTACTAGACAAAATGGTCTAAGCGTTGTTCTTTAACTAGGCAAAGAAAGTGTTCCTCTTCCCAAAACAGGGGAGGTGTGAAGGAGTGAGAAACTTAACTTAAACCATAATGGTGCCTAAAAACAACAAAACCTCAGACAAACTGTTCAAACAAACCAACAAACAGACTGATCGAACAAACGAGGAACAACAGTGGGCTTAAATACTGCCTAATCACTTCACTCTTATAACTTACAACTGAGGAAAGCAAGGAAGTCATATGTTTCTGACATCACCAGAAATAGTCATAGTGCTTATTTGCTGTTGTCGACAGGCTAACAAACTCTCCTGTGTCAGTAGCACCTGAACTCTATTCCACCAAGGCCTGGAATGACTTTGCCAAATTCTTCACAGAAAAAAATCCAAAATATTAGACAAGCGGTTGGTTCATCAACGGCAGGTTCAGGTTATGTAAAGTGTCCACAGAAAATCCGTTTAAACACCATGAAACAGTTTTATCTCATAAACAGCAAAGATCTGGAGGACATCTTACGTCAACTGAACTCCTCCTCTTGCTGCTTAGACATCCTGCCCACAGGCTTTTTCAAAAAGGTCTCAAAGATCTTGGAGTCAGATCTGTTACAGATTGTGAACTCATCTTTAATGTCAGGTGTTTTCCCAGAGCCCCTGAAAACAGCTGTAATTAAACCCCTGCTGAAAAGAGACAATTTGGACAAGACACAAATGAACAACTACAGGCTCATCTCCAATCTTCCATTTTTAAGTAAGATCATTGAAACGGCTGTTTTTCATCAGCTAAATGACTTCTTAAGACAAAGCAACTGCTACGACGTCTTTCAGTCAGGTTTTAGACAGCACCACAGCACTGAGACTGCTCTGACCAAAGTCATCAATGACATCCGTTTGAATACTGACAGTGGAAAAATGTCAGTGTTAGTTTTACTGGATCTCAGTGCTGCATTTGATACTGTTGACCACATTATTTTACTAAAACGACTGGAGAACTGGGTGGGTCTCTCTGGCACTGTACTAAACTGGTTCAAAACGTACTTAGAGAACAGGAAGTACTTTGTGTGAATAGGTAACTTTACATCGGAGCAGACGGGAATTACATGTGGGGTTCCCCAGGGTTCCATCCTGAGACCTCTTCTGTTTAACATCTATATGCTCCCACTGGCACAGGTAATAAATAACAACAATATAAGTTACCATAGCTAAACAGATGACACACAGATATATATCAGAATGTCACCAGAAGACCAAGGGCCTGTACAGGCTCTTGGCAAATGCATTGGTGTCCTGCAAACGATATGGGCTACATTGATAACTGGAGAACATTTTGGGGAAAACCTGGTCTGATCCGGAGAGACGGCATCCATCCCACTTTGGATGGAGCAGCTCTTCTTTCTAGGAATATGGCCGAATTTATTAGTCCTCCAAAATACTGACAACCCAGGGTCCAGACCAGGAAGCAGAGTCGTAGTTTAACCCACCTCTCTGCTGCTTCTGTACTGTTACCCACCCATTACCCTATAGAAACAGTGTCTTGCCCACGGCCAAAATTAAATGGATTAAAAGTTAAGCCAACAAAAGCAAATTATGGAAATCTCATAAAAATAAATACAACTTTGACGGAACAGAAAAAAAAATCTATTAAATGTGGTTTATTAAACACAAGATCTCTCTCCTCAAAGACTTTGTTAGTAAATGACTTGATTTGTGATAATCATATTGACTTCCTTTGTCTCACAGAAACCTGGCTGCAGCAGGAGGATTATGTCAGTATAAATGAGTCAACTCCTTCCAGTCATATAAATTTTCACATTCCTAGAAATACTGGGCGAGGAGGAGGAGTTGCAACCATTTTTCGTTCTGATTCACTAATTAGTCCCAGACCAATTGATAGCTACAGTTCTTTTGAACATCTTACCCTTAATTTTCCTCATCCAAGTTGCAAAACGTTAAGGCCATTTTTGTTTGTGGTTTTGTATCGTCCACCAGGCCCTTACTCTCAATTCTCAGATCAGATCTTACATTTTTTATCTGATTTAGTATTAAATACTGATAGGGTTATTATAGTGGGGGACTTCAATATTCATGTGGATACTGAAAGTGATAGCCTAAATATAGCCTTTAATGCTATTTTAGACTCAATTGGCTTTACTCAAAAAGTACAGGGATCGACCCACTCGGGTAAACACACTTTGGACCTTGTACTGACATACGGTATTGAGTGTGAGGAAATAACAGTCCACCCACATAACCCGGTCCTGTCTGACCACTTCTTAATAACTTTTGAATTTACTTTAACTGACCATCTTAAATCTGAAAGAAAATGTCATTATAGTAGAGCTTTATCAGACAATGCTGTAACAATTTTTAAAGAATCTGTTCCATTCTTACTTTCCTCAGTGTCTCAGAGTAACACAGTGGATGGCAGCAATTCTATCTTTAACCCTTCAGAAATAGATGATCTGGTTCACAGCGTTACGTCCTCATTGCGTTTGGCATTAGATAGTGTAGCCCCCTTAAAAAAGAAAGTGGCTAGCCATAGGAGGCTGACTCCTTGGTTTAACGCAGAGTTGCGTACTTTAAAGCAGAATACTAGGAAGTTGGAGAGAAAATGGCGCTCTACACATCTAGAGGATTCCTATTTAACCTGGAATAACAGTCTACTGCTGTATAAAAATACCCTGCGACAAGCTAGAACAGCATATTTGTCATCATTAATAGAGGCGAATAAAAACAATCCTAGGTTTCTTTTTAGTACAGTTGCCAAACTTACACAGAGTCATAGCTCTGTTGAGCCAACTATTCCCCCAGCTCTTAGCAGTGATGATTTTATGGGATTCTTCATAGATGAAATTTAGTCTATTAAAAATAAAATCATTGGCATCCTCCCAAACATGATTACTTCTTCTTCAGTAAATGAGGCAGCATCGGAAAGAACTGTAGAACCTCATGTGTGCTTAGGCTGTTTTGATTCAGTCGAGCTTTCAGAATTATCAAAAATATTAGCCTCATCTAAACCTTCAACTTGTATGTTGGACCCAATCCCAACCAAATTATTTAAAGAAGTGTTCCATTTGGTTCCTGGCCCCATTTTGGATTTGATGAATCTATCCTTAGTAAACGGATACGTACCACAGGAATTTAAAAATAGCTGTAATTAAACCTTTGCTCAAGAAACCTTCCCTTGATCAAGATGACTTAGTGAATTACAGACCTATATCTAACCTTCCTTTCTTATCCAAAGTCCTTGAGAAAATTGTTGCTAATCAAGTCTGTGAGCATCTAAACTGTAACGAACTGTTTGAAGAGTTTCAGTCAGGTTTTAGAGCTCATCATAGCACTGAAACAGCACTGGTGAAGGTTACTAATGATATTCTCATGTCCTCAGATAATAGACTGGTGTCTGTTCTGGTTTTGTTAGATCTCAGTGTTGCTTTTGACACAGTTGATCATAATATTCTCTTAGAAAGGCTTGAACATGTTGCAGGGATCAAAGGAACAGCGCTAGGCTGGTTTAAATCAGATTTGTCTGATAGATTCCAGTTTGTTCATCTAAATGATAAATCTTCTTCACTCTCAAGGGTTACTTGTGGAGTTCCACAGGGTTCTGTGCTTGGACCAATTTTTTTCACCATATATATGCTCCCAATTGGTAGAATCATTAGACAGCATGGGATAAATTTCCACAGCTATGCCGATGATACACAACTATATTTATCCATAAATCCTGATGAACCCAGTCAGTTAGGTAGATTACAGGCATGTCTGGAAGACATAAAAACATGGATGACCCTAAACTTTTTGCTTTTAACTTCTGACAAAACTGAAGTTGTTGTCTTTGGACCAGAAGTTCTTAAACAGAAACTGATTAGTCAATCACTTCATCTGGATGGCATTAAATTGGCCCCCAGTAATAACGTAAAGAACCTCGGCGTTATTTTTGACCGAGACTTGACATTTAAATCCCATATTAAACAGGTTTCTAGGATTTCTTTCTTTCACCTCCGGAATATTGCTAAAATTAGAAACATCCTGTCCAGGAGTGATGCTGAGAAACTAGTCCATGCATTTGTTACCTCAAGGCTGGACTACTGTAATTCTTTACTATCAGGAAGTCCACAAAATGCCATTAAAAGCCTTCAGTTGATCCAAAATGCGGCAGCAAGAGTTCTGATGAATATTAAAAAGAGAGATCACATTTCTCCTGTTTTAGCTTCCCTTCATTGGCTCCCTGTTAAATCCAGAATAGAATCTAAGATCCTTCTTCTTCCATATAAAGCCCTTAATAATCAGCTCCATCATCCATCAGAGATCTAATTGTTCCTTATGTTCCTAACAGAGCACTTCGCTCTCAGACTGCAGGTTTACTTGTAGTTCCTAGGATTTCTAAAAGTAGAATGGGAGGCAAATCTTTTAGTTATCAGGCTCCTCTCCTGTGGAACCAGCTCCCAGCTTTAGTCCGTGAGGCAGACACTCTGTTTACTTTTAAGGCCAGGCTTAAAACTTTCCTTTTTGATAAAGCTTATAGTTAGAGTGGCTAAGGCCATCCTGAGCTATCTCTGTAGTTATGCTGCTATAGGCTTAGAATGCTGGAGGACAGACTTACCAATTTTCTTCACTCTGCTACTTTCTTTTCACCTACTACTCTCCAGTTGTATTATTTGCTGTTATTTTGACTGTTAACTTTGTTTTCTCTCAGTGTTTTTCTCTCCATTGAAGATATACCTGGTCTGGTATCCTGCTTGGCTGCAATGCCCTGTTGGACGGGGGGCATCGACTGGGATGATCCTCCCAGTAACTGAACATCCACTGTGTCCTGTTATCAACGTTTTATTTTATGTAACATAGAAAGTTCTCTTATATCGGATCTTCTGTTCCTTCTGTGTTTCTGCTCTGTCTTCTCAAACCCCCAGACGGTCGTGGCAGTTGGCCGCTCCTACTGAGCCTGGTTCTGTTGGAGGTTTCTTCCTGTTAAAGGGGAGTTTTTCCTCTCCACTGTCGCTACATGCTTGCTCAGTATGAGGGATTGCTGAAGGATTGCTGTGGTTGGAAAGTCTGCATCAACAGGGCCCAACCTCACGCCAATGGCTGATGCAATCTGCTGGGATTCCTTAAATAGGAAACTTTTTAACTGATTGGAATGTTTGTATAAATGTATTGAAATAACTTCTTGTTAAGTGCCTTGAGATGACATCTGTTGTGAATTGGCGCTATATAAATAAACTGAATTGAATTGAATTGAGGAAATTAATGACTGGATGTGCCACAATTTTCTGCAGTTGAACAAAAACAAAACTGAGGTAATTGTCTTTGGAGCTAAAGAGAAAAGATTGAAGGTCACCACAGGGCTTCAGTCCATACACCTACAAACCACCAACCACGTCAGAAATCTGGGTATAGTGATGGACTCAGACCTAAACTTTGAAAAACACATTAAGGCAATCACAAAATCAACCTACTATCACCTTAAGAATATCCATCCATCCATTTTCTATACCCGTCCATCCTAATGTAGGGTTGCGGGGGGGCTGGTGCCTATCTCCAGCGGTCAAGGGGCGAGAACCTTAAGAATATCTCAAGGATAAAAGATCTGATGTCTCAGCAGGACCTGGAAAAACTAGTCCATGCGTTCATCTTTAGTCGGCTTGATTATTGTAACAGCGTCTTTACAGGTCTACCTAAAAAATCAATTAGGAAACTGCAGCTCATCCAGAACTCTGCTGCTCGAGTTCTCACTAAAACCAAAAAAGTGGAGCACATCAGTCCAGCTCTGAGGTCTTTAAACTGGCTGCCTGTCTGTCAGAGGATAGACTTCAAAGTTCTGCTGCTGGTCTATAAAGCTCAGAATGGTTTAGGACCAAAATACATCAGTGATCTCCTGACCCAGTATGAACCTACTCGACCCATCAGGTCATCTGGATCCGGTCTTTTATCAGTTCCCAGAGTCAGAACCAGACATGGAGAAGCTGCGTTCAGCTTCTATGCTCCACATGTCTGGAACAAACTCCCAGAAAGCCTCAGATCAGCTGAAACACTCAGTTTATTTAAATCCAGGTTAAAGACCCACCTGTTCTCAGCTGCTTTTGATTCGATTTTTATTCTAAGTTTTAAATCTGCACGGCTTCTTTTAAGATTTTTTCATATTTGTTTTTTTTCTTCTCAATTTTAAATCATGGTTTTTATTCCTGTACTTTTGCTTTTTCTGCACCCTGCTGTAATGCTTTTGATGTTTTATGTAAAGCACTTTGAATTGTCTTGTAACATGAATTGTGCTATACAAATAAACTTGCCTTGCCTTGCCTAATCATACCAGGCATACAGGGAGAACAATTATCTGCTTAATTCACTTTTAAAGAAGAAACTGAACACACAGATTAAGAGTTAATCTTAATACAAGTGTAACAAAATGAACAAACCATGAACCTAACTTAATTCATCCACAGGTTAGAACAAAGTCTATTGAATGGCAGATAGTTTTAAAAGGTTGATATGTTAATAACGATGAAACAATAATAATGACAACGAGAAATGGAGAACCTTATTGATTAGCTGACTATACTCTTTAGCCAAGAGGAGGCCTAACACTTCTGTTAAAAGTATCTCAGGGTTACCTTAATAAAGAAGACTTGAGTCCCAGAAGGCGTTTAAGTATTTAATACAAACATGTCTGGCCAGAACACGGAGTGGACAGAGTTACTCGTGCATCACCCTAATCAACCTTTCTAACTAACTGGATAAATAGTATTCAGCAATTACTGTTTATCTCTGTAGATGTCAACTCCAACCTCCACGCCCTGCCTCTGGACAGCTGCTCCATGCGAGTCATAGCAACATATAAAACAGCACATCTGAAGGCCAGACTGTTATCTTACTGCCCCGGCGTCTGTCTCTCTGGTGACCTGACACATATATCTTTATCATAACATTAAGTTGGATCAATAACCTTGTCATTTTAACCTAGATGCATTCACTAAACAGAGAATATACACTTGATTCCTAATTGCATAACAATTTTCCACCACAATTCCCTGCTTTTATTAACTTAATTAATACCATAAATATAAAGGGATAATTCTACAGTGCTATCACAAATCTCCCTAAAAGGTTGGTAGGTTGATCAAAAAAAAGACAATGTTCAAAACACAAATTACAATCAGACATGAGACATGCTTGGCCATGGAATTAGCTCACAGTGACAAATATTAGATCCTTCCAGATGACTTTGCTGAGACTCCTGTGCATTGAGAGCGAAAACCCACAGGGTCTTCTTACGCCATTTTCTTGTGGGCAAAATGTCATCTCAACAGCCCCTCGCCCCAGAGGCGGCCATCCACAGGTCTCGTCATCGGTCAGGATGTTCTAGATAAAACACAGAACAAAGGAGAAATTATGTAGCATCTTCCAGTACACTTCAGAGGGTATTACATCAACACTAGGTGTTGAAATGTATACTCTTCCCTTGTTGTTGTCTGTTGCCTTGAAGTCAGCCTCCGCCAGCATTCAGTGACCCGTAGCCACCGATCAGTCCTTCCTCAGAAAGGAGAGAGTGGTCACCCCTCAGAAGGTCCTTCAGTGAGAACCTCCCAATGCGACCTTTGGGAGCTGAGCTAATTAGGTATCAGAGCATTGATGTTCAAACATTGGTGAGCCAATTCACAAAAGATGAATAGGATGATTATGACAAGTGATTAAGTGGAACCAACACCCTCTGAGTATGGTTTCAGATCATCCTGATGCAACTGTGTGCAAAAGCAATTCTAAACAACTCACAACCTGGTTAATGAGCCAAACCTCATCAACTGAAGCTAGATTACAATTGAGGTAAATGTCTCCAGATCACACTGTGCTAAATCCATGCCAAGAAAAAGACAACCAACCATTCCAACTTGTGAGAGCAAAAAATCCCAAGAATCGACTACTCCCAGCAAGAAGTAAAGAAGGTTTTCAGATCAAATTAAAACTTTGTAAAGTTTCCAGACACAATATGTACAACAAGTCTGAACCCGAAATGGATGGAATATGAAGTCAGACGTCAAGTCCAGGTCGTAAAAACCCTCATTAATTTATGACAGAGTTATGATTCACAAGAAACTCAATTACTTGCAAGTTACAATTCTCTTCATAATCCCTTAAAAATCTGTTCCAATTACTATCAAATCCAATTCCCCCCTTTTTTAAGGCATCGTCTTGCACATGCCTTAAACATTCAAGAAACAAGGAAACAATAACTTCAACCGCTTCTCCAGTGTCAAGAAAAGAAACATAGTAGGTTAAAGGTCATGCATAAGGCTTAACCTGAGAACCTGTGGATCCTGCTGCTGTCGCCGCTGAGGCAGCTTCAACCCCCAGATGATCATATCCCAATCATTTAGGTTCGCAATTAGGTTCTTATATTTGAATTACCTTGTTTTTAAACGTGTGCTATACAAATAAAATTGCCTGGCCTTGCAAAAACAAAACAATAATTTCACCACATAGTTACCTAATGTATTTAAGAATTTTAGTCCTACTTGCATGAGCTACAACAACACTTCATTTCCCTCTGGGATCAATAAAATATTTTGAATTGAATTAGACGGCTTCTTCAGACCCTTCTTTTCCAGAATCTAATTGATGTTACACTCTTTGTAGCCACATTAGAAGTTCAATTAACTAATACCTCCTGCTTTTTGTTAGAAAAAAAATTGTTTTACTCAGGACACAGTTTATTTACCTAATTAATATCTCTGCAGCTGTTATTTGCTCATCTGTTTCTTACAGTTTATTCTCTGTTAACACCTTGAGGAAAAAATAAAATAATACATTTATTCCAAATGCACAATTTAAAACCTGTACAACTGTAAAACATCTGTGCTTTACAATTTATTTAACTTAGTTGCACCTTCAGATTTGAGTATGCCACTCTATTTTAATTACGATGTCAAGTAACCTTTTTACCTGTACCTGATACTGATCTTCATTGCAGTTTGTGTGTGTAGGACTTGAGTATACACTTAATTCCTAATTGGAATTTTCCACCACACTTCTTCACAGAGGATCTTATCAAACTCATTGATGGCACTAAATAAAATCTGACAAGTACTACTAAAAGGCAAATGGCAATGAAAGCAGAAATTATTAATAAACTTTTCAAATTAGTTATCAGGACCAGAGGCTTTGGGGACTCTGCGTTCCCCATTTTATCAATTAGATAACAGGTGTCCGTTTTGGGCAAAATAGTCTACTTTTTGGAACAGAAATCATTCAGCAAGAACCTGTCTGAACAGAGAATCACTGGGTTTTAAAAATCAATCATGCCGACGAAGAAAATACGCCCTGAGAGTGTTTTCAAGGAGTGTCTCAATGACTAAAAAGCATGTTTCTGAAAACAAATGAATAGAAGATTCTAAATAAACTGGGGTTTCAAAAACATGGTTTTTAGAGAAACACAATCGTGTTCTTTAAAGAAAGACGTACTGGAAAAGTTTTAATATGGGAATGATGTCTCAGGGGTTCCAGCAGCAGAACTGGGATCCCACAATGATTGATGGGAACTTTTCAAGTTACGTTCATAACCTTTGACTTTAATCAATTTCTCCCCCAGGTACAGGAGAAGCAGATGAAGCACATTTAATCATTGAAATTTCCTTTATTGTGTATTAACTTTTATCTCCACAGCTCTACTCAAACAGTGATCACTTTAGGAAAAGTTTTCACGCTGGCTAATAGCAATCCTGAGACAGATCAATATTTTCAAGAATAAGAGAGGATTGGGGTGCTAGAAACCTATTTGGAGATAACTGGGTGATTGAATTTTTGGGTTCAATTGGGGATTTTGGTCAAATTTGAATATAATCACGATTTTAAAGAAGAGTTTGTAGTATAATGGCGTTATACTAGAAGAAGAGGAGAATAGGGGTTTTCAGTTGAATTTGAATTTGAATTTGAATAATAATTGAACTTGAAACAGTCAGCAAGATTAAAGGGCTCTACAAGTAGGAGGATCTTTGGGTTTTTGGGAATAAAAACTAAAGACTTTCTTCAATGAGGATAAGCTAAACACGGGTTCTTGATTGATTTCTTCTTGCGTTAAGAGTTAATGAATCTTGGCTCATTAACTTAAGTTGTGGAGTTCGCTTAGGATTGCTTGATGCAGCAGCCGCATCGAGGTAATCTAAACAGAACTCCTACGTCTGCTAATTCTTTCTAATCTAATCTCTGACCTAATCGCTTACTTATAATCAACTAACTAATCCTTTTAATTTGCTCACATATGTTTGGACTAGCATGCTCTAACACCTAATAACTCAGCTGGAGATCACATCAGAGGCCCTCCTGATTGGTGATCCTTCCCTTCCTAGGCGACGCAGAGGCTGAGGAGGACCTTGAGGGTCACGAAATGGAGCAGCTACAAGGGAAGCGTGCACAATTCAACACCGAGCCCAGATTTAATATCTCATTGAGACAGGCAAAAAGAGGCTACATAACATCTCTCTGTTGGATTTTTCTAGAGTCCTGACAGATGGGTAGTGTGCATGCATCAGCGTCAGTGAGACCCGCCAAGACCGGCTCCAAACAAACACGGTTTTAATGGTTTTAAATCTTTTTAAAGACTGGTTTAAACCGATTTTAACATCACTAACTGTTACATCAATATTACCCTAGAACATAAAGAACAGAATGAGGAAAGACACATACAACTTAATCTTTTGGGTTTTACTTGTGAAGGAAGAATTCGCAGGGAGGATGAAAGGCATCAAACACGCTCAGTGCCTTCTCCCACCGAGCTCACTCTACCAAAAGCTTTTATTTCAAAACATGGTTTTAAAACAGGTCGTAAACCACACCAACACCACGCAGGTGTGGGTGTTGAAACGGAATAACAAAGTACATGTAAATTTGCCCTTCCATACAACCCTCTCAAGCAACTTTTCAATTCAATTCGATTCAGTTTATTTATATAGAGCCAATTCACAACAGATGTCATCTCAAGGCACTTAACAAGAAGTCATTTCAATACATTTATACAAACATTCCAATTAGTTAAAAAGTTTCCTATTTAAGGAATCCAAGCAGATTGCGTCAGTCATTGGCGTGAGGTTTGGCCCCGTAGATGCAGACTTTCCAACCACAGCTATCCTTCAGCAATCCCTCATACTGAGCAATCATGTAGCGACGGTGGAGAGGAAAAACTCCCCTTTAACAGGAAGAAACCTCCAACAGAACCAGGCTCAGTAGGAGCGGCCATCTGCCACGACCGTCTGGGGGTTTGAGAAGACAGAGCAGAAACACAGAAGGAACAGAAGATCTGATATAAGAGAACTTTCTATGTTACAGAAAGTAAAAAGTTGATAACAGGACACAGTGGATGTTCAGTTACAGGGAGGATCATCCCAGTCGATGCCCCCCGTCCAACAGGGCAGAAGAAAAGTGGTCAGTCTGTCCTCCAGCAGTCTAAGCCTATAGCAGCATAACTACAGAGATAGCTCAGGATGACCTTATCCACTCTAACTATAAGCTTTATCAAAAAGGAAAGTTTTAAGCCTGGCCTTAAAAGTAAACAGAGTGTCTGCCTCACGGACTAAAGCTGGGAGCTGGTTCCACAGGAGAGGAGCCTGATAACTAAAAGATCTGCCTCCCATTCTACTTTTAGAGATCCTAGGAACTACAAGTAAACCTGCAGTCTGAGAGCAAAGGGCTCTGTTAGGAACATATGGACCAATCAGATCTCTGATGTATGATGGAGCTGATTATTATGGGCTTTGTATGGAAGAAGGAGGATCTTAGATTCTATTCTGGATTTAACAGGGAGCCAATGAAGGGAAGCTAAAACAGGAGAAATGTGATCTCTCTTTTTAATATTCATCAGAACTCTTGCTGCAGCATTTTGGATCAACTGAAGGCTTTTAATGGGATTTTGTGGACTTCCTGATAGTAAAGAATTACAGTAGTCCAGCCTTGAGGTAACAAATGCATGGACTAGTTTCTCAGCATCACTCCTGGACAGGATGTTTCTAATTTTAGCAATATTCCGGAGGTGAAAGAAAGAAATCCTAGAAACCTGTTTCATATGGGATTTAAAAGTCAAGTCTCGGTCAAACATTACGCCGAGGTTCTTTACGTTATTACTGGGGGCCAATTTAATGCCATCCAGATGAAGTGATAGACTAATTAGTTTCTGTTTAAGAACTTCTGGTACAAAGACAGAAACTTCTGTCTTGTCAGAATTTAAAAGCAAAATGTTTATGGTCATCCATGTTTTTATGTCTTCCAGACATGCCTGTAATCTACCTAACTGACTGGGTTCATCAGGATTTATGGATAAATATAGTTGTGTATCATCGGCATAGCTGTGGAAATTTATCCCATGCTGTCTAATGATTCTACCAATAGGGAGCATATATATGGTGAAAAGAATTGGTCCAAGCACAGAACCCTGTGAAACTCCACAAGTAACCCTTGAGAGTGAAGAAGATTTATCATTTAGATGAACAAACTGGAATCTATCAGACAAATATGATTTAAACCAGCCTAGTGCTGTTCCTTTGATCCCTGCAACATGTTCAAGCCTTTCTAAGAGAATATTATGATCGACTGTGTCAAAATCAGCACTGAGATCTAACTAAACCAGAACAGACACAAGTCCATTATCTGAGGCCATGAGAATATCATTAGTAACCTTCACCAGTGCTGTTTCAGTGCTATGATGAGCTCTAAAACCTGACTGAAACTCTTCAAACAGCTTGTTACTGTTTAGATGCTCACAGACTTGATTAGCAACTATTTTCTCAAGGACTTTGGATAAGAAAGGAAGGTTAGATATAGGTCTGTAATTCACTAAGTCATCTTGATCAAGGGAAGGTTTCTTGAGTAAAGGTTTAATTACAGCTATTTTAAATTCCTGTGGTACGTATCCGTTTACTAAGGATAGATTCATCATATCCAAAATGGGGCCAGGAACCAAATGGAACACTTCTTTAAATAATTTGGTTGGAATTGGGTCCAACATACAAGTTGAAGGTTTAGATGAGGCTAATATTTTTGATAATTCCGAAAGCTCGACTGAATCAAAACAGCCTAAGCACAAATGAGGTTCTACAGTTCTTTCCGATTCCGCCTCATTTACTGAGGAAGAAGTAATCATGTTTGGGAGGATGCCGATGATTTTATTTTTAATAAAATTAATTTTATTTATGAAGAATCCCATAAAATCATCACTGCTAAGAGCTGGGGGAAAAGATGGCTCAACAGAGCTATGACTCTGTGTAAGTTTGGCAACTGTACTAAAAAGAAACCTAGGATTGTTTTTATTCGCCTCTATTAATGATGACAAATATGCTGTTCTAGCTTGTCGAAGGGTCTTTTTATACAGCAGTAGACTGTTATTCCAGGTTAAATAGGAACCCTCTAGGCGTGTAGAGCGCCATTTTCTCTCCAACTTCCTAGTATTCTGCTTTAAAGTATGCAACTCTGCGTTGAACCAAGGAGTCAGCCTCCTATGGCTAGTCACTTTCTTTTTTAAGGGGGCTACACTATCTAATGCCAAACCCAATGAGGACGTAACGCTGTGAACCAGACCATCAATTTCTGAAGGGTTAGAGATAGAATTGCTGCCATCCACTATGTTACCCTGAGACACTGAGGAAAGTAAGAATGGAACAGATTCTTTAAAAATTGTTACAGCATTGTCTGATAAAGCTCTACTATAATAACATTTTCTTTCAGATTTAAGATGGTCAGTTAAAGTAAATTCAAAAGTTACTAAGAACTGGTCAGACAGGACCGGGTTATGTGGGTGGACTGTTATTTCCTCACACTCAATACCGTATGTCAGTACAAGGTCCAAAGTGTGTTTGCCCGAGTGGGTCGATCCCTGTACTTTTTGAGTAAAGCCAATTGAGTCTAAAATAGCACTAAAGGCTATATTTAGGCTATCACTTTCAATATCAACATGAATATTGAAGTCCCCCACTATAATAACCCTATCAGTATTTAATACTAAATCAGATAAAAAATGTAAGATCTGATCCAAGAATTGAGAGTAAGGGCCTGGTGGACGATACAAAACCACAAACAAAAATGATTTTAATGTTTTGCACCTTGGATGAGGAAAATTAAGGGTTAGATGTTCAAAAGAACTGTAGCTATCAATTGGTCTGGGACTAATCTGTAAATCAGAACGAAAAATGATTGCAACTCCTCCTCCTCGCCCAGTATTTCTAGGAATGTGAAAATTTAAATGACTGGAAGGAGTTGACTCATTTATACTGACATAATCCTCCTGCTGCAACCAGGTTTCTGTGAGACAAAGCAAATCAATGTGATTATCACAAATCAAGTCATTTACTAACAAAGTCTTTGAGGAGAGAGATCTTATGTTTAATAAACCACATTTAATAGATTTATTTTTCTGTTCAGTCAAAGTTGTATTTATTTTTATGAGATTTCCATAATTTGCTTTTGTTGGCTTAACTTTTAATCCAGTTAATTTTGGCCGTGGGCAAGACACTGTTTCTATAGAGTAATGGGGGGGTAACAGTACAGAAGCAGCAGAGAGGTGGGTTAAACTACGACTCTGCTTCCTGGTCTGCATATGTTCTGCAGGGGGATGTGTGGGACAGTGGTTAAGACAGGTGCAGCAAGTGCAAAGCCTAACTTCTGTCAAGGTTTCGCCTCCTCGATATATGCATGTTTTTTTTAAACAAACTAGATTCTTGAATTTATAAACGGAACATAATTGAACAAGTAGGGTGGATTAATGTACATGTGCAACACATTTAGATCATTTAAAAACATAGGGAGACATAAGGTTTTCTTGCAGAACTTTATTCAATTCAATTCAAAAAATTCAAAAATACTTCATTGATCCCAGAGGGAAATTAAGTTATTGAACACATTTACACACAAAAGGCACACGGCAATTTGAAAAACATTTTCAAGTGTATATCTCAGAAACAGCAGCACAAATGTTAATTTTACCTGCACAAATCTGCACAAACGAAGCACTAAAAAAGTAGATTACTTTGGTCCGTTTTGAAGCTGTCTGGGGGGATGATGACTTTTGAATGACCTATAAAATAAAGTTTTATATCTGAAAAACCAAAGCAGCACAAGCGATAATTTTACCTGCACAAATCTGCACAAATGAAGCACTAACCGATCCACCTATTAGATTTTACTTTTCAAGTGGGTGGGGGGACAGCTTCACTGAGGTTTTTGACCTAGTTTTCTCTTTGAAATATTTCAACTTCAGACTTCAGTATGTCATTATTATTTAAATATTGTGGAGGTAATAATGATCCTACTTGTTTCCAAGAATTTACCGTTTTTTTTTCTTTCACTCAGGCCCCTGCTTTTCTCTCATCTTTTGCAGGCATATCGGACTGTCAGTCTACCGGAAGCCTTAACATTAATTTAAACCAAACCAAACCAAAAAGGCTGTTACCAAAAGCTCTCACTCTAACCAAAGCCTTTATTTTTTCTTCAGAAACACAATTTTAGTTCAGGTGACACAAGCATTATGTTGACACATTAAATTATCGCATTATTCATTTATTAACTCAGGGCCCCTGCAGAAACAAATATAAATGCACAATTATATTAATGCATTCAAGAATAATCATTACTCACAGATATTTAAACAGGGACATATCACACAAGACAAGAAAAAACCACATCAATCAGTCCCCAAACAGTCATCTTTTCATTCCTCGCAAATCCCCAACCATTATTTTCTTTTTCACACATTTCAAATCAACCATTTTTTTCTGAAGTTTCAGAGATTTGTGAGGTTTTGGAATCAAAGGAATTAAAGTTATTTTCTGTCTGCTGTTGCTGTCTCAAGAATGCAGTGGAGGTTTCCCAAAACACATTTTACAAACATCGTCATCTGCAGGCTTTATCAAACATCCACACACTTTTTTTTCTTTATCTCTCTGCCTCAGCACTAAATGCGTTCCTAATACAGTGACATCTCTGTATGTGCTAATGTTTAAATTCAAGAAAAACCTAACCGTTTCAGCGGATTTCTCCCATGGCCAGCTTTCTGCCTGCTTGAGCCGGTAAGAAGAGAAAAGAACTTGAGTCAACATTACTGTAAATTAAAGTAACCTCAGTTCCCGGTTATCCTTATCTGCCTTAGCCATTCAGGGCAAAAAAATATTTATCCAGCACTCCGTTTCTCCTAAGTGGGTGTGTATGTTCCAGTGAGGATAATTCTAAGAATGAATCAGTCCAGCATGATTTCACTGCATGGGTGTGCTTGTTTGATCTGATATTGTCTCCCCAAAACTCGGTATACTTGATGCATGACTGATTCTCAAACCTTGCAGTAATCTCTCGTTTTATCAAAGTCAATTTTTGTCCTGATCTCCCAACTTCAGACTCATCTTAATGTCCCTACTGTCTTTCCCTGTCTTCTTCTGTAAAATGATTTTGAATCTCACCCCCCTTCAGTGCTTTCTTCCCCTCTCGTCATGGACCACGGATTGGAAGGGGGACAGTCTGGCTCTTTCTACCCCCTCTCTCGACACTCGACACTGTCGGTAGAAGGTCAATTTCTTTAAAAGCAGCGTCTTCTTTTTCTCTGCACTGTCCAGTCTTGCATGAAGGAGAGAGGTGCTTTCTCATTCTTGAACTTTCGTCGCGGGCAGACATAGAGAGCAAAAAAACAACAACAACCAAAAGACCACTCTTCTCAGGCTCAGTTTTATCTGGTCGGTAGTGGATGCAAAATAAACCGTTCTATCTGACTTCCTGTTTTTAAAGTCCACTATCAGCTGCCGCTCTCTCACACAGGCTCGGAGAGAGGGAAAAAATAATTCTCTCCTTCTCAAAATAGGCAGACTCGGCGAGCGTAAAAGAAAACCCCAAATCGGACGATTTGAACAAATAAACAGCCAAAAAGAGTTCATTCACTGAGAGTCCAGTGTCAGACTAATGGTGCGTTCATACCGCCCCAAACGTCAGCGTCAGTTGCGGCAAGATTACATGTAAAGTCTACAGTTGAGTCCATCAGAGGTCCGTCAGACTCATTCTCTGTCCCAAACTTGGATGCTAGAGAGAGAAAAACATCTCCTGTCCACTCGGTGTCGCCTGCTGAAGGTCATGGGAAGAAATGTCTTCTTCCCTTCATAGGAATGATGCTGCAGTCTGCGTCGGTGTTTTTCATATTTTATTACGGCCAGTTTTAAACATGAACCCGTCTGGGCCAACGGTCGAACTCTCTCGCACCCTGATCATGTCTGTCCTCTCTGCAAGAAACACTTGCCTTCAGTCCCCTGATGTTATGTCTTCATTGCAAGGTTAACCAAATCACTCGGCAGTTAGATCAGAGTAAGTGAAAGGCCTCTTCTCTGACTCAAATAATTATGCCATATTGTACAGATGCCTTTATTAATAATTTCTTAATCAATTAATACACATAGCATGGAAATATTCTGTAACAGAGGCCTGTTATTTTCATCATAGATATACTTCAACTGCGAGAGACATAATGTAACAAAATCCAGGAAATCACATCGTAGGATTTTTAAAGAATGTATTTGCACAATGGTGCAGAAAATAAGTATTTATCACCTACAAATAAGCAATAATTCTGGTTCTCACAGACCTGTTACTTCTTCTTTAAGAAGCTCTTCTATCCTCCACTTGTTACCGGTATTAATGGCACCTGTTTGAACTCGTTATCTGTATAAGGACACCTGTCCACACCTTCAGACAGTCAGACTTCAACCTCCTCCATGACCAAGACCAGAGAGCTGCCCAAGGACACCAGGGACAAGATTTTCCACCTGTACAAGACTGGGATGAGCCCATCTACAATAGGCAAGAAGCTTGGTGAGAAGAGATCAATTGTTGGAGCAATTGTTAGAAAATTGAATAAATACAAGATCACTTACAATCTCCCTCTACCTGGGGTTCCATGCTAGATCTCACCTGGTGGGGAACACATGATCTAGAGCAGGGGTTCTCAACCTTTTGCAAGCTGGGTCCCTCCAAAGTTGGTTCATTGCAGTTGGGGCCCCAGATCATCCTTTATTATTGTTATGATTACTAGGCCTAATGGTAGGCATCATCTGCATTATTTACAGAAGCTTCCAGGTAGGTGATGTTAATGTGAGACCTGAGCCTGCTTTGCCTTCCAAAGATCCTCAATTCTTGGCTCAGTGTTTGATAAACATGGACTCATCCTCGATTTGTGCACGATTGCGGTATTTTGTTTTGAGTGCAGTCATTTATGAGAACCCTGCCTCACACAAATATGTCAATGTGAATGGAAGGAGAATCTTCAAGGCGACTTCACAGAGTTGAGGATATTCCTGCATCAATGCTGCCCAGGACGACTAATCTGTATTAAGGAAAGGATTAAATAGGGCCATGTATGGTGAGAGTTTGGGCTAAAACCTTCTTCCATCAGTGAGAGCATTGAAGATGAAACGTGGCTGGATCTTCCAGCATTACAATGATCCCAAACACATCGCTTATGCAAAGAAGGAGTGGCTACGTAAAAAGCATTTCAACGTCCTGGCGTGGCCTAGTCAGTCTCCAGATCTCAATCCTATAGAGAATCTGTGGAGGGAGATGAAAGTCCCAAAACATCCCAGCTCTAGAGCCTTTGACCTCTGTCATTACCAACCAAGGTTACATTACAAAGAATTGAAATGAACTTTTGTTATTGACCAAATAAATTCTTAAAAAATAATAATCTCACTGGCAGAGGTGAATCTCTACAGAGAATGACCGTTAACAAACAGGAAAAAAACCAGCAGAGAGACTAAATGAGTCCTAAAGGAATGAAGATAATAAAAATTAAGACAAATGGATGGATGGATGGATAGATGGATGGATGGATAGATGGACGGACGGATGGATGGATGGATGGATGGAGTCAAACCACTTCTGAGCCTGAGTCAATGTAGGAAGCGTCTCAACTGGGCCAAGGAGAAGAAAGACTGGACTGTTGGCCAGTGGTCCAAAGTCCTCTTTTCCGATGAAAGTAAAGTGTTCCTTTCATTCTGGAATCAAGGTCCAAGGGTTTATAGGAAGACGGTTGAGGAACAGGAACCCAAGCTGCTTGAGGTCCAGAGTGAAATATCCACAGTCAGTCATGCTTTGGGGTGCAATGTCCGGTGCAGGTGTTGGTAAACTCTGCTTTCTTAAATCCAAGGTCACCGCATCAGTCTACCAGAATGTTTAAGAGGACTTCATGATTCCTTCTGCTGAGGATCTGTATGGAGATACAGATTTCATTTTTGGACGAGGAGGAGGAGTTGCAGCCATTTTCCGTTCTGATTTACTAATTAGTCCCAGACCAATTGATAGCTACAGTTCTTTTGAGCATCTAACCCTTAATTTTCCTCATCCAAGTTGCAAAACATTAAGACCATTTTTGTTTGTGGTTTTGTATCGTCCACCAGGCCCTTACTCTCAATTCTTGGATCAGATCTCACATTTTTTATCTGATATAGTATTAAATACTGATAGGGTTATTATAGTGGGGGACTTCAATATTCATGTAGATACTGAAAGTGATAGCCTAAATGCAGCCTTTAATGCTATTTTAGACTCAATTGGCTTTACTCAAAAAGTACAGGGATCGACCCACTCAGGTAAACACACTTTGGACCTTGTACTGACATACGGTATTGAGTGTGAGGAAATAACAGTCCACCCACATAACCCGGTCCTGTCTGACCACTTCTTGATAACTTTTGAATTTACTTTAACTGACCATCTTAAATCTGAAAGAAAATTTCATTATAGTAGAACTTTATCAGACAATGCTGTAACAATTTTTAAAGAATCTGTACCATTCTTACTTTCCTCAGTGTCTCAGAGTAACACAGTGGATGGCAGCAATTCTATCTCTAACCCTTCAGAAATTGATGGTCTGGTTCACAGCGTTACGTCCTCATTGCGTTTGGCATTAGATAGTGTAGCCCCATTAAAAAAGAAAGTGGCTAGCCATAGGAGGCTGACTCCTTGGTTTAACGCAGAGTTGCGTACTTTAAAGCAGAATACTAGGAAGTTGGAGAGAAAATGGCGCTTTACACATCTAGAGGATTCCTATTTAACCTGGAATAACAGTCTACTGCTGTATAAAAAGACCCTTCGACAAGCTAGAACAGCATATTTTTCATCATTAATAGAGGCGAATAAAAACAATCCTAGGTTTCTTTTTAGTACAGTTGCCAAACTTACACAGAGTCATAGCTCTGTTGAGCAAACTATTCCCCCGGCTCTTAGCAGTGATGATTTTATGAGATTCTTCATAAATAAAATAAATTTTATTAAAAATAAAATCATTGGCACCCTCCCAAACATGATTACTTCTTCCTCAGTAAATGAGGCAGTATCGGAAAGAACTGTAGAACCTCAGTATTGCTTAGGCTGTTTTGATTCAGTCGAGCTTTCAGAATTATCAAAAATATTAGCCTCATCTAAATCTTCAACTTGTATTTTGGACCCAATCTCAACCAAATTATTTAAAGAAGTATTCCATTTGGTTCCTGGCCCCATTTTGGATATGATGAATCTATCCTTAGTAAACGGATACGTACCACAGGAATTTAAAATAGCTGTAATTAAACCTTTACTCAAGAAACCTTCCCTTGATCAAGATGACTTAGTGAATTACAGACCTATATCTAACCTTCCTTTCTTATCCAAAGTCCTTGAGAAAATAGTTGCTAATCAAGTCTGTGAACATCTAAACAGTAACGAGCTGTTTGAAGAGTTTCAGTCAGGTTTTAGAGCTCATCATAGCACTGAAACAGCACTGGTGAAGGTTACTAATGATATTCTCATGGCCTCAGATAATGGACTGGTGTCTGTTCTGGTTTTGTTAGATCTCAGTGCTGCTTTTGACACAGTCGATCATAATATTCTCTTAGAAAGGCTTGAACATGTTGCAGGGATCAAAGGAACAGCACTAGGCTGGTTTAAATCATATTTGTCTGATAGATTCCAGTTTGTTCATCTAAATGATAAGTCATCTTCACTCTCAAGGGTTACTTGTGGAGTTCCACAGGGTTCTGTCCTTGGACCAATTCTTTTCACCATATATATGCTTCCAATTGGTAGAATCATTAGACAGCATGGGATAAATTTCCACAGCTATGCCGATGATACACAACTATATTTATCCATAAATCCTGATGAACCCAGTCAGTTAGGTAGATTACAGGCATGTCTGGAAGACATAAAAGCATGGATGACCCTAAACTTTTTGCTTTTAAATTCTGACAAGACAGAAGTTGCTGTCTTTGGACCAGAAGTTCTTAAACAGAAACTGATTAGTCAATCACTTCATCTGGATGGCATTAAATTGTCCCCCAGTAATAACGTAAAGAACCTCGGCGTTATTTTTGACCAAGACTTGACATTTAAATCCCATATTAAACAGGTTTCTAGGATTTCCTTCTTTCACCTCAGGAATATTGCTAAAATTAGAAACATCCTGTCCAGGAGTGATGCTGAGAAACTAGTCCATGCATTTGTTACCTCAAGGCTGGACTACTGTAATTCTTTACTATCAGGAAGTCCACAAAATGCCATTAAAAGCCTTCAGTTGATCCAAAATGCGGCAGCAAGAGTTCTGATGAATATTAAAAAGAGAGATCACATTTCTCCTGTTTTAGCTTCCCTTCATTGGCTCCCTGTTAAATCCAGAATAGAATTTAAGATCCTTCTTCTTACATACAAAGCCCTTAATAATCAAGCTCCATCATACATCAGAGATCTAATTGTTCCATATGTTCCTAAAAGAGCACTTCGCTCTCAGACTGCAGGTTTACTTGTAGTTCCTAGGATCTCTAAAAGTAGAATGGGAGGCAGATCTTTTAGTTATCAGGCTCCTCTCCTGTGGAACCAGCTCCCAGCTTTAGTCCGTGAGGCAGACACTCTGTTTACTTTTAAGGCCAGGCTTAAAACTTTCCTTTTTGATAAAGCTTATAGTTAGAGTGGCTTAGGTCATCCTGAGCTATCTCTGTAGTTATGCTGCTATAGGCTTAGACTGCTGGAGGACAGACTTACCAATTTTCTTCACTCTGCTACTTCCTTTTCTCCTACGACTCTCCAGTTGTATTACAGTACATTCTGTTATTTCGACTGTTAACTTTGTTTTCTCTCAGTGTTTTTCTCCCCATCGAAGATACACCTGGTCTGGTATCCTGCTTGGCTGCAATGCCCTGTTGGACGGGGGTCATCGACTGGGATGATCCTCTCAGTAACTGAAGATCCACTGTGTCCTGTTATCAACTTTTTACTTTCTGTAACATAGAAAGTTCTCTTATATCGGATCTTCTGTTCCTTCTATGTTCTGCTCTGTCTTCTCAAACCCCCAGACGGTCGTGGCAGATGGCCGCCCCTACTGAGCCTGGTTCTGTTGGAGGTTTCTTCCTGTTAAAGGGGAGTTTTTCCTCTCCACTGTCGCTACATGCTTGCTCAGTATGAGGGATTGCTGAAGGATTGCTGTGGTTGGAAATCTGCCCAACCTCACGTCAATGACTGACGCAATCTGCTGGGATTCCTTAAATAGGAAACTTTTTAACTGATTGGAATGTTTGTATAATTGTATTGAAATGACTTCTTGTTAAGTGCCTTGAGATGACATCTGTTGTGAATTGGCGCTATATAAATAAACTGAATTGAATTGAATTGAATTGAATTTTCCAGCAGGACCTGACCCCTGCCCATACCGCAAGAAGCACCAAAACCTGGTTTGATGCCCATGCCATCACAGTGCTTGACTGGCCAGCCAAGGTGCCGGACCTTAACCCCATTGAGAATCTATGGGTTATCAAGAGGAAAATGAGGGGCACCAGACCCAAAAACAAAGAAGAGCTGACACCAAGCATCAAGGTAATCTGGGCTTCCATAACTCCCAGGCAAAACCACAGGCTGAAAGCCTTAATTCCACAGGCTGATAGCCTCAATGCCACAGGCTGATAGCCTCAATAGCCTCAATGCCACAGGCTGATAGCCTCAATAGCCTCAATGCCACAGGCTGATAGTCTCCATGCCACAGGCTGATAGCCTCAATGCCACAGACTGATAGCCTCAATAGCCTCAATGCCACAGGATGATAGCCTCAATGCCACAGGCTGATAGCCTCAATGCCACAGGCTGATAGTCTCAATGCCACAGGCTGATAGCCTCAATAGCCTCAATGCCAAAGGCTGATAGCCTCAATGCCACAGGCTGATTATCTCAATGCCACAGGCTGATAGCCTCAATAGCCTCAATGCCAAAGGCTGATAGCCTCAATAGCCTCAATGCCAAAGGCTGATAGCCTCAATGCCACAGGCTGATAGCCTCAATAGCCTCAATGCCACAGGCTGATAGCCTCAATGCCACAGGCTGAAAGCCTCAATGCCACAGGCTGATAGCCTCAATGCCACAGGCTGATGGCATCCATGCCACAGGCTGATGGCATCAATACCACAGGCTGATAGCCTCAATAGCCTCAATGCCACAGGCTGATAGCCTCAATGGCACAGGCTGATGGCCTCAATGCCACAGGCTGATGGCATCAATGCCAAAGGCTGATAGCCTCAATGCCACAGGCTGAAAGCCTCAATGGCACAGGCTGATGGCCTCAATGCCACAGGCTGATGGCATCAATGCCACAGGCTGATAGCCTCAATGGCACAGGCTGATAGCCTCAATGGCACAGGCTGATGGCCTCAATGCCACAGGCTGATAGCCTCAGTGCCACAGTGTATCGAGGCAGTGATTAAGGCAAAGGGATTCCCTACCAAGTATTGAAGATTGACATATCCTCAATAGCCTCAATGCCACAGGCTGATGGCCTCAATAGCCTCAATGCCACAGGCTGATAGCCTCAATACCCTCAATGCCACAGGCTGATAGCCTCAATGCCACAGTGTATTGAGGCAGTGATTAAGGCAAAGGGATTCCGTACCAGCTATTGAAGATTGACATATTGTTTTGAAAGTACCATATTTTGATTGATTTGATGTGTTCCTAATTTGTTTCTTTTTTTCTAAAAAAAGTGAGAAGTAAATGGTGATTTCTTCACAGTATTCACATTTTTTTGAATTCTTGATTTCGTGGGATTTATGAGCTGGAAGTCCAAATTATGTACAGATAAACAACTAAATACTTGAAATCATGAAGTTGTGGGCCCTGAATCTATAATCTATAGATGTTTAATGTTTTGAATGGAATTATGGACATAAATAAACTTGATATTCAAAATTTTTGGAAAGGGTCTGTATGTCTTGCCTTGTCTGACTTTCAGACTTTAACCGTGTCTTTTGTCTCTCTCCTAGACAAAGCTATTGGCTGAGCTTTTGCTGAGACGCGTTGTACTCTCTTCCATCCTATAGCCATTAAAACCGGATGAGCGGATCTGTTTAGCTGTGTTTCTCTTCTAGATGAAGCCACTTAATTAGATTTTAGTCTTTGCCAGAGAATTACCTCTGGATCAGTGCTAATGTGCTCTTTTGTGGTAGTTTTTTGAGCCCGGTTAGAGGCTGAATTTAATCTTTTACTCAAACATTTATATGTTTCATAAGAAAAAAAAATTCATAGTCATCAGCAGCAGCTTCACAGTCTCCCTTAAGGTACTGTTTGTGAGCTTAAAGTCACCCTGGAGCTCCTGCAGCAGGCACCCAGAACCACAACTGGACTGACTTTTTTTGAGGCCCTGAAGATCAATTTTACATCCTATGAAATACTTTCTTTTTCCAGCAGATACACACAAACAGAGAGGAGAGGAGGGAGAATAACATTTGTTCTCCTGACTAAAGGTAATGATGTAGGAGTGAACAATGTTAGAGACAAAAAAATAGATTGTTTTCTGGACTTTTCATTAAACACCCTGGAAACTTTCCTGAGAATCAGTTAAATGTGCAGCAGATGAGAGGAAATCTCATTTTGCAGTTTTTGAACAAAGCTGAAACCTGGATAACTGGATCTTATTCACTCGATCGTACCAGAACCGTAACTAAAATGAATGAAGGCTGTTTGATGATTAACAAAGTTCCTCCTCTAAGTCAGTGATTCCTAAAGTGGGGAAGGGGGTATGAAAGGATAAAATGTAAAACCTAATATAACTGACAGGTTTTTGACGAGTCTTCCAGATAAATGCAAAGCACAAGATCAAACATCGGCAAATAAGCTAAACCAGCTATCTTCACAACCAAAGAGTAGAAAATACTACAAAGCAGATCTTGCCTTTGGTTTTGTTACAACGAGAACCTGCGAATGCTCAACTGAGCTCATGTAATAGGCGCGTTTCCACAGTCAGAACTTCCGGGTAATCTGACTGGGCCTTCCCGATATATGCACGTGTCTCGGCTTCATCGGGCCGGGGGGCCGACAGGGCCATTTCAGGAACCAACAGAGTACAAGTCTGGACTAGGACTCGGAATGGCCCGATTGAGCCGTTCAGCGGGAGCTGTGGTTATGTCGCGCTGATTCGTTGTAATTCAGAAGGAAATGACCCGACGTCGCCAAGCAACCGGCTTTGTAAAAATAATAAGAGTTGCTGGCGAAGCAGTTTTATAACAACACTAAACAGAAACACAGGAACAAGCCCTGCTTCTTCCATGTTGATCTCTTGTCACTTCTGCTGCTCTGGGTGCACCTTTGTGGTGATCAGTGATGCTGCTCGCTGCTGAAACTATGATCTGCGGACGTCTTTAGCTGATTCCTTAAAGGGCCGATTGTTCATGGAGACACGGCGGCTGAGAGGAGCGGGCCAACAGATTTACCCTGTCAGAAAAAGATCTGGTTGATCAACCTGAAGGTCCGAAAGTGGAAACGTGCCTCTTGTAGTGATCTGCACAGATGGGGCAACAACTATGCAACAATATTGCAGAGCACGCGCTGCATTATACACCGCAATGCACCGACCGAGTCCCGAACTGAATGATGTAATGATCGATGTCTTCGGCAACAGTCGGCTACATCAAAACACAACCTGTCAAAGCCCCGATTTTTGCGGTACTGTCTGTGAAAATGGGCTCAGACAGAGTCCCGATAAACCTCATGTGGGAAGGAGCTTTCCAGGGTCTTTAAACTGCCAGATGAGATTCAACATCTTTTTGAAGGAAGAGGGGAGAGATATTGGCCACACATTTGACTGTAACCAGTTTTTAATGAAACTTGCATACAGTGGCCTGTTTCTGAACGTGATGTTCAGTGAACCAAATTCAGTGACGCAGGGCACAAACACACACCTCCACCTGGCAAATAAAGTGACATCACAGGAGGCTCACACCTGTTACTGAAAAACTGTGATGACTGAAGACCTCAGTTTTGCAAAACCTTTACATTTTTGTGCTTTAAACCAATCGTGCACAGAGAGAGTTTATGAGTAAAACGAATGAAAAATAAAAATTACATAAATAAAAAGCATTACGTACACTTGGGGGGGGCGGGGCATGAAAATTTTCTTATAAACCAAAGAGGGGCCCAGCAGAAATAGTTTAGGAACCACTGCTCTACAGTAAGTCCTGTAGCCTCCTCCCTTCTGTCACAGTGTTGAGATGACCAGATCTTTCTCAGATCAGCTGCAGGTTGTGTTTATGGGAGATCCAGGTCGCTTCAGGCCCCGTCCAGAACTCCCAGCATACTTAGCAGCAGTGGCAGGAGTTGCAGTTTCGCTCGTCCTGCAGCAGCGACAGGAAGCAGGTGGACATCCTGCCTGTTGCTGATCATGTTCCGGGCATCCTGCAGCGCGCTGACAGCAGCTCTGCTGCAGTTCAGGTCTCCGCCGGTGATCAGGTCGAACACGCATGCGTGGAAGTAGACGTCTTGAATAGGAAGCAGCGTGGCACAGTGAGCCTCTGCGCTGATGGCGGCTGCAGCAAAGGAGTCCAGCGCTGGGGGGCGGAGCGTGTTTACCCTCTGGGAGGCGGGGCAGCCCCACATGCAGAGCTGTAGGTCACGCTCGGGGTCAAAGGCCTCCACGACGCCACGCGGCGAGCGGATGGACAGACTGAGCGACCGGCCGCTCTGACGCACCACCAGCAGCGTGCCAATGTAAGCGGCTCGGATCTCCGCGTGCCGGCCGGGACTCTCTGTCCACACCGTCAGGATGCGGTGACCTCGGCGCTCGCCACTCCACACCGAGCCGTCAGCAAACGCAGTGGGAACGTTGTCCAGCTCCGCCTGGTACAGCTGCTGGTCGATGCACTGGCGCCAACTCTTAAAGATGACGGTGATCTGAACGGAGACAGAAATTATAAAATTATATTACTGTTCATTTTAATGTGTTCTGGCTGTTATGAGCTTAATCACTGTTTTAAGACCCAGTGTGGGGGTTTTAACGCCATCTAGTGGCACAATTGCAGACTTCAACCAGCTGATTAGTCCCTAATCCAAACGTTTCTTTCATGAAAATGTGTTGAAGAAAAAAACAGAACCTTTTTTCTGGTTCCAGTTCAGATGTCATAAAGCCAGGGTCCTGCATGGTTCTGATGGTTCCCTAGATGAATGGGTCATTAGCATAACCGAGTAAAAAATCCTCAAAAAAATAAAGGAACCAAGAACCTTGCCTGACAGATCACTTAGTCAAATCGATCTGGGGAGATGACAGGGTCTGTGTGCTCTCAGACCGTGCAGCTAGGGTTGCAGAACCAGGATACGTGCAGAAGATTTTCCCCTCTGTGCTGTGCTCCGCATGCAGGATGCAAATATCTATTTAGTGCTTTAAACACGAGAGCACTCATTTATCAACCGTTTGTAGAAACTGTCCTCTATTCTATCCTACGAATGAAATTCAGAAAGTTTGTACAGTCAAAAGTCAGATTTATCAAATATGCGGTGGCCAGTCGTAAACATGTTCCTCCTTAATCATCTGTTGATAAATCGCCCATGTGGTACCTAGGAGCTCATTCAGTCATTAGCATACAGACACGCCCTCATTTAACCATATATGGTCAATTCCTCTGACACATGCATTAAATCCTCGTGTTCTTCCTTAAAATAACGGCCAAGAGAGAAAAAAAGGGATTTCATTGACACCGAGATGGAGGTGAAACAAAAAGAGTCATGATGAACAGATAATTGTACTAATTAACCCAAATTAATTTTAACACAGATAGTTTTTGCCATCTGTTATCAGCGTTTCCTCTGTTTCATGCCCCCCCCCCCTCCATCACACAGCTGTTATATTCTTGCTGCAGACATAAAGAATCGTTTCATTCACTTCTGTGGAAATATTTAAACTTCTTAGAACAAAGTAAATCAGTTAAATTAGTCCTGAACGTTTCTGTTTGGTTCTATCAGCTCAGGGGGAACCAATAAAAACAGAAGAGTTCCTGGGAGGAAGTGACAGAGGCAGTAAATGCGGTCGGGACAGTGGAGAGGTTCCTGTTGGAAATAAAGGGTTAAAAAAATGGTTGGATATGAAAGTGAATCCAATAAAACGTCCCTCAGCAACACAGCTGGACCAGATCTTCTACTGGGGGTGAACAGATCACCACATGTGACCCTCGCGTGGCCGACGGCGTTATCGGAGACGCTGCTTTGGCTGGCATCAGTAACCATGGAGACAGAGACAACCCGCTGCACCGATAAGCAGGACCATCCAGTTTCCTCACTACAGTTTGATAACCTTTGATTTAGAAGTGGAACAACATCCTTTAAACTGAAGCGTAAAAAAAGCTGATGGAGAGAGCAGACCTTCATGAAGCTCCTCACATCCCCCAGTTTGTGAATCACAGGATCTCCATGCCTGATCACCCCCAAAATTAAATCATTTATTCCTTGGCTAATTTCTAACATTTCCTGAAAGTTTGATCCAAATCCGTCCATAACTTTGTGAGTTATTTCGCTAAAAGACAGACAGACGCCAACATGAGCTCCTTGGTGTATGGAGGAGATAAACTGATTAGATAAATATGTGCAGTTCCGCCGTTCTACCACTAGGTGCTGTGTGTACGCATGGTCAGAGCTGTTCTTATACTTAGGAACATTTCTATGCACAAGAACAAGAACAAGTGTAAAAGTACGGTTGATAAATGAGGTCCAAGAACTCTTTTGATCCATCCTCAACATTAGTGTCTACGTCAGATTCTGCTCATCAACATATTTCTCAGATCAGAGGGACCAGGATTCAACTCCCCATTCTGTCAGATGAAGATAGATCCCGGAAAGAAAGGATGATCTGAAAGGGCTGAAAATTACAGAGATAATTCAACAAAATCCATAAGAAAAGTTTGGAAACAGTTTTCAGTCTTTAAAGAAACCAACCTGTGTTGGATTGTAAGTCGATGGAAAGCCTGCTCCGCTTTACTACGGAGAGCAAGTTGCATATTAAATATGAGGCTACCTCTCAGGAACCTCTGCAGCATCTGTTTTGGTTCACTAATAGACCAGTGCTGCTACTACTCGGCCTGAAATGTTACTGCTCGTAGTGTTTGCAGAACTCAAAGGAAAATGCATTAAGATGCCTAAGCGCAATGCTACTTGACGCACTATTTGGTGGCGTTTGCAAACTATTTTCCTTGCCGGTGATTGGCTGAACTCCCAAGAGTGGAGATAAGACTGTAGATGTTAGCTTCCTCTGTAGATGGTTTCTACTGTGCATGTTAATGATTATTAAGCTATAAACTATTAAAATAGACATTTCTACGTGTTTTTAGGTTGGGTTGGGTTATTTAACCTGTTATAAGATAAATAAACCAGGGCTAATTTTTCAAAGTTATTAGTGGTCCATGTGTTTTATTCATTTATAAATGCTAGTTTCAAACTAAATCTTTAGTTTACAAATTAAACATTTAGCTCCAAACTAAATATTTAGCAAGCTAGTTTTTTTATTTATTTCAAGCTAAACATTTAGCTTATAAGCTATAGGCCTGCTGGCTAGCTAAATATTTAGCTAATATGCTAACTTACTTGCTGAGAAGCTGAAGTGGACTATTCAATTCAATTCAGTTTATTTCTATAGCTCCGATTGACAACAGATGTTTCATCTCAAGGCACTTTACAAGAAAAGTAATTTCAATGCAAACATTCCAATCAGTTTAAAGGTTTAGTTAGTTTCCTATCTAAGGAATCCCAGCAGATTGCGTCGGTCATTGACTTGAAGTTGCGTCCCGTTGATGCAGACTTTCCAACCACAGCAATCCTTCAGCAATCCCTCATACTGAGCAAGCATGTAGCGACGGTGGAGAGGAAAAACTCCCCTTTAACAGGAAGAAACCTCCAACAGATCCAGAACCAGAACCAGAATCTGGCTCAGTACCAGTGGCCGGCTGCCACGACTGTCTGGGGGATCAAGAAGACAGAGCAGAGAACATGACTACCAAAATAAAAGCTGGATGTGGCAAGACTCAATGTCTCCTCGTCATATCATTGTTTTCGTCCCAACATTTCCAACATTTTCATCTTAAAACGTTTTGAAGGCAACACAGACATTTACTGATGGATTTACAGCAACAGTAACATCAGCAGTAGGAGTTTATAGTGATTCGAGGGACCAAGCTTTTATTTTGATAGTCCACTTCCATTCATCAGCAAGTGAATTTGCAAATTAGCTAAATATTTTTGCTCTGAGTTAATCTGTGAACTAAATGTTTAAACCGTAAACTGAATATGTAATCTGTAAACTAAATATTTAATATGTAAACTAAATATTTAAACCATAAACTGAATATGTAATCTGTAAACTGAATATGTAATCTGTAAACTAAATATGTAATTTGTAAACTAAATATTTAAACTGTAAACTGAATATGTAATCTGTAAACTAAATATTCAATCTGTAAACTAAATATGTAATTTGTAAACTAAATATTTAAACTGTAAACTGAATATGTAATCTGTAAACTGAATGTGTAATCTGTAAACTAAATATTTAATTATTAAACTAAATATGTAATATGTAAACTAAATATTTAATTTGTAAACTAAATATTTAAACCGTAAACTGAATATATAATCTGTAAACAGAATATGTAATCTGTAAACTAAATATTTAATTTGTAAACTAAATATTTAATATGTAAACTAAATATTTAAACCATAAACTGAATTTGTAATCTGTAAACTAAATATTTAAACAGTAAACCGAATATGTAATCTGTAAACTAAATATTTAAACAGTAAACCGAATATGTAATCTGTAAACTGAATATGTAATCTGTAAACTAAATATTTAAACAGTAAACCGAATATGTAATCTGTAAACTGAATATGTAATATGTAAACTAAATATTTAATTATTAAACTGAATATGTAATATGTAAACTAAATATTTAATTTGTAAACTAAATACGTAATTTGTAAACTAAATATTTAAACCGTAAACTGAATATGTAATCTGTAAACTGAATATGTAACCTGTAAACTAAATATTTAATTTGTAAACTAAATACGTAATTTGTAAACTAAATATTTAAACCGTAAACTGAATATGTAATCTGTAAACTGAATATGTAACCTGTAAACTAAATATTTAATATGTAAACTAAATATTTAAACCATAAACTGAATTTGTAATCTGTAAACTAAATATTTAAACAGTAAACCGAATATGTAATCTGTAAACTGAATATGTAATCTGTAAACTAAATATGTAATATGTAAACTAAATATTTAAACCGTAAACTGAATATGTCTTCTGTAAACTGAATATGTAATCTGTAAACTAAATATTTAATTATTAAACTGAATATGTAATATGTAAACTAAATATTTAATTTGTAAACTAAATACGTAATTTGTAAACTAAATATTTAAACTGTAAACTGAATATGTAATCTGTAAACTAAACATTCAATCCGTAAACTAAATATTGATTTTTCTAACTGAATATTTAGTTTGAAAATGTGACATTTATGCATGAATAAATACCATGGACTCAAATATGATTTTTTTTAAATGAACCGTCCTTTTTAAATCATTCGACAGGCTAAATAACCCAAATTATTGCTGTTAATTTTTTTGACTGTGTAACTTTCCAAACGGTTTGCCATAGCAGCAGTAGAGGCAACACCAAACCTCATCCTGAGAGCTTAAACATGTTGATGCTAGGAGAACACAAGCTCAGCAACGCTGCAGAACCCACAGCTTCCTGCCGCTGACACTCAACCGACGCTTTCCCCGGCGCTTCGATGTGTTGCTCAATCGCCTGACTGCATGACTAATCAGGCTTCGCCAGGTGTGATGGAGCAGGTGACCCACCTGGATCCGTCCTCCTCTGCTTTAAAGGAAAACCATCGTGCAGCTCAGCTGAACCTGAACTCACCTTGGTGAGAACTGTGGGGTACTTCCACCGCTTGACTGGCGTACTGGTAACCTGCACGTACAGGTAGTCATTGTCTATGAGAGGCCACGCCCCCTGCACAGCACAGGTGTGGAAGTCGTTGTTGAACGTTCGAATGTGCGGGTCTCCAAACACGCTGCAGTACAGGTACTCCGGCATCTGGCCCTCTCTGCTCAGGTGGTTCCTCTCATAGAGGCAGGTGTCTCCTGACACGGTGCCCTTTGGCGGCAGGGGCCACGGCTGGGCTGTGGGCCCCGCCCGGGGGCAGCGGTGCTGGATCAGCAGGTCCTCTATACCCTGAACCGCAGAGTGGTAGGCGAGGTCTCCCCGACACGGCCGCGCCATCCTCCTGGTGCACAGGCCGTAGGAGCGCAGGGCACCGCAGTAGGCAGAGTCCACAGCGTCCCTGCTGAGAGCGGCTCCGCCTCCTCCACCTCCACCGCTGCTCCGGTGGACAGTCGCAGCTACAAACTCCGAGTTGCACTTCAGGATCTGACAGGAGGCTCCAACTGAGGAGAGAAGGTTGGATTCAGGCTCTGCAGAGTTTTATTCCAACAACACAGATAAATAAAAAAAATCCAGAATAACAGATATCAATCTGGGCTTTTATTTTGAAGGATGTTTACAAGGGGTGGGAATCTTTTACCATCTCACGCACGATTCAATTCGATTCCAATTCTTGACGCCACGATTTGATTCAAAATTGATTTTAGATTTTATTCATAATGTTTTCTAATCGGGTTTCTGATCATGATCTGCTCTCATCTGCTTTGCTGTACAGAATGACAAACGGAGACATTAAAGTATCTTTTTCACATTTATTAAGTTAAATTCTCAGGGAAGTGCCTTTTATCAAAAACATTCTCTGGTTCTCAATTGCTACTCAATAGTAGCTATAAAATAAGTTGGAAAAAAAAATAAAGCGCTTCTACATAATACAAAATGGTTTAAAATAGATGCATTTCCCAGGAAAGTTGCAGTTTACCACAAATATCATGTAGAACACTGAAGACAAAAAAAAATCTCTATTTCTCAGTCAGACTCAGTAACTTAAAGAATAACAAGTTATGAAAATAAAATGCATTTTTCAAAATGAAAAGTAGCCCCCCTAAGCTCCCTTTCATGTTCATAACAGCGTCTCTTGCAACAATAGAACAGTAAACTGTGCAACTGATTACATGATTTTCAACAAATCATTAAAAAAACCTGGACATGAACCGTCCCGTATCGGCTAGTTACAGAAATGGAGGCGAACAGACAGATGATTTCATTTATTTATTTATTAAATTGATTCTTGGACATTTCAGATCGATTCTGAATTGTTGCAAATGAGAATCCAGATACTTCTGTGAATCGATTTTTTGGCACACCCCTAATGTTTACTTCAGCTTCGGCCAGATGCTGGAAAATAAATCTTTAGCTTTCATCAACAGCAACATGTTGCTTACAGAGGCGTGTAAAAAAGGTACAATTCTCTGAATTCGGTGCACTTTGTGTCCCACAGGTTTAGCACAAAGATATTCATTTCAGGTAAAATCACAACAAAACAAAAAAATGTAACATTTTAAAACAAGAAATAGAAAGATCTATGTTCCTTTGCATCATGACACACATTATTACGTTTTAAAAGTTTTAAAAGGTTTCTAATGAGTCGCTTTTTCAGTGAATGAAATATAAATGTAATGGAAAAAAAAGTAGAAAATTTTATTATGTCCCCCAGTTTTGTTCAACCCCGTAAAATCTTTAAAAATCTCCCCCTTTTAAAAAATTATTGTTCAGTGAATACTTCTGCAGACCCCAGTGGGTGACTTTTGGCTCAGGCGTGGCCTCCAGAAACCTCGGGGGGCCTTCCAGGCCGAAGTTCGTGTGATTGTGTTTGTACCTTCAGGTAACCTCAAGTGGACCAGCAGCAGGGTCAGGTGGATGCAGCGTTTCCACGGTAACAGCGCGAGCCGCACCTCCATCAGCGACGGCCTGAAAGACGACAGAGGGGAGCAGAAGGTCACGCTCGGCGTAAATGGAGGAGCATGGCCGCTTCTAGACAGGGGCCAACAGGGGGCCAGTGCCGGTCCGAGCAGGTTCTTTTTGCAACAGTAATATTGCATTGGCTGATAATGCTTGTTCAATTTTTTATTTCATATGTTGTGCAGCCCTAGTCTCAGCTGAAATATGTTGTTACTTTTCTTACTTTTCATAGAAAATCATAAAAATTCATTCATTTCTGGTACACTCTAGATGAAGCACGTCTTCCTCACCTTAGTAGGAATTCATCCAGTAATAGCAAAATACCCCCCCCAAAAAAAAGAAAAACTCATGTCATTAACTAGAAGAGAACATCTCACAATAAAAATCTTCTATTGCCCCTCTTAAACGGCAATTGTGTATTGCAGATTTAAAAAAATAAAAAGCACATCGGTGATCAATCTTGAGATTTTTGGTTACTGCCTCTAGAGGTGCATGATATTTGGAAAGCTTGCAATTGCAATATTTTTGTTTATGGTCCAAATTGTACAAAATAAATTAGATTTGTTTACTTGTTCATTATGTACTTCAAAACTGAAAATTCTCACATTAGACACATCAGCAAACACCATATTCTTTCATAAACGTTGTCTTGAACTTAGTCAACATTTTTGGAATAATTCTTCTGTCATGATTTCCCTAGCAAGATGTCGTAACACATTTTTCTTTTCTGGTTTTTTATGTTTAATTGAATTTTTCTTTCCCTAAAAGTATGTGTATGTTAAATGAGGTTGTGACGATAAACTCAACTCAGAAGACACCACAATGCCTCTCCGCCAATTATTAATGCACACTGGCTAAACAATGGCCAAGAGATACACGAGTCCGAACTGGTCTGGAACCTCCCCTGGCCAGGAGGCTTCCAGGCACAACTCCACTTCCCTGGATCTGTCTGTGTGAATCATCGATGGGTTTCTGGGTTGGTTAGAAAGTTCTGATCATCTAAAGGGCCATGAGCTCATCGTTTTCTGGAAACGCAGATAAATCTGAGAGCCTTCTATCGGACCCAGCCTCAGGTTTCTCTGAACTGATCAGATGGAGAAGCTGCAGCTTAACAGAACCATTCAGTCAGAACCATTCAGTCAGAACCATCGTTCAGAGTCTAACCGGGTCGAAGTTTGAGGATTATTCCAGATTTACAGTGATGATGGTTCTGACCCAGTAAATTATTCAGAACCTTCTGGGTTTAACCAGGTTCTCCATCCAGTCGTAGGTGGTTCTGTCTCCTTCCCTCTGCTGGAGGACCTACATGTTTCTGACCAATCAGAGCAGAGAGACACGCCCAGTCTCTCATTTACTCCCAGTAGATTTCAGCTCTGAATGGTTCTGAAGGAACTGGACCTGAAGGTTCTGATTAACTCATCAGATTTCCTACATTAATTATAGGAGTTCATTTTTCTAAGTTATACTTTCATCATCTTATTCATTTATTTATAAATGTCACAGTTTATACCTAAATATTTAGCTTCTTAACTAAATATTTAGTTTGCAAATTAAATATTTAGTTTGCAAATTAAATATTTAGTTTCTGAATAAAAATTTAGTTTGCAAACTAAATATTTAGCTTCTTAACTAAATATTTAGTTTCTGAATTAATATCTAGTTTGCAAACTACATATTTAGCTTCTTAAATAAATATTAGCTCTTTAAATAACTATTAATTTTACTAACTAACATTTAGCATCTTAACTATTTATTTTTAACTATTCAGTTTTCTAACTAATATTTAGCATCTTAACTATTTATTTTTATCTAAATATTTAGCTTCTTAACTAAATATTTAGTTTCTGAATTAATAGTTTGCAAACTATGTATTTAGCTTCTTAACTAAATATTAGCTCTTTAAATAACTAATCAGTTTACTAACTAAATATTTTGCTTCTTAACTAAATATTTACCTTCATAACTAACTATTCTACTAAATATTTAGTGAAGATGCAAAATATTTAGTTTACAAACTAAGTATTAAGCTTCTTAACTAACAATTCTACTAAAGATTTTAGTTAAGATGCTAAATATTTAGTTTGCAAACAAAATATCTAGCTTCTTAACTAAATATTTAGCGTCATAACTATTTATTTTTATCTAAATATTTAGCATCATAACTAACTATTGTACTAAATATTTTGTGAAAATGCTAAATATTTAGTTAAGATGCTAAATATTTAGTTTGCAAACTAAATATATATCATCTTACCTAAATCTTTAACATGTTCACTAAATATTTGCTTTGGAACTAAATGTTTACTTAAGAAGCTAAATATTTAGCATCTTAACTATTTATTTTATCTTAACTAATATTTAGCATCTTAACTATTTATTTTTATCTAAATATTTAGCTTCTTAACTAAATATTTAGTTTCTGAATTAATAGTTTGCAAACTATGTATTTAGCTTCTTAACTAAATATTAGCTCTTTAAATAACTAATCAGTTTACTAACTAAATATTTTGCTTCTTAACTAAATATTTACCTTCATAACTAACTATTCTACTAAATATTTAGTGAAGATGCAAAATATTTAGTTTACAAACTAAGTATTAAGCTTCTTAACTAACAATTCTACTAAAGATTTTAGTTAAGATGCTAAATATTTAGTTTGCAAACAAAATATCTAGCTTCTTAACTAAATATTTAGCGTCATAACTATTTATTTTTATCTAAATATTTAGCATCATAACTAACTATTGTACTAAATATTTTGTGAAAATGCTAAATATTTAGTTAAGATGCTAAATATTTAGTTTGCAAACTAAATATATATCATCTTACCTAAATCTTTAACATGTTCACTAAATATTTGCTTTGGAACTAAATGTTTACTTAAGAAGCTAAATATTTAGCATCTTAACTATTTATTTTATCTTAACTAATATTTAGCATCTTAACAATTTATTTTTATCTAAATATTTAGCATCTTAACTATTTATTTTATCTTAACTAATATTTAGCATCTTAACTATTTATTTTTATCTAAATATTTAGCATCTTAACTATTTATTTTTAACTAAATATTTAGCATCTTAACCAATATTTAGTTAAAGGTGCGCTGCCACACAAAACCGTTTTAACTTGTATTTTTTAAATGTGTTAGGTCCATATGTGTTTGTGTTTGTCGTGAATGTGAAAATGAACCGCTACATCCTCTGTCAGCTCCAGCCAATAAAACGAAATAAACTGAGAAATTAGGCCAATTAGAAAAGCTCGTCAGTTTGACGTGGAAGTGATTCGTTACTCATTACTATTCATGAGCTCTCCCGCTTGAGACACAGAATTCGTGTAGCTCAGTGAGTTTTCCTACAGCAAAGATGGCTGAACGTCAACGGCCTTGTGCCCTATGCTAGAATAGAAGTTCAACAATGCAGATGTTGCCCAAGAACCCAGAGTTGAGGATCACCGTCTTCCACAGGTGATCCAGACAGAAGTTCTGTGCACGGAGGGGAGGGGATTTTTCTCTTTTGGTCGGTGTTTTAATCTGTGGCGGTCTGAGTTTGATTTGTGGCGCACCGCCACAGATTCGTCTATGGGAAACACTGGGGAGACTTCGTCAACTTTGGGGAGTACAGCAAAGGCTTCGCGACACGGTTGCGGTTGAAGCCCGGAGCAGTACCATCGCGTCGGTCTACGGCCAGTACACAGTCCGTAAGTAAAACTCTATTGTCAACTCAAGAAAAAGCTATGTTATACAGGTTTAATGCACTCGCTAGCCAAGCTAAGTTCATAAAGCTAAAATTCTTTGATAACAGCTGTTGCCAAGCTGTCATGTTATGGAGGAAACCGACGCAAACAGGGCCGGATTATGTTAGCAGAGGCCCCTGGGCACAAAATGTTCAAAGGGCCCCCTCACCTACACCCGAAGAAGCCCTTTCTGCCACGATAAACAAAGTTCCTCTAGCCTACTTGTTGCGCTGGGTGAAGGAATAGCCATGCTCTCATATCGTAGCGATTAGCCAATCGGAGTAAAGCAGCTTAGCTCATTGAATATTAATGAGAACTTTCCTGCAGGCTTTAATGCTAGAAGCTAGAATGGCTTGAAACAAGGTAACCACAAAAAAATGTTACAGAGTCCGTGGTAAACTTCAGAAATTACCACAAAAGTAATGAAATACGTGTGGCAGGGCACCTTTAAGAAGCTAAATATTTAGCATCTTAACTATTTATTTTATCTAAATATTTAGCATCTTAACTAAACAGTTTGTGAACTTAACATTTAGCTTCCTGATGAAATATTTAGGTATAAACTGTAACACTTATAAATAAATAAATAAATAACATGCTGGGAATAACTCAGAAAATTGAACTCTTGTTTTCTTTCTCTTATAAAAGGCTAAATAACTTAATTATTGCTGTTAATTTTTGGCTTTTTAAAAAACGGCTCCCCATACTTAATCACTGCAGACATACTGAAGTGTGCCTGTGTGGCCACTAGAGGGCGTTCATTAATCCTTGGTAAAAGTTAGTTTATACTCCGTGACTGTTTGTTGATTTAGTGATGCTGTGGGCTCCACTCCCCCCCCTCTGGAAATAAGGGCGTAACCATAGCAACCAGTGACTGTGTTTTCTGACTTCTTTCACGACTCAGCAGTTCGTTAATCCATCATGGCTGCCTCCACAGAGTCTGAGTAATAATCTGCTCTCAGGAGGCTCTGTGGTGACAGTTGGACTTTCACAGTACCAATGCCAGCTGTGGGACGGGTCAGAACCAAACCCAAACGGCTCCTGGGTATCTGGGCGCTGCTGGTTTGGACCTCCTGATCAGAGATCATCCTGACCCGACTCCGAGTGTCGAAACGTGGACTTTAGTCTGTTTGCCTGTTTCCTTTATTTCTATCAAACCAAACATCACCCTGCAATGGGCGGGGCTTACAGTGACGCTGTGCTGTCATTGGTTAAACCATCAGAGGACTGAAGGAGGGACAGCTGATCCTCTGAATGAGAGGATTTATAATCATAATTTATATCACCAGAACATCTCTGTAGATAAAATGATTTTTGTTGGATTTTCTGATCCCCCTAAAAAAAAGTTTGGATGCTTTAAAACCAGGAATGAAGCGATGAGACGTCACTCAGTCAGTGAATCACATGCAGGGTCTCTTAGGTTCTGCTGGGTTTTTGTCCGGCTGGGTCCGGTTCAGATAAATCTACGGATGAGCCGAAGATCTCCTGAAAACCTGAGGACCAACACCGCCGTCACTGATTGGTTTGGAGGGAAATCTGACCGAATGAGGGCTGCAGATTCATAAATGTTTGCAAACTGAGCCTGCATGATATCATGAAGGTATCATCCAATAAAACGCTGCTTACTCAGCGATTCCAGAACCAGAACTGAACAGGTTCTGGAACAGAGAAGTTTCCTTTAAATCGGGACTTCAGCTTCATCAGAAAAGTCAATCGCTCATTTTGATCATTTCTTTTCTTAAAATGTGCATTTTAATAGTCCTCCCTTCATGAGACGCTTAAACTTTACAGTTATTGTTTTAGTGCATTTTTAATCTAGTTCCGGAATTTGTTTCTGAACGGGACCAAAACAACCGAACCTGCTTCTGTGTGAATCTGAGGGTTAAATTTAAACTCTTGCCGCTTCTCGGACTTATAAATACACACGTGTGGTTTGACTGCATAGCCTCCAACAACAATCCTATCCTCCTGTCTTATGAAATATTATAAAAAAGGATCAAACTAGAGAAGACGTGTCAGTTTATTTACATTTGTGTGACATTAATTTGACTTTTCTTTTTCACATTCAAGTGTGAAAATGACTGAATCTGAGACAAAGTGTGAAATATTTAATTTGCAGTCGTATAAAGCTTAATAATTGCTGCCTACAGTTGTTCAGCAGGCAGATTAAACCTCAATAACTTCTGCATGATTTTATTAACGGTCTGTGTTGTTAACAATAATCCTATTTAAACCGTTTACAGTGAATAAAAACTCAGATAAAATTCTTTTTCAGAAGGTCAGCAGGAGAAAACTCGGATTCAGTGAGAAGAAATAAAAGTCTGACGACGTCTGAGCCCAACAGAACCTCCACGGGTTCCTCCAGAACCGGACCTGCAGGACTCTTTCACCTCCAAACGGTCTGTGTTTGTTTTACCTCCAGCTGGTCCTGGATCAGAGTCCGTCCATGAGTTCCGTCCGTTTCCACCCAGAGAAAAACCCATAAAACTCCTGGAGGCTCGGCCCGGGTTCTGTGCTGGGCTCAGCGGGTCCGGTTCTGGTCTGAGCCTCGTGTTGGGTTCACAGCTGACTGGGAGCTTCGGCTGTTTCTAAATAAATCCTCAACAACCACCTGCTGCACAACAACTGTCCACACACTCTGCAGGAGTTTATTTTTATTTCAGAAGCTGAACTCAGTTTGTAACCTGATGTTTGGCTCTAATAGAAAACTTGGATTTTATTTCTAAATAAGGTTTTTTTTCTTCCTCTCAACTGATTTATTTATTTTCACAGAATAAAACTCTGATTTCATCTAAAATCTACAGCAAACAACTGGAAGCGTCAGTTGTTTTTTTTTTTGTTTGTTTTTTTGCTTTGTTGTTTTTTCTGTTGCAGATGAGATGAAACCAAAATACAAAAAAGCATAAAATAACATTTGGTCCATAAGAATTTATATTTGCTTTTGACCCAGTGTCCTTAGTCTTAAATAATAATTATTATTAGTAATAAAAGTAGTAGTATTATTTTGTTAAAACAAATAAATATTTCTATATTATAAAAATAATAATAATGTATCAATATTACTGTTCTTTGAGTCCTGAATTAGGATCAAATTTATTATTATTTTTAGGGGTGTCAAATTATTGCGTTAATTGCGATTAATTAATTACAGCCATATTTAGCGCGCTATATGTTTTAAACGCGTTAATCTTATTTTTTATATTTAATTTGACCGTTTCTGCATGAGAGTTCCCTTTAAATAAAACCCGTTTTATGCACCAGGCTTCTTGTGCTTGAGTTGTTCGGGGTTAACCCTGAAGTGGACATCTATTGGCTGTAAACTCATAAGATGACTGGCTTCCATCCTGGTGGGGAGGAACGCTGAGTTACTGACAGTGTTGCCAACTCTGCTATATTTGGTGAGTTTTTGGCGATTCTTTCTACAAAAAAACAAAAAAAAAGAACTAGCAGCAAATCGAGCAACTTTTTATGGGATTATTGGAAACTTTTGGGTGAAGCATGTAACGTTGTTCCTCTTCTCACCGAGCAGCAGGGGGCGCTCTCCTGTCTCAGAGCTCCCAGCAGGCAACCAGTCTGCACCGCTCACCAGGTCCACCGGTATGGCAAGCCATCGGTATCAATAATAATGCGTATGTTACGCGTCGTTTTAACCCGTAACACAGCTGGAATCAGAGAAGATATTTACCCCACTGCGTCCACAACGCTAATGAATCACGCAGCTGGAAGCAGAAGGTTACAGGCGCCACTTGACTAGTCACAAAAACAGCAGAATGTAAATGACTGCATCTGTTCAAGTCTGTTAAATACAATCAATGACTTCATAAAGCCAGTTTTTTAATGACATGTATCAAACTTTTGTTCTACCACAATAATGTAATGAATTTAAAAGAAAATACCTCAAGATGAGGGCTTTTCTCAGCAATTATTAGGTGAGATTAAAAAAGAGATTAGATTAATTACAGATCATAATTAATTAATCTCAAAGTTTTTTTAATCTCATGACAGCACTAATTATATATTAAATATATATACATTATTATTAATATTATTTATTTTATTCCCTATATATTATTTTATTTTAAATATATTATTTAAATGTAATATGAGTTTTAAATTAACATTTATATATTAATATTACGTAAATAATAGTATAATATAATATGTATTAAAGTATAATAGTAGTAGTAGTAATATAGTTATAGTATAATATTATACAATAGTATAATATAGAATTATATAGTAATAATATAGTTATAATAGTAGTAATATTTTGTTAAAACAAATAATCATTTTGTTATATTATGATCAATATATATATATGTATATAATATTATATATATATATAAATATATTTATATATATATAATATTATTGTAGAATATGTTATTTATTATTATTTGACTGGAAAGAAGAAATCGGCTCCAGGTTCGGTTTAAATGATGTTGCTGAGGCCTAGAATATTCCGGACCGAACCTTTTAAACACTGACAAACAATAATTAGTTATTAATGAGATGAGGAAGCTATAAAAGCAGCCTCCTGTAGTACCTGGGAACAGGCAGCAGGGGGCAGAAGTCTAACACTGCTCTCTGACCACCTGCAGCTGTTAGAGTGAAATCAGGTGATGTTTCACCTGAAGATGTCGCCCTCACAGCTCCACCTGCAGCTGGGATGCGCTGCTCCTCTCCAGGTGAGCCAGTTTCAGGTGTTTTCGCCCCACCTGGGTTTTATTTCTAATATAAAGCCTGCAGAGCTGGAGCGACGGGCGGCCCTGCAGAGCTTAACAGGTTAATTTCCCTTAAAGTGGGGCCCCCTCCACGCCTCACTGAGCAGCTCTCAGGGTCTTTGTTGGTGTTCAGAGGTGGGAGGAGGCAGAGGGAGATAAAAGGAGACCCGATGGGGCTGAGACCCTCCACAGAGCCGGAGCTGCAGAACGACCAGAGGCAGGGATGGAGGGACGGAGGCTGCATGGAGGTGAGGCTCTGATTCCACTTCTGTCCGTTTCTCCCAGTCCAGCTTGATGAACAGGAACCAGAACAAAACTGATGTTTAAAAAAAAACAGATCAAACCTGACATGCTTCAGGTCAGTCGGTCTAAATATGAAAATATGAAAGAACAGACAACTTTAAACTAAACTATATGAGTGAAACATTTGATCATGTTCATCTGTTGGTTTTAAACAGCAACAGGAACAATTAATATTGAACAAAGAGTTCCTACATAGTTAGCTGGAACATTAATCAGGTTTAAGCTGCATTATTTTCCTAAAATCCTCATAAATCTAATTAGATTCATGAACAAACTGACCTGTTTGACTGATTTTAATGACAAAGCTTCGTAACACGGATACTTCCTCACTTTGTGGTTTAATATGAAGCCTTAACGTGGTTTTAGTTTGCTAAAACTGGAAAACACACCAGAAAGAGTCGTTTGTTTTAATGATTGTTGAGTTGAAATGAAACAGAAGAGTTGGAACGCGGCCACGTTTTCCCTCCCAACGGCTGTGAGGAGACTCTGCTGATTCATCGGAGCTTTTTCTGGAAGCTAAAAAACAGAAATAATATGTTGTTTTTAACGCTGGCATGAGTTATATGATCCAGTCAGAGGTTTTATTTACATCCTGCTTCTCAGAGCGTAGAGGAAGCCTTAAAGCCGCTTGATTTGGGTCCAACTTCCTGGATTTACTTGTTAAATTTGTCGCTTATGGAGAATCTTCCTGGAACTCGTTACGGTTGAAGGCCGGTTAAAGAAAGTCGGGTTTAGTTCAGGTTCAGGTCGACCTCTGGGCCTCATCCCTCCGGATCCGAATGAACGGCTCCTAGCAGAACTCGGTGATGTTCTGAGGAGGTGATTAAAGTTGGACTCAGGTCTCAAAACGTCCTGGTTTGAGGCGAAGTAAGAACTGTTTTAGGTTGAGATCTATGTTCAGTTTCAGAACCGGTTAGGCTGGGGTTCTGGTTCTGGTCCGAAGGTTAAAGTCCAAACGTTTGTGTTCCAGGAGGCTCGGCCTTGTTTCATCCCGGGGGCGGGCAGGTTTCGGGATGCGGTGCACTGTTGTCATGTCGCCTCCCTCCAATATTGCACTCGTCCCGGCCTCCCCGGCCCAGGGGTCGCGACCCCGCGCCCGCCTCCGGACGGGACAGGAGAGACGGGAGACTCATCAGGACGGCAAAGATCCACCGAGGGGTTTGTGAAAACAGAATAACATCGTTTGCATCAGAATCTCTGCAGAAAGATTTTTTTTTGGGGGGGTTAAAACCTAGAAAATCTAAATCTTCAATTTCTGTTTAAGTTTCCTTCTTTTGGACTCGTTAGGCATTAAAAAGACACTTTCTCTCTCTCACAGCCACATTGTCAGTTTAATGTGTTGAAAGGTTTGGTTTGTTGAGCTTTTTGGAAGCAACAAAGTCTCTGGTTCAAATCCTGGCCTGGGATCTTCCTGCATGTTCTCCCTGTGCTCACCTGGATACCCTCCAGGTACTCCAGCCTCCTCCCATGGTCCAAAATCATGACTGTTAAGGTTAACCAGTCTCTCTCGATTGTCCTCCAGTATCAGTATCAGAGAAGCGAGTATCACCGCGCCTCGCTGATGAGGCTGAAGTTGGTGTCTGCTTTACAGCTTCAGACTCACAGCTAAATTAAAGGGCTACTTCACTGTTTCTTTAAAGGATGTGGCGTGAATTTGATCCGTCTCCAGTTGAAAACGCAAAACAACCGATTTAAACTATTCAAAATGTATATGCCCCTTATTCTGTTTATGAAATGACCAAAAAAAAAAAGAAAAAGCATATTTGAATAGTTTTAGGAGGAGCTTAAATAAAGAGAAGGATGAAATCTGCAACCAGTCAAAACCTGGAGTGTATTATTCCACACAGAGTTCAAAACTGTTAATCAATTTGAGATTTTAAAAAAGTAAAGAGTTTACAACATTTCTCAAAAATAAAAAAAAACTATGATGAAATCTCGCTGTCTTACAACTGCTGTCCCTTTGTGCATATAGCCTAGTTTATACAAGTCAAGTCAACTTTATTGTCAATCAAACCATGCAACAGTACATTACACAGCAGACTGAAACTTAGTTTCTCCCATACTCCAATGTGCAATATTAAAACAAGATATGACACACACTAAACATAAACTAAGCATTTAAACAAAGCATTATATTTCTAAATAAGCAGCTTTGCACTCACACGTATCGACGGAGACGTTTTCTTTTTATACTTCTCCGTTGGTGTGTCAGTGTTGCAAAGCAATTCCCCTCCAGGACATCAGGGGGCGCAGATCTTTTCTGGCGGGTCTGTCTGCCAATGCAGTATATTTTACTTCAGCCTGTAAACGCACATTCACTCAAGGAGCAATGGCCGACCGAGAACGAGTTTAGATTGAGCTTGAAAGCTTTTTACTAGAAGTGCAGCTCATAGAATCCTCTAAAACTCATGGAAACAAACAAACACAGCGTCTGTATTGTTGTTCTCTACACCTCCTGGTGTAACATCACCAAAATCACCAGATAGATAAACTGGCCTTGCAATATAAAGCATCTAGTGGCCAAAAGCTGCATTGACTACTGATTATATCGACTATAGAGCACCGTTCTGGTGAAATGATCTGGGGCTGACGCTGACCAATCACAGACGTGCGCTCTCCGTTCCGTTCAACGGATGGATAAAAAATGTGTCTCTTCTCCATCCGTCATTGCGTGAGTGACAGAGAACCCTAGCGTCGACGGATAACGGCGCACCTCTGCAGACGGAGAAGCATAGACCGTTGACGGACCGTCGGAGCAGCCCCGAACTTGCCCCGGCAAGTCAACCATTCAAAATGGAGGATCAACAAATCGTCCCTGTCTGTAATTTTCATGAATTGTATGACCCGTCTTCGTCTTTTTACAAAGACAGGAAGAGATCGGAGGATATTGGAGTGCCAGGTAAGCAGTTAAATATTTTCTTTTAACTTTCTTGTTATGTTAGCTAACGCTAGCCAAACCGGGTTAGGGCAACTACGGGACGTGACGGGCCGACGTGGACTACAAAGTGTGCAAGCAGCTGGGTTTTAATATTAAAGCGTTAACTTTCGTCCGTCTGAGCGATTTGACGCCAGGATGCGCTGACCGGTGCTTTGGCATCAGTTCTGGAAACAAGCGACTATCTTCTGAAACCGGAGCAGCAGAGGGCGCTGCAGGCAGAACTGAACCAAATACAGAAAACAAGTCAGCGGCTGAGAATACATCCTAAAAACATGAAGCTGTCGTTGTTGGACTGGTTGTTTATTAAAAACATCAAACATGGAGACCACTTTGATTCCAACTGACGGTTTAATTACCGTCATCTAGTTTTTTTATTCTTCTGTGGTTTTAGGAGATGTGAGTCCGACTGGAGCTGATATTTGTTGACTTTATTAATGACCAGATGTGACAATAAGAGAAACAGATTGAAACATATTCTAACCAATGGTTCCCTCAATTCAGTCTCTCTAGATTCACTGATCTTCCGTTTTCACTGCAGGAACCTTTGTCCAGGAACCAGGCCAGCTTTCTGGTGGTCCGCGGTCCATTTCCACTGCAGGAACCAGGGGTAAAACAGATTACCAGGGTGTAGATCTACCCCAACCCTACCCCTGAACCTTAGAGGTGGAGCTAAACGATTCTGATTGGTGGAACATTCCCAGCCTCCTGTTTCAGTCACCTCCAGTTTTATAGTTTTAAATTTAATTCAGTTTATTTATATAGCGCCGATTCACAACAGATGTCATCTAAAGACACTTTACAAGAAAAGTCTTTTCAATTCAATCATTTCAATCAGTGGAAATGTTTAGCTAGTTTTCTATCTAAGGAATCCCAGCAGATTGCATGGAGTCATTGACTTGAGGTTGCGTCCCGCTGATGCAGACTCTAACCACGGCAATCCTTCATACTGAGCAAGCATGTAGCGACAGTAGAGACGAAAACTCCCCTTTAACAGGAAGAAACTTCCAGCAGAACCAGAACCTGAACCAGATCCTGGCTTGATAACAGGACATCGAGGATGGTCAGTTACTGGGAGGATCAGCCCCGTCGATGCCCCCCGTCCAACAGGCCATTGTAGCCAAGCAGGATACCAGACCAGGTATATCTTCTATGGAGAGAAAAACACAGAGAAAACAAAGTTAACAGTCGAAATAACAGCACATAATACAAGTGGAGAGTAGTAGGAGAGAAAAGTAGCAGAGTGAAGAAAACTGGTAAGTCTGTCCTCCAGCAGTCTAAGCCTATAGCAGCATAACTACAGAGATAGCTCAGGATGACCTTAGCCACTCTAACTATAAGCTTTATCAAAAAGGAAAGTTTTAAGCCTGGCCTTAAAAGTAAACAGAGTGTCTGCCTCACGGACTAAAGCTGGGAGCTGGTTCCACAGGAGAGGAGCCTGAGAACTAAAAGATCTGCCTCCCATTCTACTTTTAGAGATCCTAGGAACTACAAGTAAACCTGCAGTCTGAGAGCGAAGGGCTCTGTTAGGAACATATGGAACAATCAGATCTCTGATGTATGATGGAGCTGATTATTATGGGCTTTATATGGAAGAAGAAGGATCTTAGATTCTATTCTGGATTTAACAGGGAGCCAATGAAGGGAAGCTAAAACAGGAGAAATGTGATCTCTCTTTTTAATATTCATCAGAACTCTTGCTGACGCATTTTGGATCAACTGAAGGCTTTTAATGGCATTTTGTGGACTTCCTGATAGTAAAGAATTACAGTAGTCCAGCCTTGAGGTAACAAATGCATGGACTAGTTTCTCAGCATCACTCCTGGACAGGATGTTTCTAATTTTAGCAATATTCCGGAGGTGAAAGAAAGAAATCCTAGAAACCTGTTTAATATGGGATTAAAATGTCAAGTCTTGGTCAAAAATAACGCCGAGGTTCTTTACGTTATTACTGGGGGCCAATTTAATGCCATCCAGATGAAGTGATTGACTAATCAGTTTCTGTTTAAGAACTTCTGGTCCAAAGACGGAAACTTCTGTTTTGTCAGAATTTAAAAGCAAAAAGTTAAGGGTCATCCTTGTTTTAATGTCTTCCAGACATGCCTGTAATCTACCTAACTGACTGGGTTCATCAGGATTTATGGATAAATATAGTTGTGTATCATCGGCATAGCTGTGGGAATTTATCCCATGCTGTCTAATGATTCTACCAATTGGGAGCATATATATGGTGAAAAGAATTGGTCCAAGCACAGAACCCTGTGGAACTCCACAAGTAACCCTTGAGAGTGAAGAAGATTTATCATTTAGATGAACAAACTGGAATCTATCAAACAAATATGATTTAAACCAACTGTAAACAAAGTTAACAGTCGAAATAACAGAATGTACTGAAATACAACTGGAGAGTAGTAGGAGAAAAGGAAGTAGCAGAGTGAAGAAAATTGGTAAGTCTGTCCTCCAGCAGTCTAAGCCTATAGCAGCATAACTACAGAGATAGCTCAGGATGACCTAAGCCACTCTAACTATAAGCTTTATCAAAAAGGAAAGTTTTAAGCCTGGCCTTAAAAGTAAACAGAGTGTCTGCCTCACGGACTAAAGCTGGGAGCTGGTTCCACAGGAGAGGAGCCTGATAGCTAACTTTGAAGTAAGTTTTTAACTCAGAGCTAAATATTTAGCATGTAAATTATATATTTAGTGTGCCAGTTTAGCCTGCTACCTAAAAATTTAATTTGGTAGCTAAATATTTGGTTTGAAGCTAAATATTTACTATGTAAACTAAATATTTACCCTGCCAGGTTGGTAGCTAAATATTTAGCTTCAAACTAAATATTTATTCTGCCAGTTTAGCTTGGTAGCTAAATATTTAGTTTGATGCTAAATATTTAACCTGCTAGTTTAGCTTGGTAGCTAAATATTTAGCTTCAAACTAAATATTTATTCTGCCAGTTTACCTTGGTAGCTAAATATTTAGTTTGAAGCTAAATATTTAACCTGCTAGTTTAGCTTGGTAGCTAAATATTTAGCTTCAAAATAAATATTTAGTTTGAAGCTAAATATTTATTATGTAAACTAAATATTTACCTTGCCAGTTTAACTTGGTAGCTAAATATTTATTAGGTAAACTAAACTCCTAGCCATAGGAGGCTGACTCCTTGGTTTAACGCAGAGTTGCATACTTTAAAGCAGAATACTAGGAAGTTGGAGAGAAAATGGCGCTCTACACACCTAGAGGATTCCTATTTAACCTGGAATAACAGTCTACTGCTGTATAAAAAGACCCTTCGACAAGCTAGAACAGCATATTTTTCATCATTAATAGAGGTGAATAAAAACAATCCTAGGTTTCTTTTTAGTACAGTTGCCGAACTTACACAGAGTCATAGCTCTGTTGAGCCAACTATTCCCCCAGCTCTTAGCAGTGATGATTTTATGGGATTCTTCATAAATAAAATTAATTCTATTAAAAATAAAATTATTGGCATCCTCCCAAACATGATTACTTCTTCCTCAGTAAATGAGGCAGCATCGGAAAGAACTGTAGAACCTCAGTTGTGCTTAGGCTGTTTTGATTCAGTCGAGCTTTCGGAATTATCACAAATATTAGCCTCATCTAAACCTTCAACTTGTATGTTGGACCCAATTCCAACCAAATTATTTAAAGAAGTGTTCCATTTGGTTCCTGGCCCCATTTTGGATATGATGAATCTATCCTCAGTAAACGGATACGTACCACAGGAATTTAAAATAGCTGTAATTAAACCTTTACTCAAGAAACCTTCCCTTGATCAAGATGACTTAGTGAATTACAGACCTATATCTAACCTTCCTTTCTTATCCAAAGTCCTTGAGAAAATAGTTGCTAACCAAGTCTGTGAACATCTAAACAGTAACAAGCTGTTTGAAGAGTTTCAGTCAGGTTTTAGAGCTCATCATAGCACTGAAACAGCACTGGTGAAGGTTACTAATGATATTCTCATGGCCTCAGATAATGGACTTGTGTCTGTTCTGGTTTTGTTAGATCTCAGTGCTGCTTTTGACACAGTCGATCATAATATTCTCCTAGAAAGGCTTGAACATGTTGCAGGGATCAAAGGAACAGCACTAGGCTGGTTTAAATCAGATTTGTCTGATAGATTCCAGTTTGTTCATCTAAATGATAAATCTTCTTCACTCTCAAGGGTTACTTGTGGAGTTCCACAGGGTTCTGTGCTTGGACCAATTCTTTTCACCATATATATGCTCCCAATTGGTAGAATCATTAGACAGCATGGGATAAATTTCCACAGCTATGCCGATGATACACAACTATATTTATCCATAAATCCTGATGAACCCAGTCAGTTAGGTAGATTACAGGCATGTCTGGAAGACATAAAAACATGGATGACCCTAAACTTTTTGCTTTTAAATTCTGACAAAACTGAAGTTGCCGTCTTTGTACCAGAAGTTCTAAAACAGAAACTGATTAGTCAATCACTTCATCTGGATGGCATTAAATTGTCCCCCAGTAATAACGTAAAGAACCTCGGCGTTATTTTTGACCGAGACTTGACATTTAAATCCCATATTAAACAGGTTTCTAGGATTTCTTTCTTTCACCTCCGGAATATTGCTAAAATTAGAAACATCCTGTCCAGGAGTGATGCTGAGAAACTAGTCCATGCATTTGTTACCTCAAGGCTGGACTACTGTAATTCTTTACTATCAGGAAGTCCACAAAATGCCATTAAAAGCCTTCAGTTGATCCAAAATGCTGCAGCAAGAGTTCTGATGAATATTAAAAAGAGAGATCACATTTCTCCTGTTTTAGCTTCCCTTCATTGGCTCCCTGTTAAATCCAGAATAGAATTTAAGATCCTTCTTCTTACATATAAAGCCCATAATAATCAAGCTCCATCATCCATCAGAGATCTGATTGGTCCATATGTTCCTAACAGAGCACTTCGCTCTCAGACTGCAGGTTTACTTGTAGTTCCTAGGATCTCTAAAAGTAGAATGGGAGGCAGATCTTTTAGTTATCAGGCTCCTCTCCTGTGGAACCAGCTCCCAGCTTTAGTCCGTGAGGCAGACACTCTGTTTACTTTTAAGGCCAGGCTTAAGAATTTCCTTTTTGATAAAGCTTATAGTTAGAGTGGCTAAGGTCATCCTGAGCCATCACTGTAGTTATGCTGCTATAGGCTTAGACTGCTGGAGGACAGACTTACCAAGTTTCTTCACTCTGCTACTTCCTTTTCTCCTACTACTCTCCAGTTGTATTACAGTACATTCTGATTTTTCGACTGTTAACTTTGTTTTCTCTCAGTGTTTTTCTCTCCATAGAAGATATACCTGGTCTAGTATCCTGCTTGGCTGCAATGCCCCGTTGGACGGGGGGCATCGACTGGGATGATCCTCCCAGTAACTGAACATCCACTGTGTCCTGTTATCAACTTTTTACTTTCTGTAACATAGAAAGTTCTCTTATATCAGATCTTCTGTTCCTTCTGTGTTTCTGCTCTGTCTTCTCAAACCCCCAGACGGTCGTGGCAGATGGCCGCTCCTACTGAGCCTGGTTCTGTTGGAGGTTTCTTCCTGTTAAAGGGGAGTTTTTCCTCTCCACCGTCGCTACATGCTTGCTCAGTATGAGGGATTGCTGAAGGATTGCTGTGGTTGGAAAGTCTGCATCAACGGGGCCCAACCTCACGCCAATGACTGACGCAATCTGCTGGGATTCCTTAAATAGGAAACTCTTTAACTGATTGGAATGTTTGTATAAATGTATTGAAATGACTTCTTGTTAAGTGCCTTGAGATGACATCTGTTGTGAATTGGCGCTATATAAATAAACTGAATTGAATTGAAATGAATGAAATATTTACTTGCCATTTTAGCTTGGTAGCTAAATATTTAGCTTCAAAGTAAATATTTAGTTTGAAGCTAAATATTTATTATGTAAAGTAAATATTTATCCTGCCAGTTTAGTTTGGTAGCTAAATATTTAGTTTGAAGCTAAATATTTATCCTGCCAGTTTAGTTTGGTAGATAAATATTTAGTTTGAAGCTAAATATTTATTATGTAAAGTAAATATTAACCTTGCCAGTTTAATTTGGTAGCTAAATATTTAGTTTGAAGCTAAATATTTACCCTGCTAGTTTAGTTTGGTAGCTAAATATTTACCTTCAATCTAAATATTTAGTTTAAAGCTAAATATTTATTATGTAAACTAAATATTTACCCTGCCAGTTTAGCTTGGTAGCTAAATATTTAGCTTCAATCTAAATGTTTAGTTTAAAGCTAAATATTTATTATGTAAACTAAATATTTAACCTGCCAGTTTAGCTGGCCAACTAAATATTTAGTTTGATGCCAAATATTTATTATGTAAACTAAATATTTAACCTGCCAGTTTAGCTGGCCAACTAAATATTTAGTTTGATGCCAAATATTTATTATGTAAACTAAATATTTAAAGATGGAAATGTCTAGAGTGATTTCCAACAGTGCTAAGAGTAATTAGTGTTAGTGGTGTGAAACACTTACAGGTGAGCCTGATTGGGCCACAAATCATAACTTCTTATTTAGAATTTTACCTCTGTTTTCATATGAAAAGTGGTCACATAAAGGAGTCAGGGTCTGGGATCCTTGTGCACCATGCACTCTTTGTTTTATTAGGATATGATTGTTGGGGTTCCAGAACGTTTGCAGAGATAAAAACAGAAACAAAACGAAACTCAAACAGCTATTCTTCTAAAAGGAGACGATGCTCATCGGAACAGAAGCAAACATGGTGGGAACGTCTCTTCTCATGTTTTGTATCAGATCCTGGTTATGTCATTGAAACAAATCAATGGGCTAACATGTTGTAGTATTGCAGTAGCACAGAGTCAAAACCATGAAGGGAACGATAGAAACACTGAAGATGAAACGATTTTATGCTGCAGCAGCCGGTTTCTGTGTTTCATCAGCTTCCCGTCAGTCACACAAACACGGCGACTCACTCAAACAGCTCAGCTCCCAATCAGACTACAGGTAACAAGGATCCACAGACGCTCAGCTCTCTGAGGCTCTCTGTGTGTGAACAGTCCGTCTGCTGCACTCAGACCTGAATGTGCATTAGAACCTGTTGACGGTGAGCCGTGAAGTCTTCAGGCACTGTGTCTGAAACGGGAGAAAATCAGCTTTGAGGAAAAGGTAAAAGAGCGGAAACAGAGAGAGTGGCTATCTGTGTGTGTGTTTTACCGTTGCATCTGTAGCGCAGGTTGGACCAGATTATGTTTTCTTGAGAGAAGCAGAACACTCCGAGTCGGCCTCCCCTCATCGTGGTGTCGACGACGACGCCGGAGTCCGCCACCATGTCCGTCCCTTCAAACAGCTTCACTCTGACAACAAGAACAAACCAGACAAATCAACCAATCAACCAACCACCAATGGATCAACCAACCAACCACCAATTGATCAACCAGCCAAGCAACCAACCAACCAACCACCAATCGAACGATCAATCAACCAACCACCAATCGAACGATCAATCAACCAACCAACCACCAATTGATCAACCAGCCAAGAAAGCAACCAACCAACCACCAATGAAACAATCAATCAACCAACCAACCACCAGTCGATCAACTAACCAACCACCAATCGATTGATCAGTCAATCAACCAACCAACCACCAATCGAACGATCAATCAACCAACCACCAATCGATCAATCAATCAAACAACTAAACCACCAATGAAACAATCAATCAACCAACCAACCACCAGTCGATCAACCAACCAACCAACCACCAAGCGATCGATCAGCCAACCAACCAACCAACCACCAATCGATCAACCAGCCAACCAGCCAACCAACCAACCAACCAGCCAACCAACCAACCAACCAAACAACCAACCAACCACCAATCGATCAACCAGCCAACCAACCAGCAATCGATCGATCGATCTACCAACCAACCACCAGTCGATCAACCAACCAACCAACCACCAAGCGATCGATCAGCCAACCAACCAACCAACCACCAATCGATCAACCAGCCAACCAACCAACCAACCAACCAACCAACCAACCAACCAACCAACCAACCACCAATCGATCAACCAGCCAACCAACCAGCAATCGATCGATCGATCTACCAACCAACCACCAGTCGATCGATCAACCAACCAACCAACCACCAATCAAACAACCAATCGATCAACCAACCAACCCATCAATCCAGACACTAAATCTACAAATTATTCATAGATTTAAATAAATCTAATTCAGACTTTTCCTCCAGCTCCCCCTCAGTTAGAACGAGAAGACGACCGGACGTTGTTCACCCTTCAAAATAAAAGCCCACAGCTTTTATTTCCATGTATGTATCACATGTCTGCTACAGTTTGTAAAAAAAAAAAAAAAAAAAAAAAAAAAGAGGAGGTCTGGATCCAACTGATCAGGATCAACAGGTGGGAACTTTAGAAAATAAACAGAAGATACACAACTGATGATACCAGGGATGGAAAGAAGGGATATCGTGCTGGCTAGTGGACCTCCAGGTTCTGATCAGTGGAGCTAGTGGACCTCCAGGTTCTGATCAGCGGAGCTTGTGGACCTCCAGGTTCTGATCAGAGGAGCTTGTGGACCTCCAGGTTCTGATCAGTGGAGCTTGTGGACCTCCAGGTTCTGATCAGAGGAGCTTGTGGACCTCCAGGTTCTGATCAGTGGAGCTTGTGGACCTCCAGGTTCTGATCAGAGGAGCTTGTGGACCTCCAGGTTCTGATCAGAGGAGCTTGTGGACCTCCAGGTTCTGATCAGTGGAGCTTGTGGACCTCCAGGTTCTGATCAGAGGAACTTGTGGGCCTCCAGGTTCTGATCAGAGGAGCTTGTGGACCTCCAGGTTCTGATCAGAGGAACTTGTGGACCTCCAGGTTCTGATCAGAGGAGCTTGTGGGCCTCCAGGTTCTGATCAGAGGAGCTTGTGGGCCTCCAGGTTCTGATCAGAGGAGCTTGTGGAGTACAGAGGAGCTTGTGGGCCTCCAGGTTCTGATCAGAGGAGCTTGTGGGCCTCCAGCTCCAAGCCTTTAGAACCTAATCGGATGTAAACGTTCAGAGAAACACCTGCAGGATGAAATCAGTTTTTTCCCCTTCCAGTGCTTCGCTCCGTCTCTGCATCTAATCTGCATGTGAACGGCTGCCGAGGCGGATTCCTGCCAGGGCGCTGGTCGTCATGGAGACGGGCACAATGGAGAGCCGGGGGGCCCCGGGGGCCACAATGGAGGTTCGGAGGGGAAAGAATGCAGTAAAGAGAAGAAGGAGAAGAGGAGACGGATAACGGACGGGTGCAGGAGAGAGCTCCACAGATTACTGCATTACTGTAGTACAGCTCCACACAGAGTACTACAGAGTACTACAGAGTACTACAGTGGCTCATACAGATGAAGTACAAATCTCTTAATCCTCAGTATTTATTTAGGAAGACCCAACATGACATGCAGAACTAGATGTATTACTGTGGTACTGATTGGACATCTAGTACAGGAATATCTGGAGCATCGGGACGTTTTAAACAGGAACCTACAGTTACGTATTCTGAACCCGTTAGACTGAGCTCAAAGCAACACTTTATACCTTTCTTCTGCTTCCCCCTACTGGTTGAAAAGCGGAACTACAACTGTGGTAAACAACCCCTGCCGCAGCCTGCTGTTGCTGCTTTACAGATAACGATGTCACGAGACAAGGTGGTGTATTTTGCATGTTGTTAGGAATGTATAATTATCGGCAGTTCAAAAACAAACAAAAAATAGGACTTTGCTTGCTACTTTTTTAGATGGTTGGAAACTTTAAAAGTGAACCGACAGAGCAATAATAGCTGGTTCGATTCACACACGGATGACCTCCCAAAACTTACCAAACAGTTTAGCGTCTAATAGCCGTTTGCATTGTTTACTGTGATGAACGTAGAGCATTTTGTTGTGCAGAGTCAGAGGAAAACGGTTTTGCGGTTGCATTACTCCATTATTATGTAGTCGTATACGTTTCCTATCTCTCCGTATAGTAGAGTATAACCGCAGTAAAACTCCTTGTTGGAGTGAAATCCCATTCTGATCGTTGGTGACGTAATGGCCAACATCTATTCACTGTCCCGACTGTTGCTCCACCAATCAGCTGCTGCCGTAAAGCAGGTAGAGACCTTCCACTAGTGCCTAACCCAACCACCAATGTTGTTTAGTGCAGTTTCTGGCCAGCAGAGGGCAGCAGAGTGCCGTCCCATGTGAAGATGCTCAAGTTTCTGGCTCAAGAACCACTGAAACCAGTTTGAAAGCCATAGAGCTTAAAGTGCTTATGGTTCCATCGGTGACAGCAAGTCGTCCTGGAGCAGCAAAGCACCTCCAGATCATCACACCGCCACCACCATGTCTGACTGTAGGTCTGATGTTCTGGTTCTAAATGCCGTGTTTGTTTTAAACGTTACGGGACCAGAACCTTCCAGAAAGATCCAGTTCTGATTTCTGAATATTGTTTTACTTTTCCCCAGAAGTCTTGAGGATGTTTTCTGGTAAATGTGAGACGGGTCTTTGTGTTCTTCTGGGTCAGCACTGGTTCTGGTCTTGGAACTCCCCCATGGAGGCCCTTTCTGCCCAGTCTCTCATGACCTCTGACCTTAACTGAGGCCATGATCAGATCTGGGTGTGACCAGACTAATGTGGTTAATCAGATGTCATCAGGATTTTGAGGTAGGGGGCAGGGGATATATTTTTTGGCGAGGAAGTTTTTCCCTTCAATAAACAAAATCAATATTCAAAAACTGCCTTTTGTGTTTTTCCAAGTTGTGTTTGTTTGATGATCTGAAGCATTTAAGTGGGACAGAAAAGCTGAAATCTGTAAGGGGGAAAATACTTTTTCACCAAACTCTTTCAGCTCTTCGTGCCTTGTTCAGTTTTCCTTTGTATGTCTGAGTTTCTGCACTACTGGGGGTATTTCTATATTTTACAGCAAGGCAAGGCAACTTTATTTGTATAGCACACTTTTAACAACAAGGCAAATCAATGTGCTGTGGGCGATTAAGATATAGAACAAAAGGAGCAATAAATAACAGTAAAAGCATAAAACACAACGATATGATACATGAAAGCATGACTCAAAGGCAGCTCTAATCAGATGAGCTTTTAGCTTTGATTTAAAAGAACTCCGTGTTTCAGCAGCTTTGCAGTTTTCTGGAAGTTTGTTCCAGATTAGAGGAGCATAGAAACTGAAAGCTGCTTCTCCATGTTTGGTTCTGATTCTAGGGATGTTGAGTAAGACTGGAACTAGAGGACCTGATTGGTCTGGGGGGGGGTTGCTATAGTAACAGTAGATCTTCAACATACTTTGGTGCTAAGCCATCTAATGATTTATAAACTAGTAGACATATTTAGAAGTCTATTCTCTGAGCTACAGGGAGCCAGTGTAAGGACTTTAGAACTGGGGTGATGTGCTCTACTTTCCTGGTTCTAGTGAGGAACACGAGCAGCAGCGTTCTGGATCAGCTGCAGCTGTCTGATTGACTTTTTAGGCAGACCTGTGAAGACGCTGTTGCAGTAATCAATCCGACTAAAGATAAACGCATGGATGAGTTTTTCTAGGTCCTGTTGAGACATCAGTCCTTTAATCCTAGAAATGTTCTTCAGGTGATAGAAGGCTGACCTTGTTATTGTGACCCTGGAAAGCCTCGGTAGTCTCACCTGATGTATCCCACCTGTGGCCGGTGGCTCAGCTGCCAGCGGTACGAGGTCCTGTCCTTCCAGCCGATGTTCCGGGGGTCCTTCCAGAGCAGCTTCACCTCTCCATGTGTGTCTCCAGTGTGCCACAGGGCGTTCCGCAGAAACTCACCCGGTCCGGTCTGGGACTTCACCGCCTGCAGGACACAAGGGGGAAATGTTCTATTTCCTTATAACTCCGCATGAAAACAGGACCAGAGGTCCAAATGGGAGTTCTGGAGAAGGGTTGGAGGTGTGTTGGGTTTAGTTGGGTGAGTGAAACCAAAAACAACCTTTAAGAGAGACATCTAAACATTTCAGGCACCATCAGTATCGGGTTCTGTCACTTCCCGGTCAGAATCCTGCATCCTGATTGGCTGAAAGAAGCTGTGACTCTCCTATAGCTGAAGCCAGATAATGTTTTAATTTATATGGCACCAATTCAATAACAAACATCGTCACAAAGCACTCAATGGCGACAGTGGACAGGAAAACTCCCCTTTAACAGCAAAAAACCTCCAGCAGAACCAGAACCAGGCTCAGTACAAGCGGCCATCTGCCACGACTAGGGGTGTAACGTGGGGTACATGTATTTTTCACCGGTACCGGACCGATACAGCTGTTTTCTACCTGAACACATGCAGAATGCTTATGTGAGGAACTCAGAGAGCGGTGCAACGTTTCCGCAGGGAAACATTAAAAAGTGACACCAAAGTAAAACAGAAAGGACTCCCAGCTATCAATAAACTCTGCTATTTGGGAACATTAATGGTTTCTCATGCAACTACAAGTAGAAAAAGAAAGATGGACCAGAACCAGAACTTTGTCAGTGAACGCATCTTTCAACAGCAATAAGGTCCATAACGCGCTCTGCACTGAACTGAATGACTCACCTGAAACAATGTGAAGCTGAATGGAAACATCAGTGATACTAGAGAAGAACCAGCTGATGTCCAACATGGCTACCAGTAGCATCCAATCAGCCCAAACTCCTTATTTTGGATAAAAACACAAAACTGATGACTCCCCGTTGATGAGAAGGGATTTTCCCAACAGCTGCCCATGCTGCATTCAAGTACAGCTGGGAAACTAGGCTGTCGAAATATCAAAACCACTTCAAAGGGATTTAAACATGTTTTATTCTCAAATATGGGCACATTTATTTAAACTAGGGCTGTCAAACAATTAAAAACTGTGGTCTAATTAATCACAGGGTAGCTGTGAATGAATCACAATTAATTAACATTCCTAAATATGACTGAAAAACTACAATTTTCAGTGTAAATTAAGAACTAAACCAGATGCAGTTCCTCTAACCCTAACCCTTTTTGTAGTAAAATTAAAAGTATAACTGACAGTTTTGTGGCTGTTTTCACCTTCTTCTTTGTTCCAGTGGATCAACTAGATCTAGTAATAAAACAAATATATAGTCTTACTCATAGTATATATATATATATATATATATATATATATACACACACACATACTATATATATATATATATATATATATATATATATATATATATATATATATATACATATATATATATATATATATATATATATATATATATATATATATATATATATATATCGCATTGCCAGATTTTTACACATCCCTACTTGCAACCAAAGACGGCTTTTGTTTGCATTGAAAGGTGAGAGTCGATGGAGTTCTATAGAGCTTGCACATTTTGTTGTTTTTGATCAAAGCGATTTGTGCAACCAACAGCACAACAAGACATGATCGCTTCTCTTTCTGCAGACGACACGCGCAGCAGAGCAGGCAGTGACGTAGACCGATAATACCTCTGTCTGGCCCGACGTCCCCATGGAACCATGAATGCTGTTCGGGTTTCGCCATGCTGTCTACAGCGGGGCAAAAAAAGTATGTGGCAGCCACCGATTGGTCAAGTTGATCCACTTAAAAAGATGAGGTCTGTAATTTTCATCATAGCTACAATTCAACTGTGAGACACAGAATGTAAAAAAAAAATCCAGGCAATCCCATTTTATGATTTTTACAGGCCTCTCATCTTTTTACGTGGGACAACAAACTTTTTTGACCCACTGTATGTGACGAAAGTTGAAAAGCGCTGCTTGAATTGTGGGATAAAACAGGACGGCTCATTCTGTCCATGCGTCAATACGTAAAAAAAAAAAAAATCACTTTAATTCTACAAAATAATAGACCTGCGTTAACGCATTAATTCTGACAGCCCTAATTTAAGCATTTCTAAACATGAACACGGATTGTTTTTAAGTGGTTATATTGTTTTCTACTCTGACCATGTCTGCTTGAACTATTTTATTTATTTTTTAAATCCAATTAAATCTCCAGTCGGTTCTATACTTTTAACTTTTCTAAATTATAGAACATAATAAAATAAAATAAATTTTAGGAAATAAAAGGAAGGAATTCAGGAATTTTTTTTTGTTTTTTTGTCTAATGCTGATCAAAGTAAAAACAAAAGTAATTTTCACGATTGTATTATTATTATTTCTTTTATTATTTTTTATTAATGTGTACGGAAAGCATACGAAACCTTGGTTTTTGTGTAGCGTTACACCCCTGGCCGCGCCCCACTGAATGATTGTTGAGCTACTTTAAGGGCCGGCCCAAAGTTGAACAGGGCCTTAAGCAGGCTTTAATTTGTGCCCCCTCTTCCTGGTCAGGCCATCTCCACCAATAACAGCCTTACCAATCCAGTTCTGGTGAAACCTGGGAGAGGGGGGCGGAGTTTAATTGGCTGAGCTTATTTGCAGGGATTGAACCAAAAAGATTAAACTCGTAGCGTCAGATTGCAACTACGGCAACACAGCAATCAAATAATCCAGATTATTATTTTGTGTAAATTTAAATTTAATTTGCCAATTCCTTTAAATCTGAAATCTCAATTTCCAACTATTCACGCATTCATGGGAGTTGCCTGATGGTTTGGAGGCCCCAAGCAGCGGCCCGGTTCGCTGCTGCATTGGGCCGGCCCCCGACTACGGTAAACAAAAAGCAGAAGGTACCTTGAGCTGCAGGGCGGGCTGCGCCGTGGCCCTGAAGGGGACGGACTGCCAGTACGCCTGCTCCGTCTGCTTCCACATCACCACGTAGAAGCTGGAGGAGTCCTGGTAGCCGAAGATGAAGCCGGCGTAGTCGTCGTCCGTCACCGTGTTGACGTGGAACGTCCCCTCGAAGTCGACGCCGTTGAACGCCGTGTAGCCTGCAGAGACACGGAGGAGAAGGAGGAGGCGGTTTGCCGACGGATCGGAACCGGAGAACGGCTCTGGACGAAGGGGAAACACGTACCGACAGCCAAACCGGGGTCACTGTTCATCGTCTGCACTATCTCCATGCCCTGAGGAGGACGGAGGGTTATTACATCTGTTCAGGGAGCAAAAACGCTCCAGAAAACAGGAAGCTTCAGTTCAGAGTGACACAAGCCTGATCTAACATAGACGATTGCAGACATAATTTCCCCCCAAAACACTAAAATTTTGTCTATTTTTCGATATTCTAACAACCATCCATCTGTTTCCTGCTGCTTATAGAAAGTTCTTCGTTTAATGTTAATGTTTATCAGGATAATAAAACAAACATCTGGACCTGGTTGTGGCATTAATTAAACAAAGACGAAAGGAAAAATGGAAAAGGTGTGTTTGAAAAACAAACTACACCCTCGTTGCTTCCCTACGGTGAAACTACTTCAGTGCCAGGGTGGAAAGACATCAGCAATGACCTGGGAAGGGGTCAAAGGTCATCTCCAGACCACCTGAAGTCCACGATCCTCCAGAGAGGAGAACATTCAGCAGGTTCAGCCCAAATGTCAGAGCGGGAAGCTCCGAGAAATGAGCAGAAACCCCAGAGCTCCATCTCAGCTAGCAGGTTAAAGGTTAAAGGACTCTGAACCAGCATGGCTGCTTAGAAGGGGTGAAGGAGAAACAAGATGGTGGCAGGACTGAGCTTAGCTGAGCTGCTTTTGGATTCATGACAAGACTTCTGGGACAGGAGAGGACAGGATGGAGGAAACCAGACCCAGCAGATCAGCACAAACAGCTCAGACCAGCTGTCAAGCACGGCGGTGGAGGTATGATGATGATGTGGGCTTGTTCTGCAGCTACAGGACCTGTGGACCAGGTTCTCCTGTGTAGACCAACTTATTCTAGAGTCCAACGTGAGTCCATCTGTCTGACAGCTGAAGCTCGGTCCAAACTGGGCCATGAACAGAACCAGGATCCAAACGCAGCAGCTGATCTACAGAAAAAGAGAAGAACCAAGGTGCTGCAGTGGCCTAGTCAAAGTCCAGACCTCCACCCGAATGGAATGCTGTGGTGGGACCTTGGACAGAAGAATTGGACCAGAACTCCTCCACGATGAGGAGGTTCTACCGGCTGCTGTTCTGTCTGATCTGTGAATGCCTAAAACTGAAAGGGGGCGGGGCTTCTTGACTGCGTTTCATGGTTCATCCTTCTGGTTCCCCGATCACGAATAAACAAGAAAACTTGCTTTACGGAGTTAATTTTCAAACAGGCTCCCTGACCGGAACAAAACACATGCTCCAGTTCTGATCCGTAATCAGTCACCTGATTCAGAACCACCCAGTTGGGGTCGATCTGAGCCTCGCCTTCAGGGTCCAGGATCACCGTCTGATAGGCCCGGAAGTCCGTCAGAGTGACCTCGGCGCTCTCTGGACACACGTCCACCAGGTCCATCACGGCGTCATTGTCGAAGTCGTTCTCGCAGACGTCTCCGACTCCGTTAGCTGGGGACAGAGACGAGAAAGTCCGGTTCAGGTCGGAGTAAAGGTGAGGAGCTCTGACCGGGTTTCTGGTTCTTGCTCGGTTACCATCTGAGTCTTTCTGGTTCGGGTTGATGATCAGTCTGCAGTTGTCGTAGTCGTCGATGACGCCGTCGTTGTCGTCGTCGTGGTCGCAGTCGTCTCCGAGGCCGTCGTTGTCGGAGTCCAGCTGGGAGCTGTTGGGAATGTCGGGACAGTTGTCCCTGGTGTCCTGGTGGCCGTCTCCGTCCCTGCGGGAACAGCAGAAGAAGAAGATCAGCTTGCGCCGCGGCTTCCTGCAGTCGGCTGAAGAGCGGAGGGACGTACGTGTCCTGGTTGGTGTCACAGACGTCTCCCACCAGATCGTTGTCCACGTCCGTCTGAGGAAGAGGAGAAGTTCGTCAAGCTCAGAATGATCTTAGATGTTGGACCGCTTGTCTGAGAGCTTCTTCATACGAATGTCTGAACACCAACAAACATGTCTAATTGGTGTTTCGGGTTCATTAAAGAACGCATAAAACTCCTCAAACCTATCAGGTGAGCGTTCCCATTGGAGGAGGAGGATCGGCCTCGGCGGCGCTCGTACCTGCATGGGGTTGCTGAGCTCGGGACAGCTGTCGCAGGCGTCCCCGACTCCGTCTCTGTCTCGGTCCGTCTGCATCGGGTTGGGAACCTTCGGACAGTTATCCAAAACGTTGGGAATACCTGAACACACACACACAGATCCATCGACACGTCTGATCGGAGCTTCTTCAACCCAAACTCGACATTTCAGGCGTACCGTACGCAGACGCCAGGGCAGAAGATGGAACCCCAACTGCTTTGATGAAATATTACAGTGGGGCAAAAAAGTATTCAGCAACCGATTGTACAAGTTCTCCTAATTAAACAGATGAGAGAGGCCTGCAATTTACATCATAGGTAAACCTCAACTATGGGAGACAAAAAGAGAAAAAAAAATCTAGAAAATCACACAGACTGATTTTTAAAGAATTTATTTGCAAATTATGGTGGAAAATAAGTATTTGATCAATAACAAAAGTTAATCTCAATACTTATACATTTTGTTGGCAACGACAGAGGTCAAAGGTCACCTGTAGGTCTTCACCAGGTTCTCACACTGTAGCTGGTATTTTGGCCCATTCCTCCATGCAGATCTTATCTAGAGCTGGGATGTTTTGGGACTTTCATCTCCCTCCACAGATTCTCTATAGGATGGAGGTCTGGAGACCGGCTAGGCCGCTCCAGGACCTTGAAATGCTTTTACGTAGCCACTCCTCCGTTGCCTAGGCGATGTGTTTGGGATCATTGTCAAGCTGGAAGATCCAGCCACATTACAACTTCAATCCTCTCACTGATGGAAGGAGGTTTTATTCCAACATCTCACGATACACGGCCCCATTCATCCTTTCCTTAATACGGATCGTCCTGGTCCCTTTGCAGAAAAACAGCCCCAAAGCATGATGCTTCCACCCCCATGCTTCACAGTAGGTATGGTGTTCTTTGGATGCAACTCAGCATTCTTTCTCCTCCAAACACGACAAGTAGAGTTTTTACCAAAAAGTTCTATTTTGGTTTTATCTGACCATATGACATTCTCCCAGTCCTCTTCTGGATCATCCAAATGCTCTCTAGCAAACTTCAGCCGGGCCTGGACATGTACTGGCTTAAGCAGGGGGACCTTTGGAGCGCAGCAGGATGTGAGTCCCTGGCGGCGTAGTGAGTTACTGATGGTAGCCTTTGTTACTTTGGTCCCAGCTCTCTGCAGGTCATTCACTAGGTCCCGCTGTGTGGTTCTGAGATTTTTGCTCACCGTTCTTGTGATCGTTTTGACCCCACAGGGTGAGATCTTGCGTGGAGCCCCAGATCAAGGGAGATTATTAGTGGTCTTGTATGCCTTCCATTTTCTAATAATTGCTCCCACAGTTGATTTCTTCACACCAAGCTGCTTACCTGTTGCAGATTCAGTCTTCCCAACCTGGTGCAGGTCTACAGTTTTTTTTCTGGTGTCCTTTGACAGCTCTTGGAGTGTGACTGTTTGAGGTTGTGGACATGTGTCTTTTATACTGATGACGAGTTCAAACAGGTGCCATTAATACAGGTAACGAGTGGAGGACAGAGGAGCCTCTTACAGAAGAAGTTACAGAAATCTTGCTTGTTTGTAGGCGACCAAATACTTATTTTCCACCATAATTTACAAATAAATTCTTTAAAAATCAGACCATGTGATATTCTGGATTCTTTTCTCTCATTTTGTCTCCCATAGTTGAGGGTTACCTATGACAGAAATTACAGGCGCCTCTCATCTGTTTAAGTGGGAGAACTTGCACAATTGGTGGCTGACTGAATACTTTTTCACCCCACAGCATATCAAGACTAGGGGTGTAACGACACATAAAACTCCCAAGACTAGACACAATGTTGAGTTCGCCAGAACGAGACGTTACGAGGTTTTATTATTTTCAATGAAACTCTAAAAATCATATTATTGTTTCAAAAACAGCCTTTTTTTCTGAGTTTTATTAATTTTTTGCCACAAACCCAACAAACTTTCTTTTTCTGATTTCTTTTCATCTCGTCAGACCTTAATACAGGGCTTTAAGTATTAATGGTCTGCAGTACAACCTTTCCCATTTCCCAGTCGCCACTGATAGGAGGCGCCGTGATTGTGATGTAGCTCAACGTACCCAACGCCAACGCTCAACACCCAATTCAAAGAGCGTACGCACATTTTGGACACGAAGGACACTGGCAGCGCCGCCGGTGAGATGGAAACATGGAGAATTTAAGCCACATTTTCAGACTAGTAGAGCTTCACAAACATGGACACATTAAAATGAGAATCTGAATAAAAATATGTTGAATTTAAGAATTAGGTATATCATAGCATGTTCATGTGTATGTCTTCAGGTTATACAGCAATTGCACTTATTGGTGCATTAATTGTGTGAAGTACAAATATAAATCCTGCATAATGAATGTAGATGAGCCAGTGGCAGCATCAGAATGGGGGGAGCCTATGTAGATTCCCTAAAGCAGTCCTACTAGATCAGTGAGCTAAACTGGGCCGCTGTTAGATCTACCGACCCAACAGAACCATGTACCCCCCCCCCCCCCCCCCCCCCCGGCAGCACATTCTAACTGTGGCATACCGTCTCCCTCTTTGCCTCCACCTTCTGTTTTATTTCCGCCACGCTGCTGCATCAACGCCGTGTCACTTGAAGCTCTTCCGTTTATTAGTGACACACCAAATAATATTTTCGTAGATGATACTTTTTTTAAAGTAGACACTTTAAACGCTCCATTTTTTGTCAGGCTTCAAATATCTAGGAATGCTGAAACTTATTACATTCTGCTGTAATTGAGTTCTTATGTTTTAATTTGCTTTTGTTCCAGTCTTATTGTCGCTACAAGAAGTAATAATATAATTCAACGTTTATATTTATTGTTATATTTGTTTTATTACTTGTGCTGCTGCTTTTATTTTTTCATTTTAATCTCTTTACTCTTGTTGTCTTGAAAAACGTACAGTAAAGCTATATATACATAAACGTTGATTGATTGAAATAAAAACGGGTTTCTCTGCCTCCTTCAGTCCATGCAGAATATTCACCAGGCACTTTGCATTGACCGTTCATGGCAGAAAGCGGGTGTGTAGGAGGCGGGATGTGATCCAGCATCACCTGAGCGCATTTCTAGGAAGGTTGGGATTTACAAAGCGGGAATTGTGTGCAGCTGTGCGTACTCAAAGTTGAACAGATCTAAAACTTACCTGGGTGTAAGTAAATTTCCTTTGCTGAGCTTAAGTACGGTTTTAATAAGGATTCTATGCAAAGTTTTATAAATGAGACCCCTGAACCAGAGACAGCCGACCGCTGAACTAGGCCTGTCACAATAAACGATAAATCAATTATTCGCATGATACATTCAAATGAGCTCAGTAATGTTTCCAGCCACGATAATTTCCATCTGAATGCTTGTTTGTTTTTCTCGCTTGTCTCCCTCTTTCTACCAAATAGACTGGATGAAAAAAGGCAGATATGGTCCATATAACCGAGTGCTTTTGTTGTTAGTTTGCACTTTTTGTTTAAAGAACTCCTAACTGGTAGTTTTGCCTGTTTTTCTTGTCTCAGCCAAGCGATTAATATTTTTTGGAAGGGCAATTTTTTTACAGAGTTAATCAGTTTTTAAATTTTTTTTAATTTATATTGGATATTAAAAATGTCTTCCAGTTGCAGTGGTAAATGTTCTTTAGAAATTCCATTTTATTGATCGTTCAGAGGGTGTACATGCATCATTATTACACAAGTTAAAAATGGATTTAAAACTACAACATCATTTATCGAAATAATTTCTGGGGCAATTTATCATCCAGCAAAATTTTTTTATGGTGACAAGCCTACGCTGAACCGGAACAGCCACTTGGGCCTCGCCAGGCGCTTGGGCCTCGCCAGACGCCACGCCGACCGCTACCCACTCCCACCCAAGGCCGGATTATCCAATGGGCATTATGGGCACAGGCCCAGGGGCCCACGCCCACTGGAGGGCCCACATGAGCAGAAAAAAAATAGTCTTCATATTTCAAATATGGCAGAGATCGGTGTTGGCGGAGATCACCGATAAGATCCACACCATTTGTTTTACCCTAACAAAGTTACATAGTCCCTAAGGCGCAGTTGTGGAAACCATGGTAACATGCCACGCCTCTGCCCCAGCAAGTAGCGCTCCGCTGACCGTCACCGGACAGTAGGAGTCCTAAGAGAATCTAAAGTGAGCGAATAAAGGCGGTTTCTATGAATGAAAGAGAGAAAGATGAGAAGAAGACGTGTTTATTAGGAAGTCTGTCATCTACTGACACGTTCTGTTTAAAACCTAAGGAGGTAAATCAGGAAAAAGAAGACATGGTGGATGATGGTGAGCCAATGAACCTGTTCAGAGGAGGCAGCGTTAGCTACACAACCTGAGGCTAGCTGTAGCAGCAGCAGCTCAGACTGGGTTTATCCGCTGTGGGACGCAGCATTGTGGGGGACAGTTCGATGGTGGAGCTGCTGCTTTTGATAATCGGGCGACCAGATATCCAGCTTCATCCCGAGATCGAGGTTTGGGCGGTAAAGTGACCCAAACCTAATGATCTGCTGTCACTTCCCAAGTGGAGAAAAAGATTCATCTGACTGGATCACATGTTCACAGGTAGGATAATATCTTTTGTTTCCCCTGCATCTTATTTGGAGCAAATAAAACCAGTACATTAGTGGTTTCTCTGACTGGAAACAATCGGAATGCGTGTGTGACCATGAGGAAAGTTCTGATCATTGCATCAGTGCTGCTAGCATCAGCCACTGGTAGCAGGACAGAAAGCTAAACTGGACCAGCTGGAGGTAGAGACGCGGTACTGGTGGGAGGTTCTGCTCAGGCGGGTCGTTGCTGTCAGTCAGTTTTTAGGTGAAAGAGGTTTCTGTGGTGATGATGAATTACGTGGATCAGCACATAGTGTTCACTTTGTTGGTATTTATCTGTCAGTTTGGTCATTTTCTTAGTGAACTCAGAAAGAGGTGGATAGAAAGGCTGGAGCAGCACATCATGGATGACAGAGTCAAAAATAGGGATGCACTGATCAAAACATTTGATATTATTGCTCTTATGGCCAATAACTATTATTTACAATGTTATAAATATTACATTAATCTCTTACAAAGATGGAAATAAATAGTGATTTTTAATATTGGCTCAGTTTTACTTATCGGACCAATACAATATGTTAAAAAATGACTAACATCAGCAGATACCGATGTCGGTGTCAATACATTGTGCATTCAAGAGCCACGTTCTCATGGTTTTACTTATGAAAAACAGGAGAGGAAGAGGAAAGAGACAGTAGAGGAGGATGGAGAAACAGGAGTTTAGAGATACAGATACAGGTTTATTAAACACATTATTATATAAAAGGAAAAGCATTTGTTTTTACTTTGCATTCATTTTCTATTTATGATCAAATGCTTTAAAGTATGAGTCAAGTTTACTTAAACTGATCGCACTATTTTTTTATCAATCAAAGAGAAATAAAAATAGGGGGAAGGCCAACAGAGACACAGAAGGGCAGCATTGGAGAGCTGAGAAGCAAAAGAACTGAAGGAGCTTTGAGAGAGGAGAGGAGAGACAGGAAAGAAAAATGAACGAGTATGAGTGAGATTTTGTGATTAAGTTATGGAACAATCTGAATTGTAGTCCTGGCCTGGTGGAGGTGAGATCAAGCAGGATGTGTTTACATAGGCAAGGGAGTTAAACCGCTGTGTTGTGTCTTGAAATTGTTGCCCTCAGATGAGCAATGTAGTTTTACTAAACTGTGGTGAAAATCCTATTTAAATGATATAATTTTTTTGGCGGCGAGGGGGCCCTTTGAACATTTTGTGCCCAGGGGCCCCTGCTAACATAATCCGGCCCTGCTCCCACCACGGCGTTCTCATGTGTGTGGCAATGTGAGATGTTGCTGTGAATGCAGCTGCGTATGTCTAAAGAGACCCAAACTGACTGATTATGTTTGTTTCTGAGTCCTGAGCTTGGATGTGAGGCTGAGACACAGAAACAGCACCATAAATAAGGTTTGGCTGCGTTTGGAAGCGATTAAAGAGATGTTATTAAGGTTGAATATTTCACTCTGTTCCCACTGACTCAAACTCCTGATGGAGGATAATAATTATTGAAGTCATATAAACCACATGTACTTTGAGTGGACTGGGAGTGGAAGATAAAAACTGAATTCAAAATAAACTGAAATCCTTCCAGTTGGAAGACGACTACTGTTCCCCTGATCGCCAGCAGAGGGCAGAGCAGATTATTTTGTTCTCTGGGATGAAAAAAAAGCGACGTATGTTTTTCTATCATGTTTGCAGCCCTGCAGACTCACACCAGCAACCTCCGTCGGTATAAGCTGCTCTCTGAGATGTTCTCCTCTGATGTCCCTCAGAGAGCTGAAGGAAAGATTCTTGAGAGTTTAAATGAAGGCAGCTGGACTTCTCTTGTTGTCTTGAAAACATTTCGTCTCTCTTCCAAGAGGCTCCTTCAGTTCTGAAAACTGGATTGGGAGGATCAGATTTATAGGACTACGGTTAAATGAGCTGTATGTAAGATTGTGGCCAAAACTGGTACTGCGATCACTTTCAAATTACTGTAGAGCGATGTATCCCTCTCGACTCGAGGTCGCCAGATAGGCTGCAGGAACGTAGGCCGCTACAAGGAGCTTCCAATGGCAAGTGACGAGTCCTACACAAGTTTTTCTTTCTTTCTGTTAATTATGTTTAATTATAATGACAGAGAAACGGTCTCTGTTAATGCATCGCTAATGTTAGCAATGACGACTCGCCGTTTTTATTTCCCAAACAATTCCTTACCTTTTCAATACGATGACCCTCCTCCTCCATATGCGCTAATGTAACGTTACTTTGCACCAACATGCATAACTTTGTTCGACTGTCGTGAATATTTGAAATGTCCATTTACATGAAATACAAGTTAGCCAAACATAGATGGATCTTACCTGTCTAGGAGAAAATTTGCAACGTTGGTGTCTGTCTTCGAATTCTTCCCTGTTTTCATCCGTCTCCATCTTGCAAAGGCGTCTCCTTTACAAACCCTTGTTTTATTTCTGACTTTGTCACGACGTATTTCTGAATGATAACGAGGTCTTTTAGGTGAAGTAATGTTAGAAATTTTTTTATCTGAAACACTTTTGTAGCTGCAGCTGTAGTAACTAGAGCAGAGCTGGCAACCCCGATGCCGAAACACTACTGACTTCCTGATTGGTAGATAGGTGGAGGGCGGAGCTTCAGGCCAAAACACAAGATGACATCATCAACATCAGTTGAGGGCTGCAACTTCACTTTTTAGATGACAATATCCTGGCCGTACTACTGTTGTCAATGATATAAGTATTTGAAATGAACATGATTTCTTAATGTCTAGTGACATATCAGGGCCATTTTATCATTAATTGAAATACATTTCTTACATACAGCTCCTTTAAGGCTCACTAATGGGACTATCGTTATACCTATGTGTAAGCTTCTAAGCACTAAGCAATCTTGGTGATGTAAGAGTCGTTAGCGGTGAAACGACCGGAAGAACCCTCTTGGATAAGAGACGAAACGTTTTCAAGACTACAAAAAAAAAAACTCCGGTTGCCTTCATTTAAACTCTCACGAACATCATGTCCTGGATGACTGAGAAGCTGAAGGAAAGATGTTCAGGAGAAGAGAGAGCTGTTACTCTTCCTCACCATCTCCATCGATGTCCTGGTCGCAGGCGTCTCCCTGTCCGTTGTTGTCCGTGTCCTTCTGGTCGCTGTTGGGGACGGTGGGACAGTTATCACACGAGTCTCCGAACGAGTCGCTGTCCGAGTTCTGCTGGTCCTTGTTGGGTACCAAACGGCAGTTGTCCTGAGCCACAAACAACATGTCATGTTATCGCAGCGGTGCATAAGGTGGCGTTTAGTTTGTAAACTAAATATTTAGTCTACAAACAAAATATTAAGCTACGAACTCAAAAACTTAGCAAGCTAAATATTTAGTTGAAACTAAATATTTATATTGGAAGCAAAACAGACATATTTAGTTTGCAGACTAAATATTTAACTTTGAACTTTTTAAATATTTAGCTAGTAAGCTACATATTTACTTTGAAGTTTAATATTTAGCTTTCGAACTAAACTAGCTAGCTAAATAATTAGTTTGTAGACTAAACATTTAGCTCCAAACTAAACACTTACCTTGTCAACTGAATATTAAGTCTACAAAAATATTTAACTTTGAACTAAATACTAAGCAAGCTGAATATTTAGTTTGAGGTTTAATATTTAGCTTTCGAACTAAACTAGCTAGCTAAATAATTAGTTTGTAGAGGAAATATTTAACTTAGAACTAAATGTTTATTTAGCAAGCTAAATATTTAGTTTGAAATTTAATATTTTGCTTTCAAGCAAAACTAGCTAACCAAACAATTAGTTTGTAGACTAAATATTTAGCTCCAAACTAAACATTTACCTTGTCAACTAAATATTTGGTCTACAAAAATATTTAACGTTGAACTAAATACTTAGCAAGATAAATATTTAGTTTGAAGTTTAATATTTAGCTTTCAAGCTAAACTAGCTAGCCAAACAATTAGTTTGTAGAATAAACATTTAGCTCCAAATTAAACACTTACCTTGTCAACTAAATATTTAGTCTACAAAAATTTTTAGCTTTGAACTAAATACTTAGCAAACTGACTATTTAGTTTGAAGTTGAATATTTAGCTTGTAAGCTAAACTGGCTCGGTAAATATTTAGTTTGTAGAATAAATATTTAACTTTGAACTTTTTTAATATTTAGCTAGCAAGCTACATATTTACTTTGAAGTTTAATATTTAGCGTTCAAACTAAACTGGCTAGCTAAATATTTAGTTCGTAAAGTAAATATTTAACTTAGAACTAAATATTTATTTAGCAAGCTAAATATTTAGTTTAAAATTAAAAATTTAGATTCCCTGGAAAACTAGCTAGCTAAACAATTAGTCTGTATACTAAACATTTAGCTCCAAACTAAACACTTACCTTGTCAACTAAATATTTAGTCTACAAAAATATTTAACTTTGAACTAAATACTTAGCAAGCTAAATATTTAGTTTGAAGTTGAATATTTAGCTTGTAAGCTAATTTGGGTAGCTAAATATTTAGTTTGTAGACTAAATATTTAGTTTGTAGACTAAATATTTAGTTTGTAGACTAAATATTTAACTTTGAACTTTTTAATATTTAGCTAGCAAGCTACATATTTACTTTGAAGTTTAATATTTAGCTTTCAAACTAAACTGGCTAGCTAAATGAAATTTAATATTTATATTCCATGGAAAACTAGCTAGCTAAATAATTAGTTTGTAGAATAAATATTTAGCTCCAAACTAAACATTTACCTGGCCAACTACATATTTAGTCTAAAAACAAAATACCTAACTTCAAACTAAATAATTAGCTAGCTATATGTTTAATATTTAGCTTGATGCTAAACTGGCAAAAATATTTAGTTTGTAAACTAAATATTTAGATTCGAACTAAACATTTATCTCAGAGCTAAATATTTAGCTAAAATTCAAATTTACTTGCTGATAAGCGGAAGTGGACTACCAAAATAAAAGCTGGGTCTTGCGAACCTCTGTATAAACTGCTGGTCGACTGAATTTCTCCTCTTTATCATTGTTTATTTCCATTCCAACATGTCCAACATTTCAGCTTAAAATAAAGGATGAGCCGTTTTAACAGCAATACCGATGGACGTTTACCGATGGATTTACAGCAACAGTGAAGCACCAGCAGCAGAAGTTTATATAGAGGTTTCCTGGAACCCAGCTTTAATTTTGATATGTCCACTTCCACTTTTAGGCAAGTGAATTTGCTTATAAGCTGAATATTTAGCTCTGAGTTAAATATTTACTTCAAAGCTATATATTTAGCTAGTCAGTTTAACTTGCTTTTATTTAGCTAGCAAGCTAAATATTTATCTCCAAACTAAATATATAGTTTCGACGTAAATAGTTAATTTGCAAACTTAATATTTAGTTTGAGACTTTGACATTATAAATGAATGAATACGAATAATAATCCAAATTACTGCAGTTAATTTTTTAACTGTGTAACTTTACAAATGGCTCCCCCATGGCTGTGACCCCTGAACAAACATCCACACCCGGATGACCTCCAACCTCCACGTTCTTGATGCCGTCTCCGTCCGCGTCTTCGTCGCACTGGTCTCCGATCCCGTCGTTGTCGGCGTCCTCCTGGCCCGAGTTCGGGGTGAACACACAGTTGTCCTGATGGGACGAGGACAGCGTGTCACCAACGCATCATCAGGCTGTGACGAACGCCTGCAGGAAACATGCGATCTGACCTGTTTGCAGTGTTTGTCGTTGTCCATGCAGGGCAGAGAGCGGTCGGGGTAGCCGTCGATGTCCGTGTCCATCCCACAGGTGTGTCCGTTCCCGGCCCAGCCCACGTTACACTGGAAACACACGTATGATGCTGACATGAAGCTTGCACAGGGAGAAACCTTCAGGTTTCCATACTCCGATAAATTACACTTTAAAACACAGTTAGATTTAATGTTAGTCTTTAACTTCAAAGGAACTTCATGCACATTGCTACCCAGCACTCTTTAGCTTCTGGACTGATCCCAGACCAGATTCCTCACTAAAAAACACCAGAAACAAATAAAACCCAGAGGCAACCTGGGACTTGGTTGCTCTGACAGAAATATTTTGACCTCTACCGTTTTTTTTCCAGGGTGGAAAGCAAGAAGCTTGAATTTATTGTGGGATTCTCTGACAAACAGGGTTCAAATTCAACCTACGGGCTCAGATATATTCATAACCCCCTCTGATATTTGTAGGGTGTAAAGGTATATGTATTCTGATTTTTCGGTACGGAACGTTCGGTATGGCACATGCAAATTATGGTGGAAAACAAGTATTTGGTCAACTACAAACAAGTAAGATTTCTGTAACTTCTTCTGTAAGAGGCTCTTCTATCCTCCACTCGTTACCTGTATTAATAGCACCTGCTTGAACTCGTTATCAGTATAAAAGACACATGTCCACAACCTCAAACACTCACACTCCAAACTCCACTATGGCCAAGACCAAAGAGCCGTCAAAGGACACCAGAAACAAAACTGTAGACCTGCACCAGGCTAGGAAGACTAAATCTGCAACAGGTAAGCAGCTTGGTGTGAAGAAATCAACTGTGGGAGCAATTATTAGAAAATGGAAGGCATACAAGACCACTAATAATCTCCACTCGATCTGGGGCTCGACGAAAGATCTCACCCTGTGGGGTCAAAACGATCACAAGAACGGTGAGCAAACATCCCAGAACCACACGGGGGGACCTGGTGAATGACCTGCAGAGAGCTGGGACCAAAGTAACAAAGGCTACCATCAGTAACACACTACACCGCCAGGGACTCACATCCTGCAGCGCTCCAAAGGTCCCCCTGCTTAAGCCAGTACATGTCCAGGCCTGACTGAAGTTTGCTAGAGAGCATTTGGATGATCCAGAAGAGGATTGGGAGAATGTTATGTGGTCAGATGAAACCAAAATAGAACTTTTTGGTAAAAACTCTACTTGTCGTGTTTGGAGGAGAAAGAATGCAGAGTTGCATCCAAAGAACATCATACCTACTGTGAAGCATGGGGGTGGAAGCATCATGGTTTGGGGCTGTTTTTCTGCAAAGGGGACAGGACGACTGATCCGTATTAAGGAAAGAATGAATGGGGCCATGTATCGTGAGATTTTGAGTGAAAACCTGCTTCCATCAGTGAGATAATTGAAGATGAAACGTGGCTGGATCTTCCAGCATGACAATGATCCCAAACACATCGCCTAGGCAACGGAGGAGTGGCGACGTAAAAAGCATTTCATTGTCCTGGAGCGGCCTAGCCGGTCTCCAGACCTCAATCCTATAGAGAATCTGTGGAGGGAGATGAAAGTCCCAAAACATCCCAGCTCTAGAGAAGATCTGCATGGAGGAATGGGCCAAAATACCAGCTACAGTGTGAGAACCTGGTGAAGACCTACAGGTGACCTTTGACCTCTGTCATTGACAACAAAGAGTATATATAAGAAATTATTGAGATGAACTTTTGTTATTGACCAAATACTTATTTTCCACCATAACTTGCAAATAAATTCTTTAAAAATCAGACTGTGATTTACAGGATTCTTTTTCCTCATTTGTCTCTCATAGTTGAGGTTTACCTACCTAAGTGGGAGAACTTGTACAATCGGTGGCTGACTGAATACTTTTTTTACCCCAGTGTATGGGTGTAATTGTTGATGTCAGTGACCTCACCCTGCAGGTAACCTCTCCGTTCCTCTCCATGGCGCAGTGGGCGTTGGTGTCACAAGGGTTAAAGGTCAACGCAGCACACGACTTCCTTGGGAAGCAGCCGGATGTTTGGTTGCCAAAGAAACCGGGTTTACAGCCTCCGCATTTATAGGAACCCTGAAAGAGACAAAGAGTTCACCACAGCTAAATGTCCAACAGGGGGAGCTGTCTCCCTGGGATACTGACTCCAGATCAGACTACAGGGTCATCCTATCAACTGGTTCATTGCTTGACTTCTGCCTGAATGAACCAGAGGTCAAAGTTGAAGAGACCTCCGGGAGAACTGGATGTTAGAGCTTCACGTTTCCATGTGAACCTCCAGAGGTGAACTCACCACAGTGTTGATGCAGACGGAGTTTGATGCACAGGCATCGGGAAGATCCACACACTCATCAATGTCCACACACTCCTGAAAAACACACACAGATCCAGCCGGGATTACGGAGAGGATCCAGGAAAAAACCTCAACGGGTTCCTCTGCAGCATGTTGAAGGAACCTCAGAGTCCGGCAGCTTACAGCAACATGTCAGGAACAAGACGATAACATTTATGTCTCTGTCAGAACAGTTTTAATGGCGGAGACAATTATCCCCGAGGCTAAGTTTCCAGAATCTGTGTGAAAAGGATGAAATGCATCTGCCTTCATGTTGAAAGATCATTGTGAAACCTGAAGAGCATCAGAACTCAGCTCCTCTGGAACCCCAGCAGGTTAATGACTCTCTATCAGCGGTGAAATGATGCTGCGCCGACTTAACGAGACACAAAACAGTTTTTCCACAGCTGGAAGCTTTCTGCGCTGCTTCAGAGGCTCTAATGGTTTCCAGCTGCCGCTCAGCAACGCTCACTCTTATTACAGGCACCTCATTGTTGCTGCTGATGCTCACAGTCCTGCACAACCGTTTCTTTACGTTAGCAGTCAGACTGCATTTCTGCAAACATTCATGGGACAGAATCACCTCCTTTGGATCAGTGTTTGCAGCGACTTAACGATGTAAGAGCTCAGAGAACCTAAGCAGCTCTCACCATGGAGGTCAACTAGGGGGCAGCGTTGAGCAGGAGTGTGTTCATCAGGATTATTGGAGAATTATGGGATGAGTTTGTAAAGATTCACGGTCAAAGGTTACCAACAATAATTTAGCCTGTCATAAGAGCAAGAAATGGGGGTTCATTTTACAAACTCATATTTGCGTCCATGTTATTTATTCATTTATAAATGTCAGTTTCAAGCTAAACATAGTTAAAAAAAATATTTACTTTACAAAATAAATATTTAATTTCAAAATAAATGCTTAGTTAGCAAGCTAATCTTTAGTTTGAAGCTAAATATTTAGCTAGCCAGTTTAGCTTGCAAGCTAAATATTTAGCCTCAAACTAAATAATTACTTTGGAGTTAAATATTTAATTTGTGAGCTAAAGTATGATTTCTAAGCTAAATATTTGATTTGTAAACTAACTATTTAATTTGTAAGATAAATATTTAATTTGTAGTAAACTAAATATTTAATTTGTAGTAAACAAAATATTTAATTTGTAAGCTGAAAATTTGATTTCAAACGTAAATATTTGATTTGTAAACTAAATATTTAATTTATAAGCTAAATATTTAGTTTAGAGGTAAATATTTAATTTGTGAGCTAAATATTTGATTTCAAAGGTAAATATTTGATTTGTAAACTAAATACTTAATTTGTAAGCTAAATATTTGATTTCTAAGATAAATATTTAATTTGTTAACTAAATATTTAATTTGTAAGCTAAATACTTAATTTGTAAGCTAAAAAATTTATTTGTGAACTAAATATTTAATTTCTAAGCTAAATATTTAATTTGTAAGCTAAAGATTAGATTTCAAAGGTTAATATTTGATTTGTAAACTAAATATTTAATTTGTAAGATAAATATTTAATTTGTAAGCTGAATATTTGATTTCAAAGGTAAATATTTGATTTGTAAACTAAATATTTAATTTGGAAGCTAAATATTTGAATTCAAAGCTAAATATTTGTATTGTCAACTAAATATTTAATTTGTAGGCTAAATATTTGATTTCTAAGCTAAATATTGGATTTGCAATCTAAATATTTAATTTGTAAACTAAATATTTAATTTGGAAGCTAAATATTTTATTTCAAACGTAAATATTTGATTTGTAAACTAAACATTTAATTTGTAAGCTAAATATTTATCCCTGAGTTAAATATGTATTTCGAAGCTATACATTTAGCTAGCCAGTTTAGCTTGCCAGCTACATTTTTTATTTGTAAACTAATTACAAATTTAGTTTGAAACTGTGACATTTATAAATGAATAAATAACATGGATGCAAATCTGACTTTGAAAAATGAACTCCCATTTTTTTCCTCATAGCAGGCTAAAAAAACACTTTTGCTGTAAATTTTTTACTGTGTTATTTTACAAAAACCATAAAAGATGTTTTAAGACAAACTTTACATATTTTATTTTAAAATGAGTCAAAAAATGTTCCTGTTGAAAAGTAAAGCTCAGTGCTGTGTGAAAACTCATCTGGTTTTACCTCCTAACTTGAAACTGAAACATAAACCCTGAAGCCTCCCAGCCAAACCAGATCAGAACGTACACATTATGCAGCCAAGCAGGTTGTGATCGCCCCGTGTTGGAGCCTGCTGCAGCCAGGGAGGGCGTATATGTATCTGTATTTATGTAGATAGACGTAATTATGGCCCACAGACGTCTTTAATTTATGTGAGCGGAGAATTTGATGTTTCATCAAAGAGGAACACCGACCTCATTGTTGCTGCATCTTAATGGACGTCATTTCAGTAAACAAGACTTGAAAGTGACGAGGCAGAGAGCAGACTGCAGATACTGGGAGATTCACACGACTAGGGATGATCGGCTTTCAGGTGAAATATCAGGATGAAAATGCACTCTAACCTTTCCAGGTGACCTTCATGTGACCTTCTCTAACCTCTGAACTGTTTGTTGTTCTCTAACGAGGAGCTAAACGAAGGTGTTTGATCCATGAATCGACCAACAGACTCCCTTCTTCCATCAGAATCTGTCTTTAAGCCGTCCTCCTCGTCCTGCTGTCCACACTCTGAGATTATCAAGCAAAGAGAAACCTGAAGAGTCCCAGAAAGACATAGAAGTGGACGACCTTTGGCCACGCCCCTTACTGATGACGGCTTAACGGTGACCAGAACCCTGCAGAACCGGGTGATGAAGGACAACCAACTCGTGGCCCGTTTCACCAAAATGTTATTTGCAAATATTTATATTTACATTTATACAATTCAAAAGACAAGAATAAGAAGATTGTCTCTATAATCCACAGTGTAAAACAAGAAGCTCTGGACCCCAGAACCCCAGTGACCCGAGGAACAGCAGGAGGCGCCGCTGTCAAGATGTGGTTGAGGCTCAACGTCACATGAACCCAGACATGTGACCTCCACCGCTTCTGGCTTTTGTTTCAATCTACTAAAGGAGATGAGGAAACCACCATTGCTGCTTCTACTTTCATTATAAAATATTAAAGAGGACATATTATGCAAATTATATTGTTTTTTTCACCCTATTGTGTTGCCATTTGGGTCTCTGCTGCCTTTATAAACACTCTAAACATGAGTTAAAACCATCCATCTGTTGTTTTTTTGTCTTGTGCTTTTACAAGTTGCTTAAAAAGTGCTTCATTGTGAAATCACTAACATACCAAGCCCCGCCCCTCTCATACCAAGCCCCGCCCCACATGAGTTAGATCACGCCCCATCACATGTCGAGCCCCGCCCCAAAATTCCAATTCCATGCCTTTTTCGTGTGTGGCAAACCTGCAGCCTAGTTACAAAATGGGTGGGCGTGGCCTGCAATTGCTAATTTGCATAAAAGTGACAGAGCCTCTGAACAGCTCATTCTGAAATTGTCGAGAATGGAGCTGGTGTTTTTTTTTTTTCAGACCACAGACCTGTTATAACTCGTTTAAAAAATAGGCAGAATATGTCCCCCTTTAATGTAACGGGAAGTTTTCCATAAATTTCACCAGAAAGCCAAACATCCTGAACTTTATCTGGGTGGTTTATACGGCGCTGATGAAGGAAGGTGAACTGGTTCAGGTCAGGAATGGTCCAGAAGGTTTACGTTCAGGTGCGGTTGAACGCTGTTAGGCCTCGTCCACACGTAGCCGAGTATCTCACAAAATCAAAGATATTCTTCTACGATTTGGCCCGACATCCACACCAAAGCGCAGGTTTTACGGCATCAAAACCAATTCCTTCAAAAAAACCTTGCGACCAAAGTGAGGATTTGCCAATTCTCCGTTGCAAGCATTTTAGTTGTGGACATAAATAACCAGAGTTTTAGGTTTCGCTACGCAACTACCTGAGACAAAGATGCTCTGACGCCACATGTGCGACCTTGTGTTTCCACTCAGAAACAGCAAGGACGCCCTCAGAGCTGTGTTGGCGCTATCAATTGTCCAATCGCTCATTTACTGCTCGAAGTAGACGTTAGAAAGTAGAAGGTTATTCCAAGTGGATGGGATTTGGTGAACTACTGCCCCCTACAGGTTTGGCATGTCTATGAAAGACAATTGTCTTTCTTTTCTAAAAACGAGTTGGTGAGGATATTTATAAACCTGCCTCACCTGTCTGTCTATCTCACCTGTATCTCTGCCTCACCTGTCTCTCTGCCTCACCTGTCTCTCTATCTCACCTGTCTCTCTGCCTCACCTGTCTCTCTGCCTCACCTTTCTCTCTATCTCACCTGTCTCTCTATCTCACCTGTCTCTCTGCCTAACCTGTCTCTCTGCCTCACCTGTCTCTCTATCTCACCTGTATCTCTGCCTCACCTGTCTCTCTGCCTCACCTGTCTCTCTATCTCACCTGTCTCTCTATGTCACCTGTCTCTCTGCCTCACTTGTCTCTATCTCACCTGTCTCTCTCTATCTCACCTGTCTCTCTCTATCTCACCTGTCTCTCTATCTCACCTGTCTCTCTGCCTCACCTGTCTCTCTGCCTCACCTGTCTCTCTGTCTAACCTGTCTCTCTGCCTAACCTGTTTCTCCGTCTCACCTGTCTCTCCGCCTCACCTGTCTCTCTGCTTTACCTGTTTCTCCGCCTCACCTGTCTCTCTGCTTTACCTGTTTCTCAGTCTCACCTGTCTCTCTGCCTCACCTGTCTCTCTGCCTCACCTGTTTCTCTATCTCACCTGTCCCCCATCTCACCTGTCTCTCTCTCTATCTCACCTGTCTCTCTCTATCTCACCTATCTCTCTGTCTCCCCTGTCTCTCTCTATCTCACCTATCTCACCTGTCTCTCTGTCTCCCCTGTCTCTCTCTATCTCACCTATCTCACCTGTATCTCTGCCTCACCTGCCTCTCTATCTCTCCTATCTCACCTGTATCTCTGCCTCACCTGTCTCTCTATTTCACCTGTCTCTCTATGTCACCTGTCTCTCTGCCTCACTTGTCTCCATCTCACCTGTCTCTCTCTATCTCACCTGTCTCTCTATCTCACCTGTCTCTCTGCCTCACTTGTCTCTATCTCACCTGTCTCTCTATCTCACCTGTCTCTCTGCCTCACCGCCTCACCTGTCTCTCTGCCTCACCTGTCTCTCTGCCTAACCTGTTTCTCCGTCTCACCTGTCTCTCTGCCTCACCTGTCTCTCTGCTTTACCTGTTTCTCCGTCTCACCTGTCTCTCTGCCTCACCTGTCTCTATCTCACCCGTCTCTCTATCTCACCTGTCTCTACCTCACCTGTCTCTCTGACTCACCTGTCTCTCTGCCTCACCTGTCTCTCTGCCTCACTTGTCTCTATCTCACCTGTCTCTCTGCCTCACCTTTTTCTCCGTCTCACCTGTCTGTCTATCTCACCTTTCTGTCTATCTCACCTGTCTCTCTGCCTCACCTGTTTCTCTATCTCACCTGTCCCCCCATCTCACCTGTCTCACCTGTCTCTCTCTCTATCTCACCTGTCTCTCTCTATCTCACCTATCTCACCTGTCTCTCTGTCTCCCCTGTCTCTCTCTATCTCACCTATCTCACCTGTCTCTCTGTCTCCCCTGTCTCTCTCTATCTCACCTATCTCACCTGTATCTCTGTCTCACCTGTCTCTCTATCTCACTTGTATCTCTGCCTCACCTGCCTCTCTATCTCACCAATCTCACCTGTCTCTCTGTCTCACCCGTTTCTCTATCTCACCTGTCTCTCTATCTTTCTCTATCTCACCTGTCTCTCTCTATCTCACCTGTCTCTCTCTAGATCATCTATCTCACCTGTATCTCTGCCTCACCTGCCTCTCTATCTCTCCTATCTCACCTGTCTCTCTGCCTCACCTGCCTCTCTATCTCACCTGTCTCTCTGCCTCACCTGCCTCTCTATCTCACCTATCTCACCTGTATCTCTGTCTCACCTGTCTCTATCTCACTTGTATCTCTCTATATCATCTATCTCACCTGTATCTCTGCCTCACCTGCCTCTCTATCTCTCCTATCTCACCTGTCTCTCTGCCTCACCTGCCTCTCTATCTCACCTGTCTCTCTGCCTCACCTGTTTCTCTGTCTCACCTCTCTCTGGATCCAGTTCTGGTTTTGGTTCTACCTCAGCACCAGTCTGTGCTGCAGAGCTGCCTTCACCATCGCTCTATCTAACTGGACTTCTTCACAAACACTGTGAGGACGTAAATACAGCTCGTGTGAGACCTGTCTGTGTGTCTTGGCGTAGTCCAGGCCAGTTCCAGCCAGTGGCGCCCCCCACAGGCCTGGAGGACATGGCCTGCAGCTGAAACCCCCAACGGTGTTCACGCATGCTTCAGGAGAGTAGCAGGGCTGCAGCTCACACTGAGGAGGAGACACAGTCCACATTCAGCATCTAGCTTCATCCACTGGGTGTTTGACGATGTCCACTTATTACCTCATCAATGTCCCTGCAGTGCGTCCCGTTACCAGTGGTCCCAGGTGGACACGGTCCGCAGGTGTACCCGGGGTACTGCAGGCTGTCCATGCAGGAGACTCCTTTATAGCAGGGATTTGGAGAGCAGCGAGAACGCGGTTCGTGGAAACCTGGAGACAGACAGACACCTTCAATCAGGTGCTGAGATGTGAGACAGGTCCTTTAGAGACGTCCACAGAGCTGCTGACTCACCACAAACCTGACACTCCAGGATGGTGTTCCTGATCAAAGACATCTCCTTCACCTGAGGACAAGGACACACTGTTAGCTCCAGTCTCATGTGTCTCTGCCTCACCTGTCTCCCTATCTCACCTATCTCTATCTCACCTGTCTCTGTCTCACCTGCCTCTCTATCTCTTCTGTCTCTGTCTCACCTGTCTCTCTATCCCACCTGCCTCTGTCTCACATGCCTCTCTACCTCACCTGTCTCTGTCTCACCTGTCTACCTCACCTGTCTCTGTCTCATCTGTCTCTGCCTCACCTGTCTCTCTGTCTCACCTATCTCTCTGCCTCACCTGTCTCTCTATCTCACCTATCTCTATCTCAGCTGTCTTTGTCTCACCTGCCTCTCTATCTCTTCTGTCTCTGTCTCACCTGTCTCTCTATCTCACCTGTCTCTGCCTCACCTGTCTCTCTATCCCACCTGCCTCTGTCTCACATGCCTCTCTATCTCACCTGTCTCTGTCTCACCTGTCTATCTCACCTGTCTCTCTGTCTCATCTGTCTCTATCTCACCTGTCTCTGCCTCACCTGTCTCTTTATCCCACCTGTCTCTCTATCTCACCTGTATATCTGCCTAACCTGTCTATCTCACCTGTCTCTATCTCACCTGTCTCTCCATCTCACCTCTCTCTGTCTCAACTGTCTCTGTCTCACCTGTCTCTCTGCCTCACTTGTCTCTCTATCTCACCTGTCTGTATCTCACCTGTCTCTGTCTCACCTGTCTATGTCACCTCTCTCTGTCTCAACTGTGTCTGTCTCACCTGTCTCTCTGCCTCACCTGTCTCTCTATCTCACTTGTCTCTATCTCACCTGTCTTTGTCTCACCTGCCTCTCTATCTCACCTGTCTCTGCCTCACCTGTCTATCTCACCTGTCTCTCCATCTCACCTCTCTCTGTCTCACCTGTCTCTCTCTATCTCACCTGTCTCTCCATCTCACCTCTCTCTATCTCACCTCTCTATCTCACCTGTCTCTGCCTCACCTGTCTCTATCTGTCTCACCTGTATCTCTGCCTCACCTGTCTTTCTGCCTCACCTTCTCTCTATCTCGCCTGTCTCTGTCTCACCCGTCTCTCTGCCTCACCTGCTCTCTGATGTCCTATCTCCCCTTCCTCTGTCTACCTCCCCTGTCTCACCTGTTCTTCTATCTCGCCTGTCTCTCTGTCTCACCTGCTCTCTGATGTCCTGCCGCAGCTCTCCCAGGATCTGGTTGAAGATGATGAGCTGACCAATCAGAGCCTTGGTGTGTTCACCTGACAGAAGACGATGTCACAAACAGGACGTCCAATCAGATATCAGGGTTAAAGGTTGCCACTGACTAGAGTAGACTAAATAATTAGAACCTCACCCAGGATGGAGTGGACCTCTCCGCTCACTGAAGAAACAAATAAGTTACCATGGATCCGATCAGAACCACAGAACAACTGAACGTCACTCAGATCAGGTGAGCTTACCTGAGTTGTAGGCTGATGAGTCTCCTTGGAACGGGCAGTCGGTCAGAGCTCCTGCTTTAGCAACACTGCCCCCTAGAGCGAGGCGGAGGGACTCCACTGTGCCCTGACAGAGAGGGATGATGAGACGGAGGTTGCCTGGCAACGAGGGACTCATTATATTCAGACCAGACCCGGCGCCAGAGGGGGGCGGGGCTGTAAACTGTCGTTTCATTTAAAGACCCACTCCCATCATCTTTTTGAGCTATTTTAAGGCGTTGTCAGAGGTCTTTAAATTATGATTATGCCGTTTTTAGCCAAAATCACAAAATCTGTGCTGTTTTCTAAGACATAGCTTCAGAGTAGCTCTTTAGCGATTTGTCTCTGTGTTGTGGGCGGACCCATTGGCGCGGCGGACTCCTAACCCTCCCCGTTGCTGAGGGGTCTCCGTTTATGCTAGCTCTCCTGCTTTATAGCGCCTCATACCCTCAAGCTAGCATTACCGGTGCAACAACAATGGTAAACAATATTGGAGCTATCTGGCCGTACAGTTTTGAGCCAGATGCCAGCTCAGACGACGAACAGGAAGATGTACATAGATTTAGCCGTCTCCAGCAATTGCAACCCGCTACAGCCCACAGGTGTTGATCCGCCATCGTCTTCTCTACTCCTCAGAACCTGAGTGGGTGGAGCAGGAGGAGGACCTTGTAGCCACGCCCAGTGCGGTTGCTACGTCACAAGCACAGTCTGTTTTAGACGGCCTTTAAGCGTCTGCTACTGATTCACAGCAATTTGAAAGCAGAAACACTCAGAAATGCAATTTTGAGCTTAATTTTCTTAAGATATGTCCTCTGGCATCAGAAAAATGCCACAAGAACATGTTAACCACCAAAAAACAAGATTTTCATTGGAGTGGGTCTTTAACCCCGCTGTGTTTTTATGTCCTATTGGTACATTACATACTTCTGGGTCAAATCCGCCTTTTTTGTTACACCCTTTCAATTAACAAATCCATATTATACATCATTGGAAAGCTGAGATTCTTGTGATTCCAATGATGTTTGCAAATCAATGATCCAATCAATACAGTAGACACAGTTAACACTTTTGTCAAACCACTCGGAAAGCAAGGTAATGTGCAACTCCCCGTTAGAAGCCTTAATATCATTGACAGAACAAAGCCATCTAGAACAAAAATTGTCTTTTTTCCATCCATAACGGTCTAGTTAATGTCCTCCAGCTAAATAGTTAGTCCAAAACTAGTCTGACGTCCAGAGTCCAACATAATCTGGTGCTAAAAACTTTGGCAAACTCCTTCCTTTAGTGTATTTCGCACAAACCTTTCATCATAACTACCGTTAGCATGCTCATATTAGCCTAAAGAGAACACAGCACCCTTCTGCTTTTTCTTTGTGATGTTTATTGGTGGCTGGCAACCAACAAATTGGGGCTTTACCGCCTCCTGCTGGTATGGAGTGTGGACCATAATGTCACTAAAGGTTGTTGTTGTCTCTCTAATACTGGTGATGTATTAGCATCATCCCTGCTTGTGCTAGCTTCCTCTTGTTTTTATTAAGCCAAGCGCTAACGTCCATTTTGGCATACAACACAATCAAAGGGTGTTTCTCAATGCCAAGGAACCTCGCCTCGATGCCTTGGTCCCGCCCCAGTTGCCTAGGAGATACGTCCTCAGGGACCGCCAAGGCGTGTTCCAATGTTCATGTGCTACCGAGGCGTCTGTCCTCCGTTTGTCTGCCGTTTAGATAACTGACCAAGGATACATGTGAGGTTCCTTGATGTCTTCCCTCGGTCAAAAACTTCCGAGAATACAGCACAGTATTTTCAAAGCGAATTTCGGAGCGAATTTCCAATTTAAATGTAAGTCAAGTAATTGTAGCTATCGGAAAATGTCTTTTAGATCCAAAGCAGTTAACTATGGTTGGTTAGTTGCTTAGTAGTTGCAGCTTCGGTTGCTAGCAGGTACTAACTCGCTTACACATTTGATTTAACCAATATATACACAATTAAAAAAGTAAAACTCTCGTTATACATCTATATTGAAACTTATACGTATAAAATATAACGATGGGCGGGACGTAGACAGAGCGCGTAAGCAAAGGGCGGGGCCTGGGCAGCCGCGGTCACGTGATATAAGTCCACTCCATTTAACAGTTTTCTTTGAGCAAGGAAGGACAGAGTCCTTGTAAGCGAGGCGCCTTGACATTGAGAAACACCTAAAGTATCTTCTTTACTGCCTCCAAAAGTCCCGATTCATAGCCAACAGCACACTCTCCCTGTTGTATTGGATCAATACATTGCATGGTTGCAACTTAATTTACATGGGCGTTGTAATCTGTCTTGGCGCCGGGCCTGACTCTGATCAACAGCTTTCCTGTTACAGCTCGATTATTTTTTATTGATTATTATTGGGATTCTGCAGCATATCTTCAACCTTAGCCTAACTCAGGAGAAGGTTCCAGTGTTGTGGAAGACATCCTGCCTTGTTCCAGAACCCAAAAGAACTCACCCATCAGTCATCAATGACTATAGACCTGTTGCCCTGACATCCCACATCATGATGGTCCTGGAGAGACTCCTGTTGCCCCCCTGAGTAAGCAAACAAGAACGTATCAGGACCCACTGCAGTTTGCTTATCGCTGTGGAGTTGGAGTTGAAGATGCCATCATCCACCTACTTCAACCAACCCACTGTCATCTGGACAAAGCAGGCAGCACTGTGAGGATCATGTTCTTTGATTTCTCCAGTGCATTTAACACAATTCAGCCTGATTTGCTTTGTCAGAAACTCCTGAAGACACAGGTGGAGCCCTCAACAATCGCCTGGATCAGTGACTACCTGACCAACAGACCACAGTTTGTGAGACTGAAGGATTGTGGGTAAAACCAGGTGGTCAGCAGCACAGGAGCACCACAGGGGACCGTACTCTCACCATTCCTTTTCACTCTGTACACCTCAGACTTCTAGTACAAATCAGAGACCTGTCATCTGCAGAAATACTCAGATGGATCAGAGATGGACAAGAAGCTGAATACAGAGAGCTGGTGGACCGCTTTGTGACATGGTGTGGAAACAATCGTCTCACCTTGAATGTGAACAAAACAAAGGAGATGATTGTAGATTTCAGAAGAAACAGGGATAAGTCAAACACTGTTTCCATCATGGGAGAAGAAGTGGAGGTGGTTGAGGGGTATAAATCCCTTGGAGTTCATCTTGACAACAGACTGGACTGGAGGCGCAACAGTGAAGCCGTCTACAAGAAGGGACAGAGCAGACTGGACTTCTGGAGGAAGCTTAGGTCCTTCAAGGTTTGCAGCAAGATGCTGCAGATCTTCTACAAGTCTGTTGTGGAGAGTGTAATCTCTTCAGCCGTCATCTGTTGGGGTAGCAGCATCAGAGCCAGGGATTTAAAAAGGCTAAACAACCTGATAAAGAAGGTTCTGGTTCTGGTTCTGTTCTGGGGACGACTGTGGAACATCTGGAGATGATGATGCAAAGAAGGATTCTTCATAAAATCAAAAAAATTATGGACAACCCTGAGCATCCTCTTCATGAGACAGTCATACAACAACAGAGCGTCTTCAGTCAGAGGCTTGTTCAGTTTCGCTGCAACACAGACCGCTACAGGAAATCCTTCCTGCCCACAGCCATCATCATCTACAACAACTCCTTAAAGAATTAACTATATGAGCTACAGCAACACTTAATTTCCCTCTGGGATCAATAAAGTATTTTTGAATTTGAATTAGATTTATGTATGTTGGATGAGGGATGAATCTAAAAGTTAGCAGCTCTGGAGGTATTTCTCATGAGGACAAATAGATATTTCTTAGTAAATAAAGGGTACATTCATGTATTTTACAGTGTTTGGTGCATTTCTCTCAGTGATTCTGTCTAACCTGAAGTCGGGCGTACGACTTCTGTCCGTGTCGGACCTCCACCATGTCCGCCTCTCTGGGTAGAGGAACCAACGGGGGCACGCCCTGACTGGAATCGGCCAATCGGCAGTCGGCGTACAGCTCCACCTGCATGTGGCTGCGCTGCAGGCCGCCGAGTCTCACGATGATGGAGTGGATCCGTCCGTCGGCCAGGTTGGAGCTCTGCAGGTTCACAGTGTGGACCTTCCCGTCGGCTTTCACGTACCGGAGCACGACTGAGGAAGAGGAGGAGACTTTTAGGCTAACCTTCAAATGTTTCCCTTGTGACACAAACAGATGTGATAATTGAGACAGAAAAAGATGTTCAGACCCTGAAGGGAAGTGGCGCAGCTCTAATTTCTTTCATCCGAGGTCCGTTTAAGTGAGAGAGAAGAGGAAGAGGAGAACTCAGGGAGTAACAGACTTCATGGAAAATGTTAAAAATAATAAACAGACTGAAGGAGTGGGCCGTTGGCAGCTCAGAGCGGGAGGAAGGACAACTGACTAGTGGAACACCTACGGCCAAGACTGTCTTCAGAAACAAGGAATGTGACTTCAGCTTCATGAGCTCACAGCGTTTTCTGTGAAACCCTTTGGGACTACGTTTGCCACAGTCCCTTGGGAAAAGCTGACCAATCGCTGAGCTTCCGTTGCTACCTCTGGTTAGCAAAGACGGCGCGACGAGGCAACAGCTTGTAAAACTTTTACTGTCTACCGAATAAGCTGCCTTAATAATAAACCCTTCAGGGAATCAAATACTTATTTAAAACATTGCGTATCTGACAGTGGCTGTATTGTTAAGTTTAAACTATGTTGTCTATGTGTTCTTTGTTCTAAGGTGTTTGTGTAAAACTTGCTGTCGGTTTCAGATGGATACAGACACATAAACGTTGAAGCAACAGTGGAACTTACGAATAATATTAATTGAAATAATATTTATATGGCCGACTAGGGATGTAATAAAATATCGATACACAGATATATCGCGATATTTTGTGTCAGGATATTGCATCGATATTCAAAAGCAATGTATCGATTTTTTTGACTTTTTTAAAAGATTTTTAATGGAACCTTTATCACAGGTAGAGCGACGACACAGAACATTTTCACAGCTTTAGGACATAAATAGAAGATACTGAGTCCCAGATTGTGTTTTTTTCTGTTAAACCCTCATGATTCAGGACAGTGGACCCCCCGCCTAGTCACAGGGTGTTTTAACACAGCGCATGCGTGAAATGTTGGAAAGAAAATGCATCTAAGGAAGCTGAAATAGCGAGGAGCTAGGCAATATATCGATTATATCAATCTGTCGAAGTTTTCTATTTAGGAAAATTGAATTTTTGGAATATCAAGAAGAAAAAAAAAGAATCACCAATGGCCCTCTTGGGTTTCCATAGATGAAAGTGATATCAGCCTTTCCAAGGCCTTCCATCTTGTTTTACTGTTTTTATTTGGACAACTCTTAAAAAAGGATGATCGTGATTTTTAAAGCTTAATTTAACTGTAGAAAATCTGCCACAGCGTTTATAACACATCCAGTTTTATTACTAGATCTAGTTGATCCACTGGAACGAAGAAGGTGAAAACAGCCACTAAACTACCAGCTATACTTTTAACTTTTCTACAGAAATTACTCTCATCGTTAATGGTTCCATTCAGATTCTAAAAAATAAAATAAAAATCGATACATTCCTTTTCAATCTCGATAAAATATCATGACATAAAATATTGTGATATATCCGTGTATCGATACTTTCTTGCATCCCTAAAAATAACCTTCTGATATCTTTGAATAGTATTATAGAATGTTAAATATCAACCAAAATTAGTCATTTGTTTAATATCTTGATATACATCATTATTGACAGATATGAAATATATCAGGGATGTAAGAAAATATCGATACACCGATATATCGCGATATTTTATGTCCCGATATTGATGGATAATGATGATATGGATTTTTTTATTTCTATATTTTTTTAAGATTTTGAATGGAACCTTTAATAATGACAATCATTTTTGTAGTAAAATTAAAAGTATAACTGGTAGTTTTGTGGCTGTTTTCACCTTCTTGGTTCCAGTGGATCAATTAGATCTAGTGATAAAACTGAATGTGTTAAAGTATGAAACAGGTTGGAGTGTTTATAAAGTTTTTCTACAGTTAAATTCATTTTTAAAAATCCAGATATATCGTCTTACTCATAGTATCGCGATATATCCCCCCTGTATGAGATTATCTGCGGCTTATAACAAAGACGCCGTGATGGACGCCACACCGACCTTTGTTGATCTTCCCCATGACGGCGACCTCCAGGTACTTCCTGTTGTCCTGCTTGCTGTAGAGTCCGAACAGGACTCCGCCCAGCTTCGTCGGCAGTCGGAACGTCGACACCACGTAGACGTCACTGAGCGCGCTCAGACTCCCCGACAGCTTCTCCACCGCTGCGACGCTCTGCTTGGAGTCCTGGAGACTCAGCACGTCGATCACTGTGAGGAGGAGACGCCATAAAACATAAAGAAACATAAATCAGTCGGTCAGTCGTCAATATTTCGCATGCTGCAGCTTCCAGACTCTATCCTGAAACGAAACTGGACCCTGAAGCTGTGAAAACATCCAGATCCAGCGGGTCTTCTTCCGTCCTGCAGGAAATCATCTCCAAACATTAATGTTACATCTGCAGCTGGCAGACTGGGGAAAATCCTGATCAGGGAGAACCTCAGCTGGTTCTGGAAATGAAACCCAGCCTGAACATGAAACCCAGCATGAACATCTGGATCCAAACTCCCACAGCTGCTGGTTTGACATTTTCTGTAACATAATCCCCGTTTGACGGACCGGACGGATCAGGCTCTTTGAGCTCCGGAGGCCAGTTCTGAAAACCTGGACCGGATCATCGGAAACAGCAAACCGCTGTTTTGGCTAATTGCTGGAGGCGTCTTCTACTGTTCCTGGGTTTCAAATATAAAAGCTGCTTTAACGTGGAACTGTGAGTTTAAAGGTCATATCACTGAGGTGAAGCTCTGATCTGCAGCCAGTTTTACTGCCGCTTCTCTTTATAACAGGTTAAAACAAAACGCTGGACATTTTTGACGTAGGGGTGACATAAGGTAAAATGGGACAAATAAGGTTTCAACCCTTTATCTCTTTAAATATCAGCAGCCAATAAAAATGCATGTTACTACCTTTAAACTGCAGTTGCTGTTTGTAATATACAATCATTTGTATTGGTCTGAAGTATCAGAGATGGGAGGAGCCAAGCTTCAAAGAATCTGTGCTTCCGAAACATTGAAGGTGAGACCCCTGATATGTCAATTATGTCATCGTGATTATAAGGATATTGCAGCTAAAGTAATGTGAATATAACAAAAAACATGAATGAAAAGTATATTTTGTGGGTTAGGTTTAGCTTAATATCAAAATGATCAGGAAGTGTAATTTATTTTTTCAAGGAAAACGAATTTTAGCTAATGTGGTGTGCTTCAGGCAAATTGAGACATTTTCAGCTAAAATGGGAAACTTTTGGCTGATGTTAATAGATATGATTTTAAGCCACAAGGATCAGAAATCACCTGAAAATGTCCCTTTTATGCCACATTGTGAGATATTACAAATAGTGTGACAGTTAAGCTAGATATATTACCAGAGAATATGTTGTATTTTGTGCTAATAGCATTAGCTAATTAGCTTGTAACTGTTGGCACATTAGCTTTCTGTGTGAACACACAGGCTTCCACACCCTCTTGTAGCCTCATGGTATGTCTAGGCTGAACTGCAATTTGTTGCCAGTTCTTCAAACCACATCACCTGTCCCATTTTACCTGAACCTCTACCCAGATCAGATAGTGGTCACTTGTAGCCTTTAAACGTCAAAATTCTTGGAAACTATTGTTATTGGCAATTTACGTTCTGCACAAAACTGTTACCAAGACTCATATTAAGCTATACAATTCATTTATATCACCAGGTTTAGCATTTTAAATGGTTTACTTGCGATCAACCAAAAAGTGTCCCGATTTACCTGATGTCGCCCCTATGTGTTGACAAGTAAGAAACTTGATCATCTTTAAAAGAGAGTGGACAGATTAAAAAAAATATTTCTCTGGATGAAAATCCTCCAGAATTAAAGATCTAGAAACCTGTGAGACTCTGGAAAGAGTGCAAATGTCTCTGAATTATTTAAAGATCTGACCAAAAGTCAAACATCTCGGTTTTTGTGCCGATTGTTCAAACTGTTGTCAAACCATCGAGATGCAGATGAATTCTTTAGCTTTAATCAATCAAGGAGGTTCAAACGTTGTCCGAGCGCGTCCAGCAAGCTGCCGAACCGTCTCTCCCTGAGCTGCCACCGGTGCAGAGCTTGCTGAGCTGAGCACTGGCAGAAACCCAACAAGGAAAGACTGGAGCAAAGCCGAATCCTCCTTCTGATTGGTTAAGAATATCTGGAGAAGAAACGCAGGAAGCTGCCGAGAGAAAGCAGGAGAAACAGAATCCGACTCCGAGCGCCGAGAAGGCAGGAATGGGTCGGCGTCAGTCACTCTTTGGAAAGATTTAAACTGTTCTTAGAAACATGCGAAAAATGAAACAGAAACACTGTGTAATCAGGGTTGCAAAGGGGGACGAGATAAAAAACAAGGCCTAAAAAGTCCAAAACGTCGTCTAAGGACTTGGTAACAAGTTACTACGTCTGTTTAAGATCAGGAAAATGCTCCAGAAATTACATCTGTTTGTTCAGAAAAATGAAATAAGGAGTGGAGTTTATCAGAAAACACAAAGAAAGAAACCATTAGGGATGGAAGAAAATATCGATATATCGTGATAGTTTATTTCTCGATATTGTATCAATATTCCACAAAAATGTTTTAAAATTTGAATGGAAACATTAATAATGATGACAGTAATTTATGTAGTAAAATTTAAAGTACAACTGGTAGTTTTGTGGCTGTTTTCATCTTCTTCGTTCCAGTGGATCAACTAAAAACTGGATGTGTCAAAGTATGAAACAGGTTGGAGTGTTTAGAACGATGGGACAGTTTCTCTACACTTAAAAATCACAATATGTAGTTTTACTCATAGTATCGTGATACATCGTATCGTCTCCCCTGTATTGTGATACATATCGTATCGCCAGATTTTTGCCAATACACGTCCCTCTAGAAAGCATATTTTAGGACAATTTCAGGAAGGATCAGATGAATGTTTTCTGGTGACCTTTGACCCATTTTGGTGCAACTAAGGAAACTGTCATGTTTCCAATTCAATTCAAAAAATCCCTTATCCGTCCCAAAAAGGAGAATTAAACGTCGTGATTTAGATCACCCAAGTGTCTTCAGGGAATCGTCGTGGGTGGTGATGCTGTGGCCCAGGAAGGATCTCCTGTAGCAGTCAGTCGTGTATTGATTCTGAAGAGGCCTCTGACTGAAGGCTGTTATACCATCATGCTAACAGCTCAGTATCCACAGTAACTCCATCAGTTGCTGCCGCTCATCTTTAAACCTCTGTCTGGCTGAGAGACGTTGGAGGAGGGGAGACGATGTTTGTGGCTGACGAAGCAGCCACCTAATAAAGATCAGATGTGGGGTTCCGCAAGGTTCCATCCTGAGGCCCTTTTTTTATTCAACGTCAGCTACTAGCTTGGATATCTGAGCTATAGGAGGAGAGTATACGTAAGCCAGTGTTGAATGATTTATAACTCATGATGTATTTTACCTTCAATAAATTGGTTCAAATCTTAATTACATGGCTGTAATAAAAAAAGTTAAAATACGTCAATTTGTTCAAATATAATAAAAGATTGTTTATGATTTCTCCTCATCAGTTTTATTTGCTTCACATTAAGATCACTTTCACACTGTAAAAAAAATAATAATAATAATAATGTTTCCCATTAAAAACGTGTCTTCTCCTCGGAGAGCTTCAGCCCAGGTTCTGGTTTCATGACCCTAACGGGATTTCTGAGCTGGACCTCAAACACTGAGACTTTCCAGAACCAGTTCAGCAGATTGTAAGTTTTTTTTAAATTTATTTTATTGTTGAGTTTAAAGCAGCACACAAAAAAACGAAGAGCAGTTTGTAATGGAGGCGAGTTTAATACAACAGTTCAAACTTAATCATGCTTAATTAACCGTTAATTAGATGTTAATTGGTGGTTAATTAAGCCATTTCAGATGTGTTCTGCAGCCTACATGTGACTGACCAGAACCTCACAGAGAAAACAATCCCATTGAAGCCCACGCAGCTCGGTTCCGTTACCTTGAACGTCCGCTCCGTCCGGGACTCCAGCCGACAGCTGGGCGCACAGAGCCGCCAGCAGAACCGGGAAACTCCGAGCCATCATCGGACCGGTAAAAGACCAGGTTCGGTTCGAAAAGTTCCAACAGCAGAGCGGGACGAGAAACGGAGCCGTCGGTTCAGAACTGAACCCGAACCTTGAACCATGAAGCAGGGGGGTGATCCGGACTTGAGAAGCTGCGCGAGTTTTCGGTCCGGAGGAACGAGCGCTGGTTCCGGGGAGAACAGGCTGGACCCAAAACCGAGGGAGAGAAAAAGCACAGAACGGATCCGAACCGAACCGAACCAGCGGAGGAGAAACTGACTGTCCGTCTCACGAGCTCACAGCTGGAAACTGCAGCTGGCGCGCGCTCAGCCTGCAGGCGCGCGCGCCCCGAGAGAGGGAGGTTCGGGTCCGAACCTCAGCTTCTCTTCGGTTTCATTAACCCACCGGCTGATCAAAACCAATTCTTGGTCCAAACAGAACCGAAAACATAAGATTATAGATAAACGGGATCAAGAAGAAGAAGAAGATTTTATCTGTTTCTTCTTCTGTCTGAAGCTGAACTCACCCAAACATCTCCAGGTGCTTCAGGTTCATTTTCCCCTCATGTTTTAGGATAAACTTCTGATATTAACAGGCTGTTAAAGTTCAGGAATCCGCAGCTGCAGATAGACTGTCAACATGCAACAGCAGAGCAGCAACAATAAGGCCGCGTCTGTCTAAGTCTGAGGTTTAATAAAGCAGACGAGTTCATGACAAGATAACTCCAGCTGCAGCAGCTTTGAGATATTAGCCAAATTTAATGAAATGATAAATTAAAACTACAATAATACACCTAATAAGCTGAAACTAAGAGATAAACTAAGTTCAACCCAGTGATGCTAAAAAACTAAGATAAGAATAACCTGAACTGAAGTTAAGTTATAAGAACCAAATCTAAGATAAACTAAGGCAAAGTTAAAACAAGCACAGATAACTTAAAACAATAGTTCTCCTATAAGCAGAACACAATCTGTTGCTACTGCTACGCTTTGCTAGGCAAGATCAATTAATCTAAGTTAAGGCAAGCAAAGTTAATTAATTTACCAATTAATTATTAATCAAACAAACTAGCCCTAAAGCAATCTAAAATTAAATAGGTTCAAACAAGATAAAGACAAGACAAGCTAAGATGCACTAAATTGAGCAGAACTAGGCTAATAGTCAAGTTAAATTAAGTTGAACTTAGCTAACAGAAGATAAAATAAAACTAAGCTAGTATAGTAAAGTTAAACTAAGCTAGCAGAGTCAAGTTAAACTAAGTTGAACTTAGCTAACAGAAGATAAAATAAAACTAAGCTAGTAAAGTTAAAATAAGCTAACAGAGTCAAGTTAAACTAAGTTGAACTTAGCTAACAGAAGATAAAATAAAACTAAGCTAGTATAGTAAAGTTAAACTAAGCTAACAGAGTCAAGTTAAACTAAGTTGAACTTAGCTAACAGAAGATAAAATAAAACTAAGCTAGTATAGTAAAGTTAAAATAAGCTAACAGAGTCAAGTTAAACTAAGTTGAACTTAGCTAACAGTAGATAAAATAAAACTAATCTAGTAAAGTTAAACTAAGTTGAACTTAGCTAACAGTAGATAAAATAAAACTAATCTAGTAAAGTTAAACTAAGTTGAACTTAGCTAACAGTAGATAAAATAAAACTAAGCTAGGGTAGCTAAATTAAACTAAGCTGATAGTCAAGTTAAACTAAGTTGAACTTAGCTAACAGTAGATAAAATAAAACTAAGCTAGTATAGTAAAGTTAAACTAAGCTGAACTTAGCAAACAGTAGATAAAATAAAACAAAGATGGTATGGCTAAATTAAACAAGGGTAAACTAAACTAACAGAATATCAATCAAAACAAAGGAAATATAGTTAAGTTAACCTAAAGTAAACTAAACTAAGATAGGCAAATAGAAGATAAGATAATAAAGCTAAGTTAAATAAGCCAAGATAACATAAGATAAAAATAAAACGTAGCTAAGGGAAGTTAGTTTAAATCCGGATTAGCTGAAACTAAGCTAAATTAAAATAAGATGCACTGAAATAACATTAGCCAAAATAAATAAGGTAGGTTAAATTGAACAAAAATATATCGAAGGCAACATTTGATAAGCTAACCGAAGCTAAAACAGGATTTTAAAAATGCAGCTAAAGTCCAAAGAAAAATGTTTTTTAATTTTCAGGAGAACCATTGATTACAGGAAAACAGACAGAAATGAGGGACAGATCTGGACTTTTGGAAATTATTTTTGTTGTGAAGTGGTTTTCTTCTAAACAGCGGAGCTGGATTTCAGAGAAAGGAGACGGGAATTAAAAGCCTTACAAGGAGAAAAAGATCTTTTGCAGATATGAAAACCATGTGACAGACAAAACATGAAGTTTTTAAAAGACGTGTGGTTGTGTTTTACTTTAGAATCTTGTCCCATCCAGCCGTGGATCTGACATGAAAACATGAGACTGGGAGGAAAAACCTGAAACAAAGCCTCAGTTTCTCCTCCGGCCTCGCCTCCAACTCTGCCACTGTTTGTTTCCGATCCTGGAGCGTTGCCATGGAAACCTGTATTTAACAGCAGGTGAGGAGGAGGAGGAGGAGGGAGGAAACCCTTCATCCAACCATCTGACGAGACGTGTGGAAAGTTAGAGACTGACCCAATAGACAGCACAGGGTTCCACCCACACCTCCAACACAGAACTGGTTCTGGATCAGTTCTGGTGTTTAACGTCCAGAAGCAGAACAGAGGAAGAGTCCAGCCCCACAAACTGCTTCCAGATCAGCTCGTTAAGACCCCCCCCCCCCCCGAGCAGCCAGGATTCCTGCCTGGTGCCGTCATGTGCAGCTAGATGTCCCTCAGGGGGTCCGGACCCGGTCAGGACGGACGGACGGGTGGAGGGGAACTGGGCTAGCTGAGGTCAAAAAGGAACATTTCCATGTTCTCGACAAGCTTTTATCCATCCAGTCTGCAGCATGAAAAAAACACTTTACTCCTGGATTAAATAACCTGAGACATGCTCCGTCTTCTGGCACATGAATATCTGACGCGTCCCTCTTCACTAACGAAAAACAAAACATTTTTATTATTTAAGTCAATCATGTTTCTAAGCTGATTCCAGATGAATCGTTTTTTTTTTCCTTTCTGTAAATCTCTGCAGGTGAGTTTTTAAGGCGTTTTAAAAGCATTACGGTGACAGTTTAAGCCCTACGTCAAACATGAAACATACCAAAGGTAGGATAACTGAAACACCCAATCAATTAAGCTAATTAGCTAAATTAGGTCATTTAAATAGATCTGAGTTGATCCCTTTTAAACTCAAGTTAAGAAACTTGAGTGAAACTTTTTACCGACTATTGAATTTTGTGTTTTTATTTATTTATACTCTCCTGTAGGAAGACCAGGTCAAAGGAATGTTTTAATTTTAATATCTTAAACAAACAAGGTCAGATTCATGTTTCGCTTAGTAAAAATATCAGCTGATTGAGGCAAAACATAACAAAACCCTCCATCTTCAGCCAGAAGTGCAAAACACATCGACTGACCGTAATTTTTAATAAAACTAAATGAATAAAAAAAATCTGTAACTAAATAAGATTTGTGATTTATGACGTAAAATCTGGGAAGAATTTAAATTAAGATTTTTCTAAGACCAGCAGAAACAGTTTCAGTTCAACCAGCTGGATCTTCTGGGTCTTTTGAACAGAAACGATGCCCAGTGAGCTTCATGCTAACTACCCAGAATTAAATGGTTTCTAAACCGGGCCCCAGAGGTCAGAGGTCAGAACCGAGTCCCAGGCTTTGAGGATTCAGATCCCTGAAAGACGGAGACGTCACAGATTCCATGGAAGGAGACGAAACGTTTCTGGAAAACTAAAATAAAAGATTTATAGAGGCGTTAATTTATTCGGAAGCAGGAGAACCGTGGCGCCTCCTGAACGAACGAAGAGCTGAAACAAAAAAGAAAAAGCAACTTGAATCATTTCAAACGAAGCTGCAGTGAGACTGAATATTTTTATTTCCTGTATGGCACCCAGACCACTTCCTGTCCACTCCGGGCTCGTCCGTGTGCTGATAAATTATTCGTGTTCTGATCATTTCCTGTCCGGCGCCATCCCCGCGCCGCACCGCAGGAATCTAGAAAAGCTCTGATGAATCTATCTGGAAGTTGTTTTTTTTTGTCCTGCAACGTTCTTCACTTTCAGTCCTCAGCCGTCTCCTTCTTCTTCGTGGTCATGGGAACCGATGTGTTCCAGGTCCGGCGGCTCCTCCAGCGCCTCCTGGTGGACGTGTTGGATGGACACCATGCCGGTCAGCAGGGCGTAGCTCAGCATGGCGCCGAATGCGAACACGGCCGACAGAAACTGCTTCCTGCGCTTGTTGGGGACGTTGTCGTAGTCTCCGCCCTCTGGCTGCCGCGCCGCTTTCTGGCCAGAGTTTTCTGCTGAAAAAAAAAAAAATCAAAAAAATATGGGCTGGAATTTTCCATGAAAACTTTTAAGCAAACATATTAAGTTAATGTTGCTTTTCTCATCGTTTTGTGTTGCCATTTTGGTCTCTGCTGCCTCTATAAACCCTCCAAACATAAATAAAAAACATCCATCTGTTTATTGGACATTTTTGCTCTACAAGCCAAATGAAAAAGTGCCTTATTGTGACATCACCTGTCAAACTCCGCCCACCAATATCAATTCCATGCCATTCTTAGCATACGGAGGACTGACCCAGCTAAAATTAAAAATAAATAAATATGGAAATAAATACATTTGGAAATACAATTGGAAATAAGTCAATTAAAGTGTAAATAAACAAAAAAACCTGTAAAATAATTAAAATCTGTAAGTAGAATAAAATAAGTATGAAGAAATAAAATTGAAAATTAATACAAAAAGAACTATATGTGGAAATACATAAAAAAATGTATTTCCACATTTATTTACACAATCATCCATTTATTTTCAATTTTGGCAGGGATCATTCCTCCATAGTAGCAAACCTGCAGCCTAGTAACAAGACAGGTGGGCGTGGTCTGCAGCCGCTAATTTGCATAAAAGTGACAGAGCTTCTAAAAAGCTCATTCTGAAATGGTCAAGAATTGAGCTGGTGAGATCGCTTTATATCAGAGGTATTCTGTGCAACATGGTTCCTACAGACCATAGACCTGTTAGTTTGTTTAAAAAATATTTCCCCCTTTAAACGCTCCTACAGGTGTTAAACTGTAGACATAAAACGGGTTCTAGAAATTATTTTATTTACATCTACAGATCATGAATAACTAAAGTTATCTAATATATTCAATAAAAGACATTAATCTGGAATTTTTACATAAAATGCATAAAAAAAGAATAAACCGAAAAGTTTAGACCTTATCTACAAAAACAAATGATCTAAAAGAAGAAAATTATAATATAACGTTCCTTTTTTTTAGGTTTAAAGGGGGGGTGTTATTCTTATTCCAGGCACATATTACCCTTCTATAGCACACTGCAATAAAATTGTCACCTTAAGTCTTTTAAAAGTCCGTCATAAATCCAAATCCACCTTAAAGAAATTTACTTCTGTATTGGACGCAATGATTTTCGCCTGTGCCTCTCTAAGCCCCTCCTACTCTTTCTGACACTCCCCCTTCAGGTGGTCACATACCGTGCATCATCGCAGCACGGAGTCAGAAAAAAAATCCAACAAAAGACACGCAGCTGCAGCTGGTGTTATAATTACTGCACATGGGACTCAGCCGGAGTTGTGTGAGGTGGGGAGAGGCAGAGGAGGGGCAGGGGAGCTCTGCAGGGGCGGGGCTCTCGGCTGAGTACGTAAGGTCGGGGGAGGAGATGGGTGGAAAAGGCGGGGATAGGTGGGAGCAGGTGTTTCAGCAACCCCGAGAACTACCAGCAGAGACTCAAAGATTACTCTAACATGAGTGAATGGGTCAGAGCAACACTTCTGGTATGTTTTTAATGAGGGAAAGACAGGTTCTCAGGATATCAAGCTTCAGAAAGTCCATTTTGCATAATACCCCCCCTTTAAATAATAGTTTCAATTTATATTCATTTAATGTATTATATGCCATTTTTTTATTATTTTAAATTATTTATACATTTAGGATCATACTTTTTACATAAAAACATTTACAAAATATAATTCATAATATTTTAGGATTATCGTTTTTATTTATAACACATTCATAGTGTTATATAGAAACATAAAAAAATGTTTTTTATACTTTAGTCAAACATTTAAACCTGAAACACCGATTTTATTTTCTTCATGTGAGAATTTAAATCGGATTATTCCCATTATTTTCCCTGATCCTCCTCCCTGACTGAGGCGACGATCTCATCTGCTTACAGCCACGGTTTATATGAAGTCATGTTAAACTCATGATCTTAAAAGGTCCAGAACCCATTTCTGAGTCGACCCAAACGGTCCTCACCTCCACCGTCTCTGGGGAAGTAGAGCAGCAGGATGTTGGAGCAGAAGTCGCTCAGGTTGTCCAGGGACTTCAGGTGCTGCTGCAGCTTCCCGCTGGGAAGTTTGCATTTCAGGATGGGAGCCAAGTGGCCGAAGACGTAGGCGTCGAGAGACGAAGGCCTGCAGGGAAACGAGATCCAACCAGTTTTTTATCTTTAGCACCAACATCATGTCTCCCTGGATGTCTGGATTGTCTCACTTCATCTGCAAACCCTCAATTATCCAATATTTCCGTTAAAAGACAGAAACATCCAGCAGTTACTGAATCATCTACTTCAATCATCAGCTTAAATTTCACTCTTTCTGCCAAAAACGAACCCAGCAGGAGGTCTGGGTCCCCGGAGAGGAAATCTGCAGAATCAGGACCCGGATCAGAACTTTAGAGCATTGCAGGGAGAGATTTGCCGGGTCAGAACTTACGAGTCTCCAAAGAAGAACTTCTGGGAGCCGAGTCGTTGGGACAGGAGGTTCATGCACTCGGTGGCGTCTCGGTACAGCTGGAAAACAGAGATCGGGTCAGAGGTTCAGTTAGAGGAGGAGCCGAGGAGCAAACATCATCTTCATCCTCCAGAACCCGGGATCCAGAACCTCTGGGAGCTTCACTCAGACCCAACCAGCAGGTTCTGAAACCGAACCCTTTCCTCCTGACCCAGCAAAAGTTTCCATCCTGACCCAGATTCATCATCAGAGTTCGGTCAGAGAGTAAAAAACTCTGCAGAACCCCTAAACCCAGAATCGACCTTTAACCTAAAAGGCGTTACATAAAGACGAGAAGAATTTTAAGTAAATTAAACCAGAACGACCCTTTAATAAAACGAACGAGTTGGATCTTGTTCTGATCTGATGAATCACGGCGTTCTCACTGAGTCCGATCAGCAGAGGAGCCACGGTCCGGTCCGGTCCGGTCCGGTCCAACAGGCAGCTGCAGAACCACAACCTGAGTTCCTCTTGGTGGAACCAGGAGGTGAACATCTGGAGAACCCTTCAGACCCAGAATGTCTCCCTTCAGGACGCTTCTCTGCTCCCCTGAACACGGAGCGACCTCTGACCTTTGTCCTGAGCAGCAGCATTTCCTACAGAGGAGATCTTCAACATTTGGATTTATGCGCTCATTCATCCGGGACGGAATGAAAAACCTGAGTTCGGCTGTTGTGAAGGCAACAACCTGGGAAGGGTCAAAGGTCAACTCCAGAGAGGAGAACATCTCAGACGTCCCAGCAGATTCAGCCCCAGGTCAGAGCGGGAAGCTCAGAGAAATGAGCAGAAACCCCACAGCTCCACCTCAGACTCTACAGAGATCAGTTAGCAGGTCAAAGGTCAAGAACCTGAACCAGCATGGCTGCTGGGAAGGGTTGAAGGAGAAACAAGATGGAGGCAGGACTGAGGTTAGCAGAGCTGCTTCTGGATGAAGGACAAGAAGTAACCTGTGACAGACCGGCGCTGCAGGATTTCCTCCCAACGCAGCAATCGGAGAAAAGCCCTCGTTAAAAAGAGTCGAGCCGAATTTTGATCGTTTCAGTCGGAGAAATGTTCCCCCGATTTCAAAAACTAACGTTGGCAGACAACAGAGCGCGGATTCAGCGTCCGTTTCACACAAGCAGGACAACAGTTCAGCTCCATGAGGATCGTTCAGGCCACAGCAGCTGAAATGTTCATAATTAATACATGTAGCTTATTAATCTGCTCCATGTGGATTCTCTGTTCAGTTTGAATACTCATTAAAATTAACGAAAATGTGTTTATTATCATTTTTAAAGTTGACGGGGAAAAAAAAGGATTATGAGCAGATTTTTTTGGGCTCCGTCTGTCACAAAACAATCGCAGCGCCACCTCTGGTCAGAACATAGAAGAACAAGTTAAAAAATTTATTAATTAAACAGACATCTGTTTTCCTTAAGTGCAGAAGGAGAATAAAGCTAAGAGACGTCGGATTCAGATTACTGCGTCTTTCTTCTAGAATGCGCCCAGAGACACCAAACGACCCGTGGACTCCTGGTCCCATTGCAACCAAACACAGGAGATCAGCAGAAACGCCTCAACTGTGAAGCACGGTGGTGGAGGGATGGTGATCTGGGCCCGTTCTGCAGCTACAGAACCCGGACGCCCTGCGGTTGGACCCAACGTGAGTCCGTCTGTCCAGCAGCTGCAGCCCGGTCCAAACCGGGTCACCAACAGAACCAGGACCCAGAACTCCTCCGCTCATCCACAGGGACAGAAAAGATTCCAGACGCCGCAGCGGCCTAGTCAAAGTCGTTTTGGGACCTTCAGAGGGTTTTATCCTGACGACTGCTGCGTTACGTGAACCCTGGAGGAACTTCGCACCAAACCCAACCGAGGTTCCACGTGCATGATGGGAAACCCAGCGGGATGTGGCGCTGCTGTTTGGCGCCCGGTGTGTGTGAACGACCCACAGCGTCATCATCATCATCATCATCATCTCACCTCCTTCTCCAGCTCCTCTCCGGCCTCCAGGCTCTCCTCTCCTCTCAGCAGACGCAGCTTCTCCAGCTTCCGGCTCTGCATCCGGCCCGGCGCGAACAGGTTCAGCGGGAACATCATGTGCTCGGCGTACCAGCGGCGGGTCACGTCCACATAGTTCTTAGGCTCCACCCAGAAGGTGTAGATCTGCAGTGGGGGAAGGTTGGTGAGAGGGTTCGGAGACAGGGAGAGGGTTGGATGGTAAAGGTCCGTCTTACCAGAGCCGGCGCGAGCTTCTCCTCCAGCAGCGAGATGAAGGCCATGCTGTCGGCTCCTTCTTTGGCCGACAGATCGTAGTCTGCGTTGAACTTCTGAGGAAAACACAAACCACAGAAGGTTTCCGTTCAGAAACATCTAACAGGAAACAGGAGCACAGCCTCAGGTTCTGCATGTGTGTGTTTTTTGTTTTCTTTATGGCGTGTTGGGAGGGTTTATCGGCCTGCTGGTTCTGGTTGGACCCGTTTCCCTGTTTCTCCGTTAGCCGAGATCCAACAAAGACATGCGGGGGAGGGGGGGGGGGGGGGGCTTTGAAAACTGCATAAGTCACTTTTTACATAAAACTTTGTGATTTATAGAAAAAAAAGAAAAACGTGTGCACAACTTTTAAGCACACCAAGAGACTCGCTGCTTACGCACAGCTCGGACACGGAGGGACGGAAACACGGAGAAATGAAGCCACGTTTCCAGACCGGTACACTTGTGCCAATAAGTTTACACACCCTGGTGGATTTATTTTGGGCCATTTCTCAAAGAATATGAATGAAAACACAAAATGTTTGGCCTGAAATCACTGAAAGGCTGCTAAAGGTAACCATCCACACCTGTGATCTGTTTCCTCACAATCAAGTGTGTGATTATAAAAGGTGTGTGAGTTTTTTCGGCCTTGCATCTTTCACCCATTGCTGCACAAGTCATGGGGAAACCAAAATAATTGTCTAGGAACATTATAAAACAGGAAAGGGATACAAAAAGATATCCAGGGTACCGATAATGCCAATCAGCAGTGCTAGAACTCCGATAAAGAAGTGGAAAATTAGGGGTTCGGTTGAAACCAAACATCTCTGCAAAAACGCGCAGAAAAACCCTCTGATAACTCCTGCTGACATTCAGGACTCCGTGGAAGGAAGTGAAGGAAACTGTTTCCAGAAGCACCATGAGGATGCACTGGAAGACAAATGGGCTCCAAGGCCGAGTTACCAGAAGGAAACCATTAATTAACACAAACACCACAAAGCGTTTGTGTATTAATGCCCTTTGCATTGACCGTTTATGGCAGAAAGCGGGTGTGTAGGAGGGTGGGATATGATCCAGAATCACCTGAGCGCATTTTTCTAGTTAGAGCGGGATTTATAAATCAGAACGAAACTGTCAGAAACTGCGTGCAGCTGTGCATACTCAACGTTTGGTAGATCGGAAAATTTCTTGGCATAAGTAAAAAAAGTTTTTGGGTTTTTTTTGCTGAGTTTTAGTCAGGATAGTTTTTATAATGAGACCCCAGAACATGAACTCAGTCGTACAAAACAGGGAAAGGAACGGGACCCAGAACCTTCAAACAGAAGAGAAAGAATCACGACAGGATGATGATGATGATGATGATGATGATGATGATGAAGTCAGGACCTGGTGGTGGAAACCATGACGATGATGAAGAAGATCAACAACCTGCAGAAACGACGGGGGCTGATGGGAGCTGGAGTGAACCAGAGCCTGCAGCCGTTCGCATCAGCTCCTGTGGTTTCTGAGCAACCTACCGCAGAGAGCGCACCCCAGAGCATGCTGGGTAATCTCTTCCAGCTGCTGCTCAGCAGAATACTGTGGATGACGCCGGTCCCAACATTAGTGGAGCTCAGAGGTAGCTCAGCGTAGAGGCAGCGACCGGTTCTGCCGGGACACGTCCGCCTGCAGACCCTCGTCCACGGTACCACAGGGTACTGGGTCAGAGATGATGAAGCTCTGACTGGGTTCTAGTCCTGCGCCGGAGCTTGTCACCTCAGTTTGCTGAAGGTCTGGATGGTTAAACGGGTCAGGGTTCTCTGGTTCTGAGCTTATATCTGTGATCATCTTATTCTACTCTAAAGTTCTACACTTTAACATCCAAACTTTGTTTTGTTTTTTTAAAGAATTTATTTATATAATGGTGCAGAAAATAAGTATTTAGCTCCTAAAAACAATAATTCTGGTTCTCACAGACCTGTTACTTCTCCTTTAAGAAGCTCTTCTATCCTCCCCTCGTTACCTGTATTAATGGCGCCTGTTTGAACTCATCCGTATAAAAGACACCTGTCCACACCTTCAAACAGTCAGACTCCAACCTCCACTGTGGCCAAGACCAGAGAGCTGTCCAAGGACACCAGGGACATGATTGTACATCTGCACAAGACTGGGATGAGCCGATCTACAATAGGCAAGCAGCTTGGTGAGAAGAGATCAACTGTTGGAGCAATTATTAGAAAATGAATCACTGATAATCTCCCTCTACCTGAGGCTCCATGCAAGATCTCACCTGGTGGGGAACACATGATCTAGAGAACGGTGAGGAAACAGCAAAGAACTACACGGGGGGAACTGGTCAATGACCTGAAGAGAGCTGGGACCACAGTAACAATGGTTACTATAGTAACACACTACGTCGTCATGGATTAAAATCCTGCAGCGCTCCAAAGGTCCCCCTGCTTAAGCCAGCACATGTCCAGGCCCGTCTAAAGTTTACCAGAGACCATCTGGATGATCCAGAGGAGGATTGGGAGAATGTCATGTGATCAGATGAGACCAAAATAAAACTCTTTGGTATAACTCACCGTGTTTGGAGGGGGAAGAATGCTGAGTTGCATCCCAAGAACACCATACCCACTGTAAAGCATGGGGGTGGAACCATTATGCTGTGGGGCTGTTTCTCTGCAAAGGGAACAGGACGACTGATCCGTATAAAGGAAAGAATAAATGGAGCCATGTATGGTGAGATTCTGGACTAAAACCTCCTTCCATCAGTGAGAACATTGAAGATGAAACATGGCTGGATCTTCCAGCATGACAATGATCCCAAACACATCGCCTAGGCAACGAAGGAGTGGCTACATAAAAAGCTTTTCAAGGTCCTGGAGTAGCCTAGCCAGTCTCCAGACCTCAATCCTATAGAGAATCTGGGGAGGGAGATGGACGTCCCAAAACATCCCAGCTCTAGAGAAGATCTGCATGGAGGAATGGGCCAAAATACCAGCTACAGTGTGTGAAAACCTGGTGAGTTAGTGAGAATGTATGTGTTTAAGAGGGAGGGAACGTATGACTGTGTCTGTATGTCTTTGTCTGCCTGTCAGGTTGGATCTTGGTCTGCCCCCTTGACTGGCGCACCTCAGGCCTTACACTTAATGGGGGGCCTATTTCCCCTCCGTCACTCCCCGCCGGTGACGGGGGCCCCTGCCTGCCGGTGCATCGGTGGTCAATCCGGTTCGGACCTGGTGCGTGCCTGGCCGGGCCGGTGTGTCGGTCGGCCGATGCGCTGGGCCGATATCTTCCTTTGGTTGGTTGGGGCACCTCTTTTAGAGGTGCCAGGTTTGGGATTGTTGGGTGGGGCCTGCTCGGTGGCTCGGCGGGATGCGGATGCGGCGTCTCTGCTCGTTTGATCACCTGTTCTGTGCGCACCGTGCGTGGTCGGTTCATTGGCGGGTTGGACCGGCCCTGGCCCTCGTTGGATGCCTGGTCTCGGCGCCCTGCGTTGCACGGGATCAGGACACGGGAGCTGGTACAACTTGGTGTCCAGATGCTGGCTGAGCCCGGCCTGGGGATGCTGTCCGTCCCCTGCGGCTATCGGTGGGGCGCTGGGATGTTGGCGGTGGGGATTGGCCTGGGTGGTGGCGGCGCGCGGCGGCCGGCGGCGCGTGGCGGCCGGCGGCGCGTGGCGGCCGGCGGCGCGTGGCGGCCGGCGGCAGTCCGCGGCCCCTGCAGTGCCGGGGGCCCCTCGTCGGCCGGTCCCTTGTCGGATCCCTGCTGGGGGGTGGGGTGCCCCTGGGCCCCGGCTCTCCCGGTCCGTTGACCGGCCCGCCCTGGCGCTGGCGGTTGCCGGCGGGGCCTGTGGGCTCGTCACTGCTGCCCCCCCGGGCCCCTGCATAGTAGCCGCTGGATGTTCCCCTGGGGTTCTCCTTTGCTCCTCTCTTGGGGGATGCGGTCAGCCCCGCCCGGGTCCCCCTGGGGCTCTGGCGGTCCTTTGGTCGTCTTTGCTCCGATCTCCTTCATGTCTGCATCGATTCCTGGGAGACGGATTGATGCCTGCTCACACCAGCTATCGAACACTCTTATGGAGAAACCTTATATGCACCAGCATGCTAACACACACACATAGATGTGGGGTCTCTGGTGTTTAAGGATATATTCTTCGGCTGAGGTTATCATTACTAGAGCTTGATTAATCGGTACCATGAGTTTTTCTGTGACATTGTTGTTGTATTTTTATATCTATTTTTGTGTGATGTGGTTGTGTAATTCTTAGTTCACAATGTTTGGTTTGTTTTGTTGATGTTCCTTTTTCGTGTTTTGTTTTCCCCTCTCTCTGCCGTCCTGTGGGTATGGAGGCAGACTTCAATGTCTTCCTGTGTTTTCTTTGTTCCCCTTCCTCTCTTGTATTTTCAACTCACCCTCTCTCTTGACTTTTTGTTTCCTACCTCTCTTCTTCATCTTCTTTCTTCTCCTTAATTTTCCGTCTCCGTGTCCATAACATCAGGAAATAAAACTCCCAACAATTCATAATAAAGATTTTTCACACATATATCAAGTGGAGGACTATAGCAAAAGCTGTACTGCTCCGCTTGTGAAAGTAAATCTGTTGGGCTTCTACTTGGTACTCAGACACCAATTCTGAGCTCCACACTTTCAAACAGAACATGTTTAAAAAAAAAGAAAGAAAAAAAAAGAAAACCTGGTGAAGACCTACAGGAGACCTTTGACCTCTGTCGTTGCCAACCAAGGTTAGGTGGGATAACTTAACCCAATCATGGCTGCTAAATACTTTTTGCCCCGCTTTATTGTTAAACTGTGATTTATTCTGTGGTTTGAGGGGGGTCGGGGCTTACCTGTTTTCTGAGGTGGATGATGATGTCAGAGGGTCGGGACAGCGTTTCTTTCTGATTGGTCCTCAGAGCAGGAAGAGAGCCTGATGAAACCGTAAAAAGGAGTCAAATGTGAGAAGATTGAGATGTTTCTGTGTTGAAGCGGAGGAGGAAGGATCCATCTTACCGCTGGGACTCCTCCAGGGGTTGGACATCTTCCGAAGCTTCAGTGGCGCTCCAGCAAACTGAGCGTACGCCTGAAGAAGAAGAAGAGACTCACATTTATTCCAGCAATTAACCCACCTGGGTCCCAGGGTATTATTATTATTTGATTGTCATGCTTAATAATTACATAAAAGTAGGTCAGGCTGTGGACATTGGGGAAACTTTCTGTTTTAATTTTTATTATTTTTCCTTCAGCTTCAAAAAACACCTTCAAACTAAACGCAATCTGTGTCCCCGCAGCATTTTCATCCTATATTGTCACTAATCTGCATTTATTGGAAGTAAATTTAATTTGTACATTTCTGGCTTTATATTGATTTTGCACATAGACTAAAAGCCAGTCAGGATCAGCGATGCTGCCAAAATTTGACTCTAAGCCCAGATCATTAGCCACTATTGACCCTAGAAAATCCAATTTACACATTGGACAAAAAACAACAAATAAACCAAAAAGAACCCAAAATAAAACAGTTTTTGTGATTCGTTTACCAATAAAAGATTTTAACAATGAAAATGACAATTAGGTATAAAAAAAGTCAGTTCATAACCATGTTTATAAAATTAATTTACACTATATATAAAAACCATCTTTAACACTCCCAGGCTGGAATAATAATATCCCTGAAAAATATTCCTATTTCCTAAAAACAATATAGGAAAATCATATAATTATTATAAATAAATAAAATTTGTAAAGAAATTCCTATTTCCTAAAAACAAAATTGGAAAATCATATAATACTTAATTATAAATAAATACAATTTGTAAAAAAAATATTCCTATTTCCTAAAAACACAGTAGGAAAATTATATAATAATAATTATTATTATAAATAAATAACATTTGTAAAAAAAAATCTTATTTCCTAAAAACAAAATAGGAAAATCATAATTATTATTATGAATAAATACAATTTGTAAAAGAAAATATTCCTATTTCCTAATAACAAAATAAGAAAATATATATATTATAAATAAAATCTGTAAAAAATATTCCTATTTCCTAAAAGCCAAATAAGAAAATTATATATTATAAATAAAAACTGTAAAAAATATTCCTATTCCCTAAAAACAAAATAAGAAAATTATATAAGTATTATAAATAAATAAAAACTGTAAAAAAAATCCTATTACCTAAAAACTAAATAAGAAAATTATATAATTAGTATTATAAATAAAATCTGTAAAAAAGATGACTATTTCTTGAAAACAAAGAAAATATTATAATTATTATTATAAATACAATCTGTAAAACAATTTCAAATTTCCTAAAAACAAAATAAGAAAATTATATAATATTATATAATAAATATTATTAGAAATAAAATCTATAAAAATGTTCCTATTTCCTAAAATAAAAAAAGTAAAAAGATTCCTATTTCCCTTATAAAAATGTTATACAAATGAATGCATTTCTTAGAAATTAAATAAAATTTGAAAAAAGTAAAAAAAAACTAATTGCAAACATCTGATAGAAATTGTTTTTTAATTTATTCTTCATAAACATAGAATTATTCACTAAAACAGGGATTTGGAAAGTTAAAGAGTCATAAAAGTCATGAATATTAGTAGGCTATTGTTGCTGACATATATTTATTAGGAAATCTTTAAAGAGTCCTAGAGGGTTAATGACTCAGATTCAGACAGAAACTTTGTGTTGACATTCAAGCTGCAACGTCCATCAACAGAAACCAGAATAAACCACCAGAGCAGAAACGATCTGCAACAGACAGACAACACAGAAACACGTCATCATGTAAAGATCAGCCATCTAGAAGGAAAAACCCTCCTGAGAACTGATGTTAACATCTGGAAACGGTTCCCTCTGCCGCAGAATCTGCAGCTGATTAAATCTGATTATTCTGTTCCCGCTCACATGAAGACAGTCATTCGGGGCCAACTGCTCCAGATGACTTCAGCCGTTTGCGTTCATCAGAGGCGAGGCCGGCGAACGGAGAGGTGAGCGGCGGCGGCGGCCGAGGGGGGAAGCAGACGGTTACAGTAAAAAGATGACTCAGATCTCCTGGAAGTGAGAAACGTCGGGAGCCTCGCTCGGTTTTTACAACCGGGGGAGAAAAAGGAAAAAAAACGAGGAGGAATTTGCTCGTAAACGTGCAGCCGTGATGGAAAGTGGAGACGTTTTCCCCCGGCTGGGCCTGAGGGGCCTGAAAGGAGACGAGAGCTTCGGCTGCAGGATGTGGGGCCACGCCCATCACCTGTCAGCAAGGGTCAAGCCCCGCCCCCTGCACGGCCCTGGACCCTTGAGCTGGAACGGCCCTGAGGAGACAAACTGCAGGGTGACTTTTTCCAACCGCCATCGTTACCCAGCATGCACCGCTGCCATGCTGACTGATGTCAGTCCAACACAAACATGTCTGCATCAGGTTTTGATCCCTCAGTGCGGTCTGCAGGCGGCCGCAGCCTGACAGGGGCAACGTCACTCATGGAAACTCAGCCTGCAGGCGCAAAGCATCCTGGGTAGTCGTCAGCTTTCTACAATGTGTGTTTTGTTTTGTTTTATAATCAAGCTCAACTGGAAGCTTAAATATTCAGACAGAAACATTTAAAGATCTGAGCCACTGAACATCTTCCAGCAGATGTTGCCGCCACCTCCTGGTAATCCGGAGAACTACACTACATTTATGAATATCCCTGACAGTCCTTTTATAGTTCCTATCATGATTAGGCAAAATGAGTAATAATATATAAATTATCTATCCTGAAAACTTGATTTAGGTTTATATTTTTCCTTCATAAAAAAAGAAGCAACTTTTAGTAAAAATCTTGGTGATCAGTTTTGTTTGATGGACGCTGCTCAGGATAAATAATAAATCAGAAATATATCTGCTCATCTTTTCCATTGTTTTCAGAGCTACAAGCAAACCAGGCGGACGATCATTAAAATAAAAATAAAAAAGAGTAAGAATTAACCAATCAGAGCGATTCCCAGGCTGATTTTTTTTATCTTTTGGTTCCAACAACTTTAATGAATCCGTTGGTGTAGATTCTCAGACATCCAGGTCATCATATCCCTGAGAGTTTAAACGAAGGCAACTGGACTTTTTCATTGTTGTCTTGAATACGTTTTGTTTCAGCTTCTTCAGTTCCTCTTTAATGAATAAAAGAGGGAACAGCAAGCTGAATTTCTGCCAAAGTAAAAGAATAAAGATCAATAAAATGATTCCTTAGAAACATATATTTTTTGTTTGGGGGGGGGGGTCCATATGCAGCAAGGTATTTAAGGTGATAACCATAAAAGTTATCATGAAAATAGTATTTGTAATGTATCTCCTTCAGGACAACAGAAACATAAATAAGTGTTATTTTATTCATCGGTCTGCACACAGTAACTATTTATTCACATCTGCCAATTCATTTCTATTTATTGATGCTTGTCTTGGAGTAAGCAATGCGCAAAACAAAATAAGCAACAATGCTGACGGTTGTTTTGTGTTTTTCAGACATTATTAATGTAAATTTATTGGCATGATGAATTAAAATTCTCACGTCAACAATACAATTTTCACTCTAACGACAGGTGATACAATAAATTCCCGTCCCTGACCTCCAACTGCAGTTCAGGAATGATGCTAATTTGATTTTTTTTCTGACCAAAAATAAATTATATAATATTATTTTCTCCTTTCTATCATTAAAATATTTCCTGTTTATTTTATTGCTGAGAACAAAAAAAAAATCACAATATAACAGCTTTGCTCTTTAATTTGGGGTTAAAGAATGATGACCCCTTCACCTGCAGCTAATCCAATAATAACAATAATAATAATAATAATAAATTTCCCACTGGAAGACAGAAATTAAATAACCCATATTAACAGTTTAAATAAACCAGAATGACCTTCAACATAAAATAATTTAACCATTAAACTAACACGGATTAATCATTGAAATGAACCGGATTAACCGTCAACATTAACCAGAATAACTGTTTAAATAAAAAGTTAAAACAAACCAGTTTTAAAGTAAACCAGAATAACTGTTTAAATAAACTGGATTAACCTTTAAAACAAACCCGGATTAAATATACGGGTTTAACTGTTTAAACAAACCCCTTTAACCGTTAAAAATAAACCAGATTACCATTTAATATAAACGATTTTAACATTACAAAATAACCCAGATTATGCATCGAAATAAACCCGCTAAAAAATTAGCCAGTTTAAATTAATTTGAAGGTTTAATTCAAACCAGATTAACCGCCAGACCCTCAGTCAGTCAGCGGTCCAGCGGCAGCACTAAACCCGCCTTTCCTCAACTCAGAGTCCGCCGACAGGCAGCCGGCGAACCGACCCCGTCTAACAGCCACCGAACCCTCACCAGAACCACCAGGCAGTCGGTGCTGACGGACGGTAAACCCCAGTCTCCTTCCCAGCAAAACAACTCGTCGGGGGCCGCCATCTTTCTTAGGGTTGTGACCCCTAACACCGGAAAAGAAGTGCTCTTCTCCACCGCGGACTACCACAATAAAAGAAAAGAAAAGAAAATTAAATTAAATTAAATAATAAAAAAAGAATTAAGACACAAATAAACTGTGCAAATTGAATATAATTATATTGCAAAAGTCTGTAAAACAGACATTTTTACATTAAATTAAGAAAGATTAAATCATTCTGAAATAAATTAAAATTAAAATAAACTGAATTTAGATGAACAAACAGGATAAATTAATATTAAATTAGGCTACATCAAAATGGATTAAAAATAAATTAAACCAAACTTCCATTACACTGCAGGATTATATTATCTAAAATTTAATTTACTTTTTTCTCATACGTTGCATTACAATAAAAATTGGATTAAGACACAAATAAACTTTGCAAATTGAATATAATTATATTGCAAAAGACTGTAAAATATAAGACATTTTTACATTACATTAAGAAAGATTAAATCATTCTGAAATCCAATTAAAATAAACTGAATTAAGATGAACAAACAGGATAAATTAGTATTAAATTAGGCTGAATATATTATAAAAGTCACATAATTAATTTATAAATAAACAGTAAAAGCAAGAAGTGACAGCAGTTAATCGCATATGTTGCATCAGAATCAGATCAGATCAGAAAGGTTTTATTGCCATATGAGTGAACAGGTTCACATTAAGAAATGACAGCGGTACTTGGTGCAAACATAAAATAAACTCTTCTAAGCATGGAATAAATAAATTAGAAATAGAATAGGGTAAACTCTATAATGTAACACAAAATTACAAGAATATACCAGTTGGAGTGGACTGAGATATGTTACAACCATGTTAATGCAGCACATAACACATAATTACCTCGTTATCTACGCTTTTGTGTGGTGGTGCTACCAGCTGATTCTACAAGGTAAGCCGTATTGCGTCATTTCCTGTTGTCACTGTTGAGCTCCCTGTAGCTGTTTGGTGTTCACTCTCTTGAATTGATCTTATTTTCTCTGTGCTGAGGCCTTTCTAAGTTATTTTAACACACAAGCTACTAAAACACGTTTTGTGGTGGTGTACTTTACGTTTTGGGAACTCCTTGTGTTTCACACAGCTTTTCTTGGGGTGGTAAGGTCTCGCTAGCTCAGTTAGCTTAGCTTCATTGCGGCTATGTCTACTCTTCTCTCTCCTGTCTCTAACTCTTCTCTTCTCTCTTGCTCTCTCTGTCAGATGTTTAGTTACTTCCCTGGCTCCTTTAGTGATAATAGTAACTGTAATAAATGTAATATTTTTGTAGCTTTGGAGGTGAGGGTATCAGAATTAGAAGCACGGCTCCGCGCTGTTGAAAAACGAGCAGATAGCCGAAGCCCATTAGCCAGCGCGGAGCCAACAAGGATAGAACCCCCTAGCCGTCCTCCGGTAGAGCCCGCGCAGCCGGGACCTCAGGCTGGTTGGGTGTCTGTTAGTAGGAAGCATAGTTCTAGGACCCAGCCCCCGGGCCACCACCAACCGGTCCGCGTTTCTAACAGATTTTCCCCGCTCAGCGACACACCCGCTGAGAAGCCGACCCTGGTAATTGGCAGCTCCATAGTCAGAAACGTGGCATTGGAGACACCATTGACCATAGTCAAATGTTTGCCAGGGGCCAGAACGGGCGACATCAAATCCTACCTGAAACTGCTGGCTAAAGATAAGCCTAAATACAGTAAGATTGTTATTTACGCTGGCGGTAATGACACCCTGTTACGCCAATCGGAGGTCACTAAAATTAGTGTTTGTCTGGTGTGTAAGTTTGCCAAAACAATGTCAGACTCGGTAATCTTTTCTGGTCCCCTGCCTGATCGGACCAGTGACGACATGTTTAGCCGCATGCTGTCATTCCATCAATGGTTGTCTAGGTGGTGTCCTGCAAACGATGTGGGCTACATTGATAACTGGAGAACTTTTTGGGGAAAACCTGGTCTGATCCGGAGAGACGGCATCCATCCCACTTTGGATGGAGCAGCTCTTCTTTCTAGGAATATGGCCGAATTTATTAGTCCTCCAAAACACTGACAACCCAGGGTCCAGACCAGGAAGCAGAGTCGTAGTTTAACCCACCTCTCTGCTGCTTCTGTACTGTTACCCACCCATTACCCTATAGAAACAGTGTCTTGCCCACGGCCAAAATTAAATGGATTAAAAGTTAAGCCAACAAAAGCTAATTATGGAAATCTCATAAAAATAAATAAAACTTTGACTGAACAGAAAAATAAATCTATTAAATGTGGTTTATTAAACATAAGATCTCTCTCCTCAAAGACTTTGTTAGTAAATTACTTGATTTGTGATAATCACATTGATTTCCTTTGTCTCACAGAAACCTGGTTGCAGCAGGAGGATTATGTCAGTATAAATGAGTCAACTCCTTCCAGTCATTTAAATTTTCACATTCCTAGAAATACTGGGAGAGGAGGAGGAGTTGCAACCATTTTTCGTTCTGATTTACTAATTAGTCCCAGACCAATTGATAGCTACAGTTCTTTTGAGCATCTAACCCTTAATTTTCCTCATCCAAGTTGCAAAACATTAAGACCATTTTTGTTTGTGGTTTTGTATCGTCCACCAGGCCCTTACTCTCAATTCTTGGATCAGATCTCACATTTTTTATCTGATTTAGTATTAAATACTGATAGGGTTATTATAGTGGGGGACTTTAATATTCATGTGGATACTGAAAGTGATAGCCTAAATGCAGCCTTTAATGCTATTTTAGACTCAATTGGCTTTACTCAAAAAGTACAGGGATCGACCCACTCGGGCAAAGACACTTTGGACCTTGTACTGACATACGGTATTGAGTGTGAGGAAATAACAGTCCACCCACATAACCCGGTCCTGTCTGACCACTTCTTGATAACTTTTGAATTTACTTTAACTGGCCATTTTAAATCTGAAAGAAAATTTCATTATAGTAGAGCTTTATCAGACAATGCTGTAACAATTTTTAAAGAATCTGTTCCATTCTTACTTTCCTCAGTGTCTCAGGGTAACACAGTGGATGGCAGCAATTCTATCTCTAACCCTTCAGAAATTGATGGTCTGGTTCACAGCGTTACGTCCTCATTGCGTTTGGCATTAGATAGTGTAGCCCCCTTAAAAAAGAAAGTGGCTAGCCATAGGAGGCTGACTCCTTGGTTCAACGCAGAGTTGCGTACTTTAAAGCAGAATACTAGGAAGTTGGAGAGAAAATGGCGCTCTACACACCTAGAGGATTCCTATTTAACCTGGAATAACAGTCTATTGCTGTATAAAAAGACCCTTCGACGAGCTAGAACAGCATATTTTTCATCATTAATAGAGGCGAATAAAAACAATCCTAGGTTTCTTTTTAGTACAGTTGCCAAACTTACACAGAGTCATAGCTCTGTTGAGCCAACTATTGCCCCAGCTCTTAGCAGTGATGATTTTATGGGATTCTTCGTAAATAAAATTGATTCTATTAAAAATAAAATCATTGGCATCCTCCCAAACATGATTACTTCTTCCTGAGTAAATGAGGCAGCATCAAAGAGAGACTGTAGAACCTCATTTGTGCTTAGGCTGTTTTGATTCAGTCGAGCTTTCAGAATTATCACAAATATTAGCCTCTTCTAAACCTTCAACTTGTATGTTGGACCCAATCCCAACCAAATTATTTAAAGAAGTGTTCCATTTGGTTCCTGGCCCCATTTTGGATATGATGAATCTATCCTTAGTAAACGGATACGTACCACAGGAATTTAAAATAGCTGTAATTAAACCTTTACTCAAGAAACCTTCCCTTGATCAAGATGACTTGGTGAATTACAGACCTATATCTAACCTTCCTTTCTTATCCAAAGTCCTTGAGAAAATTGTTGCTAATCAAGTCTGTGAGCATCCAAACAGTAACGAGCTGTTTGAAGAGTTTCAGTCAGGTTTTAGAGCTCATCATAGCACTGAAACAGCACTGGTGAAGGTTACTAATGATATTCTCATGGCCTCAGATAATGGACTGGTGTCTGTTCTGGTTTTGTTAGATCTCAGTGCTGCTTTTGACACAGTCGATCATAATATTCTCCTAGAAAGGCTTGAACATGTTGCAGGGATCAAAGGAACAGCACTAGGCTGGTTTAAATCATATTTGTCTGATAGATTCCAGTTTGTTCATCTAAATGATAAATCTTCTTCACTCTCAAGGGTTACTTGTGGAGTTCCACAGGGTTCTGTGCTTGGACCAATTCTTTTCACCATATATATGTTCCCAATTGGTAGAATCATTAGACAGCATGGGATAAATTCCCACAGCTATGCCGATGATACACAACTATATTTATCCATAAATCCTGATGAACCCAGTCAGTTAGGTAGATTACAGGCATGTCTGGAAGACATTAAAACAAGGATGACCCTTAACTTTTTGCTTTTAAATTCTGACAAAACAGAAGTTGCTGTCTTTGGACCAGAAGTTCTTAAACAGAAACTGATTAGTCAATCACTTCATCTGGATGGCATTAAATTGCCCCCCAGTAATAACGTAAAGAACCTCGGCGTTATTTTTGACCAAGACTTGACATTTAAATCCCATATTAAACAGGTTTCTAGGATTTCTTTCTTTCACCTCCGGAATATTGCTAAAATTAGAAACATCCTGTCCAGGAGTGATGCTGAGAAACTAGTCCATGCATTTGATACCTCAAGGCTGGACTACTGTAATTCTTTACTATCAGGAAGTCCACAAAATGCCATTAAAAGCCTTCAGTTGATCCAAAATGCTGCAGCAAGAGTTCTGATGAATATTAAAAAGAGAGATCACATTTCTCCTGTTTTAGCTTCCCTTCATTGGCTCCCTGTTAAATCCAGAATAGAATCTAAGATCCTCCTTCTTCCATATAAAGCCCATAATAATCAGCTCCATCATACATCAGAGATCTGATTGGTCCATATGTTCCTAACAGAGCACTTCGCTCTCAGACTGCAGGTTTACTTGTAGTTCCTAGGATTTCTAAAAGTAGAATGGGAGGGAGATCTTTTAGTTATCAGGCTCCTCTCCTGTGGAACCAGCTCCCAGCTTTAGTCCGTGAGGCAGACACTCTGTTTACTTTTAAGGCCAGGCTTAAAACTTTCCTTTTTGATAAAGCTTATAGTTAGAGTGGCTAAGGTCATCCTGAGCTATCTCTGTAGTTATGCTGCTATAGGCTTAGACTGCTGGAGGACAGACTTACCCATTTTCTTCACTTTGCTACTTCCTTTTCTCCTACGACTCTCCAGTTGTATTACAATACATTCTGTTATTTCGACTGTCAACCTTGTTTTCTCTCAGTGTTTTTCTCTCCATAGAAGATATACCTGGTCTGGTATCCTGCTTGGCTGCAATGCCCTGTTGGACGGGGGGCATCGACTGGGATGATGCTCCCAGTAACTGAACATCCACTGTGTCCTGTTATCAACTTTTTACTTTCTGTAACATAGAAAGTTCTCTTATATCAGATCTTCTGTTCCTTCTGTGTTTCTGCTCTGTCTTCTCAAACCCCCAGACGGTCGTGGCAGATGGCCGCTCCTACTGAGCCTGGTTCTGTTGGAGGTTTCTTCCTGTTAAAGGGGAGTTTTTCCTCTCCACCGTCGCTACATGCTTGCTCAGTATGAGGGATTGCTGAAGGATTGCTGTGGTTGGAAAGTCTGCATCAACGGGGCCCAACCTCACGCCAATGACTGACGCAATCTGCTGGGATTCCTTAAATAGGAAACTTTTTAACTGATTGGAATGTTTGTATAAATGTATTGAAATGACTTCTTGTTAAGTGCCTTGAGATGACATCTGTTGTGAATTGGCTCTATATAAATAAACTGAATTGAATTGAATTGAACCAGCAGGGTGTGCTAAGGTGACAGTAAAGTGACTAGTGATATATAAGCTGTATTTGCCAATCCTCAAATATTAAAACCACTAAAATTAAACCTGGAAATGTTTGACTCCAAAAGCTCCCCTGTGTGTAAGATAGTGTAAAAACAACATGAAGTAGACATGCACACAACATATATCTGCACATACATCCCAGTAATAGCAGGGTCATTTGTCACAGTTCCTGTGAAACCCTCTGGTTGTTTTATAGCAGAACATCAGAAAAACTCAAACATGAAATCAGATGAGAGCAAAATCTCAGAATGAATCTGAATCCTTTCAGGTGATGTGTGCATTGGTGTGCAGCCAGATTAAAACTCCGCTGAAGCTCTGGGGTCTCAATTACAAAACTACTAAAACTATATTTAAGCTCAGCAAAGGAAATTTACTTTTTCCAAGTAAGTTTGAGATCTATTAAACTTTGAGTACGCACAGCTGCACACAGTTTCTGCTTAATGAATCCCACTCTAAATAGAAATGGGCTCAGGTGATTTTTGGATCACATCCCGTCTCCAACACCCGCTTTCTGCCATAAACTGTCAATGCAAAGTGCCTGGTGAAAAAAATCATTTAATTTCAATCATCGTTTATCTACACACGTGCTCAAATTTGTTGGTACCCTTACAGCTCATTGAAATAATGCTGCATTACTCCTGAAAAGTGATGAAATTGAAAGCTATTTTATCATGTATACTTGCATGCCTTTGGTATGTCATAGAATAAAGCAAAGAAGCTGTGAAAAGAGTTGAATTATTGCTTATTCTACAAAGATATTCTAAAATGGCCTGGACACATTTGTTGGTACCCCTTAGAAAAGATAATAAATAACTGGATCATAGTGATATTTCAAACTAAATAGTTACTTTAATTAGTATCACACATGTTTCCAATCTTGTAATCAGTCATTCAGCCTATTTAAATGGAGAAAAGTAGTCACTGTGCTGTTTGGTATCATTGTGTGCACCACACTGAACATGGACCAGAGAAAGCAAAGGAGAGAGTTGTCTGAGGAGATCAGAAAGAAAGTAATTGACAAGCATGGTAAAGGTAAAGGCTACAAGACCATCTCCAAGCAGCTTGATGTTCCTGTCACAACAGTTGCAAATATTATTAAGAAGTTTGAGGTCCATGGAACTGTAGCCAACCTCCCTGGGCGCGGCCGCAAGAGGAAAATCGACCCCAGAATGAACAGAAGGATAGTGCGAATGGTAGAAAAAGAACCAATGATAACTGCCAAAGAGATGCAAGCTGAACTCCAAGGTGAAGGTACGTCTGTTTCTGATCGCACAATCCGTCGCTGTTTAAGCGAAAGTGGGCTCCATGGAAGAAGACCCAGGAGGACTCCACTTTTGAAAGAAAAACATAAAAAACCCAGACTGGAATTTGGTAAAATGCATATTGACAAGCCACAATCCTTCTGGGAGAATGTCCTTTGGACAGATGAGTCAAAACAGGAGCTTTTTGGCAAGTCACATCAGCTCTATGTTCACAGACGAAAAAATGAAGCTTTCAAAGAAAAGAACACCATACCGACAGTGAAACATGGAGGAGGCTCGGTTATGATTTGGGGCTGCTTTGCTGCGCCTGGCACAGGGTGCCTTGAATCTGTGCAGGGCACAATGAAATCTCAAGACTATCAAGGCATTCTGGAGCAAAACGTATTGCCCAGTGTCAGAAAGCTCGGTCTCAGTCGCAGGTCATGGGTCCTCCAACAGGATAATGACCCAAAACACACAGCTAAAAGCACCCAAGACTGGATACGAACAAAACGTTGGACTATTCTGAAGTGGCCTTCTATGAGTCCTGATCTGAATCCTATCGAACATCTATGGAAAGAGCTGAAACTTGCAGTCTGGAGAAGGCACCCATCAAACCTGAGACAGATGGAGCAGTTTGCTCAGGAAGAGTGGGCCAAACTACCTGTTAACAAGTGCAGAAGTCTCATTGAGAGCTACAGAAAACGTTTGATTGCAGTGATTGCCTCTAAAGGTTGTGCCACAAAATATTAGGTTAGGGGTCCCATCATTTTTGTCCATCCCATTTTCATTTGTTTTCTTATTTACAATATTATTTTGAATGAAACATCAAAAGCAAAGTCTGATTGCTATTAAATATGTAATAAACAATGGTGGATTACTTTTGTCAGTTTCAAATTATTTCAGAGAAAATTGTGCATTCTTCATTTTTTGTGGAGGGGTACCAACAAATTTGAGCACGTGTGTATATAGAGATTTACTCATCAAAAGGCGATCAAAGTGCTTCACAATAAAAGACAAACATATAGTTAGCAATAAGAAAAAGGTTTAACAAGAAAACAAAAGTAAAGAGATTCAAATATATAAATAAATAGAAGCAGCAGCACAACCGATAAAACAAATGAGAACAATAAATAAAAAGTCTAAATTATATGAATACTTCTTGTAGCAACAATAAGATTGGACTAAAAGCCAATTACAACAAATACAAACTAAATTACAGCAGAATAAATAAGTTTCAGCACTCCTACATATTTAAAGCCTGACAGAAAAGGTGCATTTTTAGTCTACTTTTAAAAAAGTATCATCGGTGCAAAATATTATTTGGTTGTTTGTGTCTGAAAATGTGGCTTAAATTCTCCATGTTTTCGTCTCATCGGCTGCTCTGCCAGTGTCCGCCATGTCCAAAATGTGCGCAAGTAGCATAGTCCTTAGAGAGCTTAAAGTTTCCCTCTTTAATCAGACATATTTCTTTCCTATAAATCCCAAACTTGGCGTAGAAAGTGACGTACGCAGTTTTCAGACCTCGTTTTGTGCGTAAGCAAGCTTTATAAATGAGAGCCCTGTTTACAGGGGTCGCATTAACCGAACGTTACACGTATATGACAGTTTTTTTAAACCTTAAAATTTTATGATCTAATGAATTTTAATATTTTGAAATGTATGTTTAATGTAAACAAAAATGCCTCCCTGCTAGCTAACTAAAAAGATTCATAAAAAGGCAAAGTAAAAATGAATTAAAAGGATTTAAAATATTTATGACACCACATAGAATAACATTAAAAGAGAGATGTGTTTCAATATATGGTGTAAAACGGAATAAACTGAGTACTGAAATCAAGAATGCCACAACAAAATGCACTTTTAAAAAGCTTATTAAATATGAAATGCTGAACTTATATAGGTCTATGTGATATAAATGTAAAAAGAAGGATGGGATGGGGATTTTATTAAATGAAATTGTTAGCCAACCAGTCCAGAATTCTCATTGTTTTAAGTTAGTTTATAACAACTCTGTCATTTTATGTAAATAAATGTCATTTTTGTTAAAAGGGGCAGATAACACACTTTTTTCTGCTTTCTGTTCCCTTTTCATTTTATTTATTGTAATCTAATGATGTTGTTGATTATCATAATATGAATAAACGAAAAAAAAAAAAAAAAAAAGGTGATGGAAAAAAATAAATGTGAAGGCCATCGGTCATTTTGACAGATGACTATTCCCACCCCTGACCACTTGGTGCAGACGTCCGCAGACATTTTCATCTTTACGCACACACTGCAGGTAACAGATTTCCCATGAGAGCCTCTGAGCATCATCTCACACCTGGAGACTGTAAGGTATCTCTCTAACCGAGAGCTGGCGGCGCCATCTGTGGCTGCACCGTACAGCAGACCGGCTGGTGACAGATCGCTGATGCAGAAGGAGAACGCGCTGCAGGATTTTCTCCCACTGAAACGATTTGTCCAGCTCTGTTCTGAACAGACAACCAGAACATCCAGATCAACAAGTCATGACTGCAGATTACCAAAACACACTTCAGCCTTTTCTTACAAAGGCATCAAGGAAGAAAATAAACTCCCACAGAATTTGAAACTTTCCTCTGAACGGCAATTTTTTTCTTGTAATGTCAGGAAGTTATTATTAGAAAACCAGCATTGTCAACATTAAGGATTTATTTACTTAAGATATTGGTCTTAGTGATATTTTATTGAATGATTGTATTATGTAATCAGTGATTGTTGTGTTTTTACAATTTAAGATATTTTAATTTGCATTTCTCACCTGCTCAGGGACTGCAGATGGAAACTAGCTTTGGCTATAATCTGGTGTAAAACATCTTTAATTAATGTTTTTGCACATTGTCCCTGTTAAATAAATGAGAAAATAAATAATAATACATGCAGCATATTAATCTTCTGCATTTGGATTCTCTGTTCACTCAGAATCAGTGTTGAAAGCAGGAGGTGAAGTTGTGAAACTTTAAAAAAAAACATGTCTTGATTTCACAAACTGTTTTTTTTTTTTTTTTTGATGATGATGAAAGCTTCACTGTTATGGCAAAAGAGCAGGAAGTTATGAAACGATCCAGTTTGAGAAATTTTCCATTTCAGCAAAGAGCTTCTCATCAATGAAAACAGGAACACTCAAATAAAATCATAAATTATCTATATTTATTTTTTTAGAGAACAAACAGGAACAGAAACCATCTTTTATAAGTTATGAATTTGAAATGAATGAATGAATGAATGAATGAAATGAAACAGTTATGAATTTCAGAATAATCTTCACACCTCGGATTGTTTTTACATTCGACTTCTACTGGTGGTTAAAATAAATGACCAAGAAACTCAGTTTTATTGGGATTTTATGTAGCAGACCAACACAGACTGGTGTATAACTGGGAATCGAGGTTAAAATGGTTTTAAATTTCATTGTACAGATCACAAGTCTATAATAATGCGTGTTCAGCCCCCTTTACTCCGATACCCCTTAAAAAATGTCGATGGGAACAACTGACAGAGTCCAGCGGTTCTGCTTCTGACCTCAGAGGTTCTTTAGAGGTGAAATTTTGTAGGCAGAATTTTTTGCCAACAAATTTTTGAAAGGGAAATTTACGCTGGCAAGTAAAAAAACAAAACAAAAAAACAGATACATAACTGAACAGGATAAAACTCTGTGCTATGTCTGAAAAAATACAACTCTAATGAGACTATGTTTTACTAAATGTCCCAAGCATAAAGAAGAAACAAAAGTATGTTTTTTTACTGTGTTATGTTCAATGCACTAACTATTTAACTAATATGCAAATTAAGTTACCAATAAGCGGGAGTGGACTACCATAATAAAAGCTGGGTCTTGTGAAACCTCTAAATGAACTCCTGCTGCTGGTGCAGCTACTGTCCATCGGTAAACGTCTGTTTACAGCGTTACTAGGTTTGAAACTGAAAATGTTGGCAGGTAAACATTTAGCTTCAAACTAAACATTTGGCCTGTAAACTAAATGTTTAGTTCCAAGCTAAATGTTTAATTTGTAAACTAAATATTTAGCTTGAAACGGGACATTTATGAATGAATAAATTATATAGACGCAAACATGACTTTGAAAAATGAACCCCCATTTTTTATGTTATGATTATAGATTACACACACACACACATATATGTATAAATTTAAAATAAAAATAATTAATTTATGTATATATAAAAAATATTTAAAATTAAAGCAATAATTTGGATTATGCAGCCTGTCAAAAAAAAAAATACATATATATATATATATATATATATATATATATATATATATATATATATATATATATATATATATATATATATATATATATATATATATATATATATATAAATAATTTTTGACAGGCTAAATAATCCAAATTATTGCTTTCATTTTATATATTTTTATATATACATAATTTATAATCTATATAATATACTATATACTATATAATAATATATATTTTTAGTATTTTATTGTGTAATTCTATAGACTATATTTAAATATTTTGTACAGTGTATAGTTAGCATGTACAGGCTGATTTATCCTTTTGTGTCCATTAGAAAACATTTACAGAGTTCAGAAATAGCTTTATAACAACTATAAGCGACAGGAACCGGGACACATTTCTACCTTCAAAAGCTGTTTCTGTTCTTTATATTTTATATTTTTTAATACACGATAAAACAGAGAAGTGATCGGTTAGATATCTCTGCTGCCCGCAGATCAAATCGTTTCTATCGTCATCTCTGCTCTGCATGACCACCAAAATATGTCCAAGTTTCAACGAGAGCCTCCTATTTCCCTCAGTTCAGACACGGTTCCTTCAGGGCAGCAGTTTGACCTCCTGACCTTCAGCAGGACTCTAATCTGCAGAAGACCTCCTCCAGAAAGCTTCTTCTTCTTCTGTTTTGTGGTGAAACCACACATCGCTGCAGGTTATGGCAGCAGACGTGACCTCAGCCTCTGGTGGCTACAGAAGAGTAGATGGTTGGATCAGCTTCTTCTTCTGCTTTTCTGCACACAGTCAATTTAAAAAGGAGAAGCTGTTAATGTTAGCAGCGCCTCGGCTCGCTTCAGTATCAGAACCAGATCATGATGATGCTCAACAGCCGAGTCAGAAAGCAGAGCTTAAAGTTTATAAGATGAAACCTTTGAGTTTGGCTGAGGTCATAAACCCCCTCATATAGATCAGGCTCGTTTTTAAGCGTTTTATTGGAGTTTATCTGCAGAGACTGAATCCTCTGGGATCTCTCTAGGACCCAGACGGAGCTGGAACATCTTCGTGTCTCACCTGTTCTGGTTGTTGTGTTTGTACTGGACCGAGGCGTAGCTGACCTCCTCGACCTCTCGGCCCGTTTCCTGCCTCGGCTGGACGCTGCTGTACATGTCATCACTGGTCTGAGGAGCAGAGAGAGGAAGACCATGAATACAGGCTGGTCCAGTACGCAAGTTATATTTCTGTTTAACTCTCTGATGGTTGCTTTATAGAGTCAATACTTTTATTATTTTATTTTATTTTATTATCTTTGACCTTCATCGACTTCTGATTATTTTTATTTTTGCAAAACAAACCTTCTATGTTGTCTCCAGTCAGTCATGGGAGATGCTCCTCATACTGGTCCTTGCTTCCCACTGTCGCCACATGCATGCTCAGTATGAGGCAACGCAACTTTATTTGTATTGAACGCTTTCAACAACAATGCAATTCAAGGTGCCTTATGTTATTAGGGGAGAACAACAACAGGAAAAGTATAAAATACAACGCTGGAGACACAGCTATTATTAATCACTTACTCAAAAGCAGCTCTAAACAAGAACTCAGTGTTTCAGCAGATTTGCAGTTTTCTGGAAGTTTGTTCCAGATTAGAGGAGCATAGAAGCTGAAAGCTGCTTCTCCATGTTTGGTTCTGATTCTAGGGATGTTGAGTCGACTGGAATTAGAGGACCTGAGTGGTCTGGTGGGGGGTTGCTGTAGTAACAGTAGATCTTCATCATACTTTGGTGCTAAGCCATTCAATGATTTATAAACTAGTAAAAGTATTTAGAAGTCTATTCTCTGAGCTACAGGGAGCCAGTGTAAGGACTTTAGAACTGGGGTGATGTGCTCTACTTTCCTGGTTCTAGTGAGGAACACGAGCAGCAGCGTTCTGGATCAGCTGCAGCTGTCTGATTTACTTTTTAGGCAGACCTGTGAAGACGCTGTTGCAGTAATCAATCCGACTAAAGATAAACGCATGGATGAGTTTTTCTAGGTCCTGTTGTGACATCAGTCCTTTAATCCTAGAGATGTTCTTCAGGTGATAGAAGGCTGACCTTGTTATTGACCTTTATGTGACCCTGGAGGTTCAGGTCTGAGTCCATTATTACACCTAGATTTCAGGCCTGATCAGTAGTTTTTAGCTGGATTAACTGAAGCTGTGTGCTGATTGTTGATCGTTCCCCTTTAGGTCCAAAAGTAATTACTTCTGTTTTGTTTCTATTCAGCTGGAGGAAGTTATGACACATCCATCCATTTATTTGCTCGATGCATTGATTTAGGGTTTGGATGGGTTCAAAGTCACCTGTTGACATCGTAATGTAGAGCTGAGTATCATCTGCATAGTTATGGTAGCTAATCTTATTGGTTGTTATAATCTGGGCTAGTGGGAACATGTACATATTAAATAAGAGGGGCCCCAGGATGGAGCCCTGGGGCACCCCACATGTGATCTCTGTCTGTTTTGATCAAAAGAAAGGGGATTACTGCAGTCACCTCAGGGTCTATATATTATTTAAGGATTAATTTGTCTTGAGATGACATTGCCAGTAAATTGGTGTTTATATATATATAAATCCCAATACTCATTTTGTTTCCTAATCAGAGGAAAACAAAATGAATATAAACGAGTATTGCCACCTCATCCACAAAAGAAGGGAAGTCACCTTAATCTCTGTTCCTCCTCCCCTGCTGGCCGGACTCTCTGCTGCTGTTCCCTTCCTGGAACAAATGAAGGTTTTGAAGGAAAGATGTTGGAAACAACCAGACGATCAAATGTCTTTAATGATCTGCACAGCTTTGTTCAATAACGTAAAATAAAAAAAGTGTTAAAACGCTCAAAACCTTCTGAGAAGACGAATGTTATTGTGGACAAAATGGACTCAGGTACCTTTTAACGATGAAGATGACGAGGATGAGGGTGATCACCACCAGCAGGACTCCAGACACCAGACCAGCAATCAGAAGCAGACTGGACTCTGGAGAACGGAGAAGTTTTCAACCATCAACTAACCGTCGGCAGGTTTTTATTCATCAGACAGACGCACCACTCAGATTCTATTCAATCTAGATTATTTAATCTGTTTAGGAAGGATTTATTGTTGTTCACAGAGAATCTGAAGAGTTTAGAAACTGAAATGACTCTGGTAGATACATGCTGTAATGCAGGAAAGGGTAAAAACAAATGTGAATATTGTAAAAAATTATCTTTTGTCCCTCATTTCAGTTCCTGAAATGAGGGACAAAAGATCCACCACACAGAATGAATGAATGATATTTCAAGCATTTATTCATTGTAATGTTGATGATTCTGGCTTAAAGACAATGAAAAGGCTACATTCAGTCTCAGGGCATGAGAATTTTCCATTAGATCAATAAAACAAATATTTTACAGTTTCTTTTTTTCTTTTTTCTATGCCTCAGTCACTTGGTCTGGGCTCCTTTTGCATAGATTACTGCATCAATGGGGCGTGGCATGGATGAGATCAGCCTGTTGTTCCGCTGAGGTTGCTTTGATAGCAGCTGCATCCCTGTTTCTGTTGCACCTTTTTTCTTATCACATTTTTCCCTCCACTCAACTTTCTATAAATATAAAAGTTTTCATTCTCTGTGAGACAGAATCATCCAAATTACAAAAAAATAAAGGCTTGATATATTAAACTCTATGTGCCATAGATCTAAGTATATGGAAGATGAGTTTCACTTCTTAAGATGAGGAACAGAAAATGTTTAACTTTTTCAAAATATTTGAGCTTTTTATAGATTTTCCTGTAATTATTGAGGTTCATTGTGGAAGAGTTAACCAGAACCAACCTTCCGCCTCCACCTGCAGCCTGAACGCCTCTGATTGGCTCCTGGTAATTCTGCTCAGAGCGCAGGTGTAGTTCCCAGAATCTTTTGCAGTCAGAGAGCTGAGCTGGAGGGAGGGGCCATTCTCTGAGAGGGCGTGGCCATCTTTCAGCCAGGTGACCTCCAGGTGGTTGAAGGTACAGGTTGAAGTGGTGCACTGCAGTGAGGCAGACTGACCTCTGCTGAACTCTGTGTTCTTGCTGGAGCTTTTTATCCTCATTTCTATCAGCTCTAAAGTCAAAGTTCTCATTAGTTTTCATTAATATCACTGATTATTATCTGGTTCTGAATGTGTCGGGTTGATCTTACCAGAAACTGTGATTTGGACTCCAGTTTGGTTTGTAAAATGTCCTTTAATATTATCAGCTTCCATCCTGAAGCGAAAGGTTGCGTTTTCCTCCTTTCCAACGTCTGTGATCTGCAGTGTGCAGTTTCCCTTCAGGTCTCCCAGGTACTGAAATCGAGGATCGTTGGTCGTTGAACTGCTGTCGAACACAGATGGTGTCGGTCCCTGACAGATAGGATGATTCTTACACCACCCAACTCTGACGATCTTTAGAGGAATCTCTCTTCCATTATCAATAAAAGATTTTAAAGGTGTGAAGGAGCAGGGCAGGGTGACGGTGGATCCTTCTGCTGCACAGGTTGATGTAAACGGGTACTGGATCATTTGGGCCCCAGATCCTGGAGAAACACAGAGATGAACGTGATCGTTTCACTGAAAACCAATGATTTCGAAACACAGCTCACGAAAAGAAGCCATGTTGCTTTGCAACCAGAAGGTCCTGGGTTTGAATCCCAGCCTGGAGTCTTTCTGAATGGACTTTATATGTTCTCCCTGTGCATGGGTGGGTTTCCCCAGGTACTCCGGCTTCCTCTCACAGTCCAAACAGCATACCTGTTAGGTTCAATGCGACCTTGATAGTTTTGTGTGTTTTCAGCGACTACAGCAGGATCTGGGCCCCTTACTCCAAACCTCCTGCTGCATTCAGACATCTCTGTATAGATGCGTTTCGCATTAAATTAGAGGGAAGGTAAACAGAGTGGTTGTTAAAAAGCAAATACTTTGTGTTGAGAAGATCTTATTTGTTATAATTTTGCCCTCATTAAATATAATCTACATCAGCCACATGAGCTGGAGGCCAAAGTAGCACCATATTTGAGTTGGGGGCCACTCTTTGGACACCCCAGATCTAAACAAACTGGATCTGCTTTAACAACTGCTGGATGAGCGTCTGAGAAATATGAATATTAGCTCATTATAACTTCGTGATTTAAGCCTTTTGCATGACATGTGGTCAGAGCGTGAAAAAGGTCCTTTAGTTGTAGCTCATCCTGCATCGTGCAATAAAACCAGCAGGTCAGCAGTTAGAATAAATCAGAGATGAAGCAGAATAACTCTGCTGTTAATAAACATTTAGATTCTACAGCAGAAATGATTCTATTTTTCCACATTAAATTTCCTGCTTTGAGGTTTTAGTTGAATTAGAAAAACTTCATGTCAGTCTTACCTGCCAGAAGGATCATGAAGCTCCAGAGAACCTTTTCACCACCAGGAACCATCCTGAGTTTTTAGTCTCTCTGCTGCTGATCTTTCTGAGCCGTCAGAAAACTGATCAGGGATTGTGAAACATCCTGTTCTCTCTCTCAGACTTCCTCCTTTACTTCTGTCTCCTAGTTACTCTTCTCTGCATTTAGAAGTTTGAAGTTAAACTCACCGACTGTAGTTAGGCTTCTCTAGAAACACTTGATGACGTTAAACAGTTACTAAATGAGCTGCAGGAAGAGTATGCTGTCCTCACAACGACTGTGAGAAGCAAGACAGCCAGCGAACAAAATAATAGGAAACAAAGAAAGGCTCAGACAAGGCTTGCTTTACTTGCTCAACTGAAGATCTTTTCTTTTTATTTACAGTATTTATTTGTAACTGAAACATGCAAGATAAAAACAAATTACTAGTTAATACACACGTCTTAACACGGCACACAATAGCCTAACTTAACATGTGTGAATCATGTTAGTTTGTCATATCATTTTGTCCAACAAACATAATTCTGTAACATATTTAAGTTCTTTCTGAACACATTAACGCTCACAAAAAAGGAAGTTTCCCAAGACACAAACACACAGAGCACACCGAGCGAGACATTTTATTTTCAGTCAGAAACTAGTTGTTGTGACACAGAGTGAGCGAGTTTTTGTCTGGTTTACATAACCATCAATAGTTATGATCAATAATTTAATATTAATATAAATATTGATGAGGTTCAAGTTTAATTTATTAATATTAGGGCACCACTTCTGTCTTAGAAGACCAGACATCCAGTCTCTTCTTGAAGGTGTAAATTCACACACTGTAGACAATAATTGTACATATTTTCTTTAAGCTAAGGGGAATTTATTAAGAAAATAGTTCAACCTTACAGCCAAAACATTTCATCAATAATTCCCATCTATTCTAAAGCATACAACTAATTACTACAGATCTTAGAAAACAATAATATGTGAAAATGAAACATAATTAGCATGAAATGGATCAGGGACAAACAGACAGCTCAGGTTTAGTTCAGGGAGGGAGGTGGCCCTCACTCCAGGGGGCTCAAGTCACAGATAGCCTGGGAGACAGAGGGCCATAAAACTAGTTCTGTGCCAAGATGGAGAACTGCACACGGAGTGTCCAGAGACAAAGGGTCATAAAACTAGTTCTGTGCCAAGATGGAGAATTGCACACGGAGTGTCCAGAGACAAAGGGCCATAAAACTAGTTCTGTGCCAAGATGGAGAATTGCACACGGAGTGTCCAGAGACAAAGGGTCATAAAACTAGTTCTGTGCCAAGATGGAGAATTGCACACGGAGTGTCCAGAGACAAAGGGCCATAAAACTAGTTCTGTGCCAAGATGGAGAACTGCACATGGAGTATCCAGAGACAAAGGGCCATAAAACTAGTTCTGTGCCAAGATGGAGAACTGCACACGGAGTGTCCAGAGACAAAGGGTCATAAAACTAGTTCTGTGCCAAGATGGAGAATTGCACACGGAGTGTCCAGAGACAAAGGGCCATAAAACTAGTTCTGTGCCAAGATGGAGAACTGCACATGGAGTATCCAGAGACAAAGGGCCATAAAACTAGTTCTGTGCCAAGATGGAGAACTGCACACGGAGTGTCCAGAGACAAAGGGCCATAAAACTAGTTCTGTGCCAAGATGGAGAACTGCACACGGAGTGTCCAGAGACAAAGGGTCATAAAACTAGTTCTGTGCCAAGATGGAGAATTGCACACGGAGTGTCCAGAGACAAAGGGTCATAAAACTAGTTCTGTGCCAAGATGGAGAATTGCACACGGAGTGTCCAGAGACAAAGGGCCATAAAACTAGTTCTGTGCCAAGATGGAGAATTGCACACGGAGTGTCCAGAGACAAAGGGTCATAAAACTAGTTCTGTGCCAAGATGGAGAACTGCACATGGAGTATCCAGAGACAAAGGGCCATAAAACTAGTTCTGTGCCAAGATGGAGAACTGCACATGGAGTATCCAGAGACAAAGGGCCATAAAACTAGTTCTGTGCCAAGATGGAGAACTGCACACAGAGTATCCAGAGACAAAGGGCCATAAAACTAGTTCTGTGCCAAGATGGAGAATTGCACACGGAGTGTCCAGAGACAAAGGGTCATAAAACTAGTTCTGTGCCAAGATGGAGAATTGCACACGGAGTGTCCAGAGACAAAGGGCCATAAAACTAGTTCTGTGCCAAGATGGAGAACTGCACATGGAGTATCCAGAGACAAAGGGCCATAAAACTAGTTCTGTGCCAAGATGGAGAACTGCACACGGAGTGTCCAGAGACAAAGGGTCATAAAACTAGTTCTGTGCCAAGATGGAGAACTGCACACGGAGTGTCCAGAGACAAAGGGTCATAAAACTAGTTCTGTGCCAAGATGGAGAACTGCACACGGAGTGTCCAGAGACAAAGGGCCATAAAACTAGTTCTGTGCCAAGATGGAGAACTGCACACGGAGTGTCCAGAGACAAAGGGTCATAAAACTAGTTCTGTGCCAAGATGGAGAACTGCACACGGAGTATCCAGAGACAAAGGGTCATAAAACTAGTTCTGTGCCAAGATGGAGAACTGCACACGGAGTGTCCAGAGACAAAGGGCCATAAAACTAGTTCTGTGCCAAGATGGAGAACTGCACACGGAGTGTCCAGAGACAAAGGGTCATAAAACTAGTTCTGTGCCAAGATGGAGAACTGCACACGGAGTATCCAGAGACAAAGGGTCATAAAACTAGTTTTGTGCCAAGATGGAGAACTGCACATGGAGTATCCAGAGACAAAGGGCCATAAAACTAGTTTTGGCTAAATGGAGGCCACAGCTTTAACTAACAGACAAAGGAACAATGAGGTTAACCTTTCAGCTAACAGACCAGCTATAGCAGTTCGGACCGAGCCCGACTCTGCCGACCAGGGGATCAGAAAGCAAGAAAGAAAGAAAGAGTTGGATTCACTCAGGATAAAAAAAAACAGTATCAAAACAGCAAATACAGCTCAAACTTATGCGTGTGGCAATGCTAAATGAGCCAACAGGTTCAGCACTTAAAAACACTTTAAAACAACAATGAACACGATCTAACTCGTTAAAGACTTTATTTTCTCTATTTATCTGCCCCGACACAAGATTAGCATAAATTAACCGGTTCAGTACTACTGCGTTGAGGGAGATCTGGTCCACGAGGAGGAGAGCAAATTGTGTCTCTAGTTGAGCAAGAAAATGAAGAGTTAGAGAACCTGTGCAGGATTTTTAGGACTGTGCCCCAACTGCAGGCCGGATGGCTTGCAGGTCGACGTCGTAACGAACTGTCTTGGAACAGTCCTGATTAGAGCTGTAATCGGGCCTTAAAAGTTGGGCCTGACCCGGCCCGGCCCGAGCCCGAGAGAATTCAGCCCGAGCCCGAACAGTGTATTTTGATTGACAGCTTATTAAAGCCCGAACCCGATTACAGCCCGACATTATTCAAAAGTCACACATCAGGGTTCTAGAAGAAAATGGCACCGGACAACGTGATCGGCAGGTTTTCAATTTACTGGACAAATGTTTGAAATTCCAGTCAAATAGGCCTATTATCTCAAGCTTAAAATGATAAATGAGGCCCTGCCTATAAGAATAATATCAAGGCATGTCGATTTATAATTTTTTAATATAATTTTTTAAGTCTGCAGCTTTATGAAATAAAATGAGTATCGTCAATTAGGCTATCTCCCATGCATGACTTGTAAAATAAAGGCTAATGCACAAGCCTGCCCTCTTTAAACATGAACATAAAGAAACTGAAGGCCTACCTATTATCAGATTAAATAATTTGCAAACAAATACACATCTGGACTGGTTGGACCATTTTGATAACGCATCATGCTGCCGACATGAAATCAAATAATGTCAGTTTGAAAGATGGAATAAAAACTATGAACTCTGAAAAAAAACGGAAATATCCCTGAACATGGATTATGACATTTTACTTTTTATAGGGTGACCATAGTCTGAAAACCCAAAAAGAGGACCTTGGCAGTGGCTGAGAGAATAGTAAGATCCTCAGCTTTAACCGCTTCTGTTGCGTAAAAGTCCGTCTCGCCTGCCTGCGTTTCTGTATGCGCTCTTGACTGCTTGCTCTAGATTTCAGGAGATTTTATCTGACTTGTGGGCATCAGGGAGCTGCTATAGCCTATAAAAGCAGGAGACTTCTGCAACTTGAGACTTAGGATGTCTGGTAATAGAGCATTTACACTTTAGCATTTTCTGTCTGAGAGCGCAGTGCAGCAAGCAGAGCATGTTTTCTGTTTGGATCTGAGAGAAGGAGTGGCCCGACGCCTTGGTCTTTCACATCATGACGCATGCGGTGTGCATGCAACATCTTGACAGGTAGATCGGAATAATATTAGTGGCCCAGTGCAGCGCTTTATTATAAATATTCTTGGTCTGTAAAACTGAGCAAAACCTGGACATTTTCAGGAATTTTATTAACACCATTAGTTTGTGCTAATGAGATGATCAGCTGACCGCTAAAACCCGAGCCCGTGGACATTGATCGAAATTAAGCCCCTAACCCGGCCAGACCTGACGGGTCTTAGTAAGCCGAGTCGTAAGATTCCCATCACCATCAGAAACACTTTACTGGAGAAAATATATCAAAGATAGTTTCTAAGAAAGAGCGCTCACTCACTTGCATCACATCATGTCTGAGACAACAAAGATAGTTTGTAGAAGGATGCTTCACTTCGATCAGATTTTAAATCTAAAACGTTTTTAACCCATTTTTAATATGACTCTACTTCAAACTATATACTGACACATTGTTCTACTATTTATTAACTATAAACTTATTTTCTACCTTGTTTATGCAACCTAACCAAATTATGAACTGAAAATGACACAAACACCTTAGATTTCATCTTGACTTGATCAAGGATTGACTGTTAACTCGGTGGCCTCCAGCCGAGTCACAAGGTACAGATGTTTGTGCTCAGATATCTCACTTTTTAGGGTAAAGCAACAAAATATTTGCTTTGGATCAACAGCAGAAAAACCAAGCAGCTCATGTAAAAGGAGTCAAATGAACTGTTAACATGCAGGAAGCAGCTGAAAGAGCCACAGAGTTCATTTCTATAGCGCTGATTCACAACAGATGTCCTCTCAAGGCACTTTACAGGAAAAGTCATTTCAATTCAAACATTCCAATCAGTTTAAAGGTTTAGTTAGTTTTCTATCTAAGGAATCCCAGCTGATTGCATTGAGTCATTGACTTGAGGTTGCATCCCGTTGATGCAGACTCCAACCTCAGCAATCCCTCATACTGAGCAAGCATGCAGCGACAGTGGAGAGGAAAAACTCCCCTTTAACAGGAAGAAATCCCCAGCAGAACCAGAACCAGAACCAGAGCCTGGCTCAGTAGGAGCGGCCATCTGCCACGACCGTCTGGGGGTTCAAGAAGACAGAGCAAAGACACAGAAAGAACAGAAGAACTGATATAAGAGAACTTTCTATGTTACAGAAAGTAAAAAGTTGATAACAGGACACAGTGGATGTTCAGTTACTGGGAGGATCATCCCAGTCGATGCCCCCCGTCCAACAGGGCATTGCAGCCAAGCAGGATACCAGACCAGGTATATCTTCTATGGAGAGAAAAACACTGAGAGAAAACAAAGTTAACAGTCGAAATAACAGAATGTACTGTAATACAACTGGAGAGTAGTAGGAGAGAAAAGTAGCAGAGTGAAGAAAAGAGGTCAATCTGTCCTCCAGCAGTCTGAGTCTATAGCAGCATAACTACAGAGATGGAACGACTGGAGAGCTGGGTTGGACTCTCTGGTTCAGGACTTGGTTGGTTCGAGTCTTACCTGAAGAACAGGGAATTCTTTGTTTCAATAAACTTTTCATCAGAACGAACAGAAATCACATGTGGGGTGCCCCAGGGCTCCATCCTGGGCCCCCTCTTATTTAATATCTACATGCTCCCACTAGGCAAGATTATAACAACCAATAAGATTAGCTGCCATAACTATGCGGATGATACTCAGCTCTACATTACGATGTCACCAGGTGACTTTGAACCCATCCAAACCCTAAGTAAATGCATTGAGCAAATCCATGGATGGATGTGTCATAACTTTCTCCAGCTGAACAGAAACAAAACAGAAGTAATAACTTTTGGACCTAAAGAGGAACGATCAACAATCAGCACACAGCTTCAGGTTATCCAGCTAGAAACTACTGATCAGGCCTGAAATCTAGGTGTAGTAATAGACTCAGACCTGAACCTCCAGGGTCACATAAAGGTCAATAACACGGTCAGCCTTCTATCACCTGAAGAACATCTCTAGGATTAAAGGACTGATGTCTGGGGGGGGGGGGGGGGGGGGGGAGTGGGGGGTTGTAAGTGGATATGACGTTAACTTAGTGCAGCTGGTGTACATGTCATTTCCCCAAACAAAGGGATTATTGCAAAGATGGTTTGCCAGTTATCAATGTAGCCCACATCGTTTGCAGGACACCACCTAGACAACCATTGATGGAATGACAGCATGCGGCTAAACATGTCGTCACTGGTCCGATCAGGCAGGGGACCAGAAAAGATTACAGAGTCTGACATTGTTTTGGCAAACTTACACACCGAAGCAACACTCATTTTAGGGACCTCTGATTGGCGTCAGCATGAATAACAATCTTACTGTATTTACGCTTATCTTTAGCCATCAGTTTCAGGTAGGATATGATGTCGCCCGTTCTGGCCCCTGGCAAGCATTTGACTATAGTCAATGGTGTCTCTAATGCCACGTTTCTGACTATTGAACTGCCGATTTCCACTTCAATTCTGAAGTTCAAAGAGAAATCTGACCTGAAAGGATCAGAAGTTACAAACTAACCATGAAGTTTGGGTTGAAAATGATCAAACAGAAGCTGAAAAGGGTAAAAAAGAAAAGAAAATCAGTGAAAACCAAGAACACACCCAGCGATGGTTAATTATGGCAACACCTTAACAACAATAATGCATGCAGAAATTATATAAGGGAACAAAAAAACAAATACTCGTAGACAGGAAAATTGTGTTTTCACATTTTCTGCAAACCTGCAGAAAAAGTTCTGGATGTTCGATGGTGGTTGAAGTATCTGATATTCTGAGTTTGTTTCCTTCCTCTAAAGCTTCTGTATTAGTTCCTTTAAAAAAACGGTCAGTTAACCCTGATGGTGCTAAAAATAACACACCTGCTTCCTGGCAGCTCAGATCTTATCAAACATGCAGCTTCCTCACAAGTCAGAGCAGAAAGCAGAAGAAGCCGCTCATCACAGATCAGGGGTTACTGACTCATATGAATAAATCATTAGTTTCTTTCTTCATTTCTTAAAAATAATAAACATCACTGCTCTATATTAATATGAGCAGATTTAATGATGCAGATTCAACGAGTCAAGCTTCACGGAAACAGAACATGAAGCAGTAGCTCGGTGCCGTCCAGCAGATTTAAACTTCTTGCATTAAAATATGTGGTTGAACCGTTCAGTTTTAGGGGTTACCACGGAAACAAGTCTGTTCAAACTACTAGTCAAAATGAGCCTCGAGTTCTTAATGACAAAGAAGTCAAACTGATGCTTATTGACGGGTTTTTGCTGCAGGAAGCAGCTCCAGGAGATCTTTGGAGGAGAGGAGGCAGGTCATCTGGAGGTTTCTATTCAGTTCATTTATACTGAAATAATTTTTGTCAAATCCTATTCCTCTCTCGGAATGAAACGGACGTATATCAAAATATTGAGATATCGTCTGGCATTTTATTGAAGTAAAATACTGTCAGTTACGTTTCACCGTCAGCTGTGCTCTTCTTTGTGGTGATCGTGCTGCAATCGGGAGCCGTTGGTAATTTGGGTTATTTAGTCTGTCATAGGTGAAATAAATAGGGGTTAATTTTTAAAAGTCATATTTGCTTTCATTTAATTTATTCATTTGTAAATGTCACAGTTTCAAACTAAATTTTTTATTTATTACATTATATTTATCTCTGAGCTAAAGGTTTGCTTTAAAGCTAAATATTTAACTAGTCAGTTTAGCTTGCTAGCAAAATATTGTGCTTTAAACTAAATGTTTAGTTTGGAACTGTGACATTTATAAATGAATAAATAATATGGACGAAAACATGACTTAGAAAGATATTTATGAATGTTATTATAGGCTATACAACCCAAATTATTGCTGTTAACTCTCGACTGTGTAACGTCACAAACGGCTCTCCGTAGAGATGTTCTCTTTCTGTAATGAGACGCAGCGCGGCGCCCAGAAAGGTCCAAACTGAACAATGTTTACAGATTTACAGAAGCTTGATCACACAGTTAATTTGATAAAAATATGATTAGAAACCACATTTAGAACTATCATCTTTCATTAATCAGGGAAACAGTATAGGATAAGTGGGCGTTTGACAACTTTATTTTGTGCCACAAGGGGGCGACACAGTCAAGCCAAGACAAAACCTGACACAAGTAAACAAAAATACAGATTATTAACATGTCATTATAAACTACTGAGAGGTCCTGGTTATTATATTAACTTTTAGGTTTTATGTTTTATTTTCATTCAAACATGAATTAGAAACACAAACAGGAGAAAAACCACACAGCTGATCAAATGTTATTAACATGCATCTCAGCATTAGAATATTTACAGTGATATATTATATCTGAGTCTGAATTAACAGTAAAAAAATAAATAATTCATGTTAAATCGTCCCTGAGAAACAAGCTGTGCAGAAAACATGTCAAGTCTGTAGAAAATCATTAAAAAGAACGACAGTTTAAAATAAAAACAAAAGGTTCATAGCTTGAAAGATCGAAAGGAAAAAAGTATTTTATATTTTTGGAAAACTAGATCATTAATTTTCACGAAAAAATATAAAAATAAATGATCCCTCTCAAAGTGCTGCTGTGTTACAGAATGACTGGAAACGTTTAATAACACAGAAAATGATTTACTGGTTATCAGTCGGCAGGAAAAGCAGCAGGAGAAAAATAAGTTCAGGAATCAGAACTAAAACCTTAAATGCTAAAAGAATAACAAGGTTCTGATGATGAGCAGAGAGGTTTGGATCAACCTCCTTTTCTAACTTGAAAACACGATTTTAACAGGAAGTTTCTGCAGACTAAATTCCTGTTGTTGCATCAGAACTTTGGGTCCGGTGGGCCTGGAACTGGACCAACATGACGACTGCAGCAGAGAAACAGAATACGGGTCGGGTCGGCTGGAGAAGCACATGAAGTTCAGAACCTCTGTAGAGACTTTATGTCATCATTTCTGCTCCTCATTATTAAATAATGTGTTTATCTAAAGCTAAAGCTTTGTGTTAGTCGGATGTTTTGATGATTTTTTATTCATCAACCGTTTAAATAATTCACTAAATAATAAGTTGAAGAATTTTCAGATGATTTAAATCTGAATCCTTTACTTTGGTCTCTGGAGGTGACATGGTGTCTGATCTACTGGACCTGAAGATTCATGAAAACCGGTCAGAAGTGCTGGGAAGCTTCAGCTTGGATGAGTCTGAGGTCCAAACCCTGGAGATAAATGGGACTGTGGAGCTGGACCCTCCTCTGGATGTGAGCTGGAGCATCCCTGACTCCAGCTCCGTCACTGAACGACGGTTTGGTCCGGACCCGCCTCCTTCAGACTGCTCAGGGAACAGATCTCCATGGACGTGTTTGTTTTGCTTCCGTCCTCCGGAGAGGGCAGCCGATCGGGTCTAGAGCCGACCTTCTTCTGTCTCCAGATGCGGAACGACCCGACGGCCAAGATCAGGATGCAGGCGGCCAGCAGGAGGGAAACCACCACCAGCTCGCTGTGGTAGCTCCTCTGACTCAGAGCTTCCTCGTCTGGCTTCAGCATGGACCGACTTTCCTCCCTGCTGGTCGGGACATCTTCTGGAAAAGAGACAGTTTCTCCTGAGGACACATCACTTTCAGTCACATGTTCTGGAACCGGTGTGGGGTTCCTTCTTGGTTGAGGACCTTCTTCATTGGTTATTAAGGTTTCATCCTTTGGTCCAACTGCTGGTTCCTTGGTTTCAATGTCCTCAACGGATTCCTCTGTGCTCCCTGTCACCGACTCCTGGTTGAGCTTTGACAGATGCCGTGGACTAGATGCCTGACGGACGCTGTAGCTCACCACCACCTCCCTGAATCCTTCCTCCTCCGCCTCACAGCGGTAGTTCCCAAAGGTCCTGGTGGAGGCGAGGAAGCTGAGGCTGCCGTCGGCTGCCTGGATGAAGAGTTTCTCCGGTAGAGCAGCAGCGTGAGAGGAGTTCCAGCTGAGCGTGGCCAGGTTAGACGCTTTCAGGCATGGAAGCTTCACGGCTTCATTCAGCTGAACAAAGACTTCTGCAGCAAACATAGATGGAAACTGGTGAAGGCTCCTCTAAGACCAGATTCTGGTAAACCAGCACAGCCTAGTATCATTCACATTATTTATACATGTTGAAGAAGTTACCTTTGACCTCTGGGATCTTGTCTGCCTGCTGACATTCGTCCCTCATGGTGCCGCCCTCCAGGTTTTGGACTCTGAGAAGATTGAGAGAAACAAACCAGGCAGTCAGACCAACGACGCTTCACGCCGCGTTACATGTGACATTATCACTGTTTCTAGTGTTTAACTCCATAACTCCGCAAATCTTTGTAACCTATTTCTGGAGAATTAGTTTCAGCCCTAAAATGGCTGCAGAGGACCTGGTTGCCTACATGTGACAAAACACATTTGTTCTACAATTAGTTTATCTGGAGATGGTTTCCTCATTGCATTATTGACTTTGTTAAAGGGGGTTCTTATACTTCTTCCAGGCACATATTACCCTTCTATAGCACACTCCAATAAAACTGTCACCTTAAGTCTTTTAAAAGTCCGTCATATATCTGTTAGGTTTCTGTGTCTGTTGGTTGCTGTGTGTTTCTCACCTTCTGCACAGGGGCGTGGCAGGCAGCTCTGAAGAGGTGCAGCTCGTGAAGCTCGTTACCCACCAGCTTCATAAGGGGAGCGGCTGCTGCAAGCTGACGCCAGATGGTTCTCGCAGTCAGCGTGGTACTAGGCCAACTTCCTAACAAAAACCCAAGTAAGATTTTCTCCTTCGTGTCATTCGGATCCTCACCAGAGTTATCTTCCCGCAGATCCACTTACCTTCGTTCCAAGACTCCTGGATTCTTCAGTTCTGGATCTCCTCACCTCTCCAGCATTTATCCCGGTCAGCCTCTGCAAGACCTCCCCTCTGGTACCCTCTCCATCCGTCCTGAGTGTCGGTCGCACGCCTGCACGCCCGTCTACCTTTCTGTCATCTGCTCCAAGTAAGATACAATCTCTGACATTAGCACTCTTGTTATTCTCACTATCCTCACCATTTCCGGACTACAGCTCCAGTCCTCCACCAGCTCCAACACCTGCAACAACAACAATCAGTATCCATCCACAGAGACCGACAGACCACAGATTCCTACTTACCTCACCTCCAAGCTCAGAGATCAAACCACCAACTGTAAGCTCTGCGATTTCATCATATCATTCTCTCTTAAACAGAAATATAACTTTCCACTTACCTCTCCTCAGTTCCAAGTTCCCTGTTCCTGGCGCTTCCATCCTGGTTCTCCCGAGACGTCCTTTAAAAACATTCTCAAATAAATTTTACTACTCTTTTAATCGTGTCTGTTGCCGTGCTGTTATTTAGTCTACCAAACAATCATGTCAATATCCAAATCCACCTTAAAGAAATTTACTTCAGTATTAGACGCCATGATTTTCGCCTCTGCCTCTCTAAGACCCTCCTACTCGTTCTGACACGCCCCCTTCAGGTCGTCACATAGGAGTCGGACGGAGGGTAGCTCTGCAGGGGCGAGGCTCTCGGCTGAGTACGTAAGGTCGGAGGAGGAGATGGGTGGAAAAGGCGGGGATAGGTGGGAGCAGGCGTTTCAGCAACCCCGAGAACTACCAGCAGAGACTCAAAGATTACTCTAACATGAGTGAATGGGTCAGAGCAACACTTCAGGTATGTTTTTAATGAGGGAAAGACAGGTTCTCAGGATATTAAGCATCAGAAAGTCTATTTAGCATAATACCCCCCCCAGATAGGTAGGATTTGGCTATGAATAATTATTAATAATTGCTTAGGGCAATTATTAATAAGATTAATAATTTTATGTAAACATTACCAAGTTTAGGGGCACCATCCTGTTGGATTCCAGGAACATTTATATATATATAGCCAAATTGTTCAGTCTCAGTTTATGTTTATGATTACCAGCCTGATAAGGCTGAGATAATTAAACAATAGATGAAGGAAAAAGTTCTTACGCTGTGGACATTATGAAATCAGTGAGACAGCTGAGGTTCGGGTCAGAAAAGGAGGGGGGCCCTCACTCCAGGGAGCCCAAGTCACAGATATCCTGTGGGACAAAAGTCATAAATCTCAGCTCTGTGCCAAGATGGAGGGGAGCACATGGAGTCTAAGAAAGAATCATAAAACTAGCTTTGGCTAAAGGAGCACATGGGGGAAGCGTCCATGTGGTAGGCCTCTGCTTTAGCGACAGACTAAAGACAATGGAGTTAAACTTTTCAGCTAAGACCAGCTAACGCAGGCCGGACCGAGCCCGACTCTGCCGATGGAGTTATCAGGGAGGGAGAGAGAGAGGGAAAGAGAGAGAGAGAGGGAAAACAAGAGGAAGGAAAAAGAAAGGCGTGATCTGCTCAGGATAAAACAGACAGTTTCAAAGACAGCAATTACACTTATGCGTGCGGCGACGCAAAAATGAGCAAACAGATACAGCGCTTAAAAACACTTTAACCAACAATGAACGAGATCTAACTTGTTAAAACTCTATTTTCTCTATTTATCTCCGCCCAGACACAATATTAGTATAAATGAACCGGTTCAGTCCTACTTTGCCTTGAAGGAGGTCCAGTCCACTAGGAGGAGAGCAAATTGTGTCCGTAGTTGAGCAAGAAAAGGAAGAGTTATAAAAAAAAACCTGTACAGGATTTTAAGGACTGTGTGGCCCAAAGGCAGCCTGGATGGCTTGTAGGTCGACGTCTAACAAACTGTCTGGGAACAGTTCTGATATAGCTCACACGAGATACACAAACCGTATGAGCACTTCGAAGCGAGTTCTTCCCCGGTCCAGCAGGTCAGAAAAAAAGAGAATCTTCACCGGTGAGATGTCCTCTGTTCAGCAGTAGTTCATCCAAGAACTTCTGACTGGAGAACAGTTTGAAAATGGGCGCAACTCCACTCTTATACCCCCCTTTGGCCTGGATTTCATCGCCGATGTCACCATGGGTGGTCACGGACCAATAGGAGTGTGTTGGAGGTCACTGCTAGGATTGCTGGGAAATGTGGTCTTCCAATAGTCTGTTCAGTTCATCTTATGAGAAATTCAATTCAAATTCAAAATGACTTTATTAATCCCAAAGGGAAATTAAATGTTGTAACTCATTATGCAAGTTCCTTCAAAGATTTGTTGTAGATGCTGATGGCTGTGGGTAGGGATGATCTCCTGTAGCAGTCTGCAGATCTGAAGAAGCCTCTGACTGAAGACGCTCTGTAGTTGTCTGACAGTCTGATGTAGAGGATGCTCTGGATCTATGGCGTCTTCTTTTCAACTCATCAGGGTTTTGTGGCTGTAGTTGAGGTATTATTTGAGCTTTTGTGATGTTAATCAGCTGCTCCCAGTTGTAAACCACCTTGTTGCCATGGTTATGCATCATAACAAATGTCCAAAAATAAAAAGTATCAGCAAAAATCCTTCCAGCTGCACATCATTCAAAACCAGAGAGAACAGTTGTCCACAAAAACAATGTTTCTACCAGAAATGGAAGAATTAAAGTTTAAAAAAAGAAAAATATGAACCAAAGTAACAGAGCTACTCCAACATGCTGCCACCTTGAGCGGCGCAATTCCGGAATGCAATCACAACAATCCATCATCAAAGTAGGGAGGCTATGCTAACATTATAGCAACCTGTGCTTCTTGAACTGGTGGGTGGATGGATGGATGGATTAATAAATGGATGGATGAAACAACTCATGGAAGGATTGTCTGTAGGACCGGTGTCAGAGCTTGGTTCGTATTGCCGGCAGTAAGTTGGGCTCGTTTCCGATTCCTCGAGTCCTCTCTTGTCACCGATTGTGTTCATAACTTTTATGGACAGGATTTCTAGGTGCAGTCAAGGTGATGAGGAGATTCGTCTAGGTGGCCTCAGGATCGGGTCTCTGCTTTTTGCAGATGCTGTGGTTCTGCTGGCTTCATCAGAACATGATCTACGGCTTTAACTGGAGCGGTTGAGTCCGCGATGAAAATCAACACCTCCAAGTGCCTTTCCCCGGGTCAGAGATGAGGTCCTGTTTGAAAAGTGGAGGAGTTTAAGTCTCTCTAATGAGGGAACAAGGCAGCGGGAGACTGATAAGTGGATTGGTGTGGCATCTGCAGTGATGGTGCCGCTGTACCGGTCTGTCGTGGTGAAGTGAGAGCTAACGATCTACATCCCTACACTCATCCATGGTCACAAGCTCTGGGTAGTGACCGAAACAACAAGATCACAAAAACAAACGGCTGAAATGAGTTTCCTCCGCAGGGTGTCTGGGCTCTCCCTTAGAGATAGCAAGAAAAGCTCAGTCATCCAGGAGAGGCTTAGAGTGGGGCGCCTAAGCCACACCCCTCTGCTTCCTGTCCATGGGTCCCCTACTGCTAAAAAAATTTATGAGAGTCAATGGAGCCATAAAAGTTATTTTCTGATCCTGTTTTAAATGCGCCATGGATCGAACATATGATGTCCGTGAATTTTAAAGACACATTTTGATGCAGAGAAAAACGAAGGCCCCATTGAGCCGTTGCTCCTCCACATGGCGGGGAGTCCAGCAGAGGAGGCTCAGGCATCTGGCCAGGATGCCTCCTGGACGCCTCCCCGCTGAGGTGGTCCAGGTAAGTCCCACCTGGACCCAGAGGAAGACCCAGAACACGTTGGAGCACCAATGAAACCATGGCTTGACTGTGAGTGTTACTTGGGTCAGAACCTGCTTGTGTCTGATGTATTCTACTAAATATGCGGTCTGCTTCTGCTCCCGTCTTCTCACTTTTTCAGGCAATATGTGATAAAATCTTCTTTAACAGCTTCCAGCTGCAGCTGCGCTGTTTGGAGGTGTTAAACAGGTGATGATGATGATTATGATGATGATGATGATGATGAAGCTGCAGCCACTGAGGAAGGACGACCAGGAAACACAGGAGGAAAGGCTGGTAGACATGGATGGTGGCAAACGGGGAAAAAGGGAACTAGAACCGAAGACCAGAGTCAGAACACCAAACAAGTCCTACAGATCATGACACTTCTTGGACCTTTAGACATAAAATTGCTCCTATTTTCCTGTTTTTAACAAAGGAAGTAAGCGGAGCTTGCGCTGAGAGACGTGAAAGTGAAGGTGTTCCTGCTGCTGCTCAAGCTGACATGTCAATAAAGATGCCATGGGTCGGTCCGTCATGAAGGAGAGGCTGAGACTCTGAATCAGGCAACAACCACAGACAGCAGAAGTGGCCTATCGCCACGCTATAGGTGAGTAAATCGTCTGGAGTCAACCTCAGGGAAACATTCCTCCATCGATCTCCAGCGCCGACGGCGATCAGCTGGAGCAGCTCCGGCCCATCGCGCCCTCCTGAACAGAGGTGGAGAGACACATACATACCCCAGCACACAGCAAACTCAAACCTAACAGGGTCAGGGAAACTGACGTGTGGAAACTGGTTTCGGAAAAAACTGAAATTCCAGTGAAGTTCAAGCCTGAAGCAGGAATCTAAACCAGTTTGGATCAGGATGACAACCTGTCACTGTGTCCCTCCAGTCTGCTGCAGGTTAGGAGGACCAACCTGAGCTCCACCAATCAGAGACATCCACAGCCTCCTTATATGAAAATTCAGTCAGAATGTTTAAGATGCAGGTACAGACAGGTCCAACCAGCCAATCAGGAATACATAAACCCACGCATGTAAAATCTTCCTGCACACCTTCCTGTGCTGACAGCTTACAGTCCAGACGAACGAGAGCGAAGAAGGAACGGGATGTTGCTTGGGAACGATGTTAGTGAACGTTTACTGCAGCGTGGCAGAAGAACAGTTCCCACCCGAGGAACCGAGGAACCGAGGAACCTGTTTCTGGAGCGTGTGTGAATTCAGACTGGAAAGCTTCAGGAACTCTGATCCAGAGTTAGTCTGGTCCAACAGCTTCATCTCAGTTTAACCTGGAAAAGAAAAGAAACCAAAGAACCGGACCGCGAGACATGATGTGCATTTTTTTAATGAATATATCAGAACTTTGATGATGATGATGATGATTAACTCTGCCTGCAGGTTTTGGTTCAGCTCCTCATCATGTGTGACGGCAGTAGAGTTTGAAGGTTGTGAAGAACCTCATTCAGTCTTGCAACGGGAACAGCTCGGAGCAGACCAGGGATTTCTACGACGGCGATGCAGAAACGTATGAACAGGTCAGTCTGGAAGGAGCTGAAGTAGCTCTGAGGAGCGAAGATTTCACAGATTTCCTCTGTTTCTGCTTCGCTGATCCAGCTAAACGATTCACAGACAGATAAAATAAACGAGCTGGTGAGAAAGTTTCCTCAGGGTCTAACATCTTTCAGGTTTTAGACGCATCTCTCCTCCAGGCACGCCTGATTCTGGTGATTGCATCACCTCCACAGCAGCCATCTTGTGCTGCAGAGGTCTGTTATCCACCCCATTCATCTGGGCGCAGCAGCAGGGAAACACCTTTATGTTGGCGTCCGGCGCGAGAATCTGCTGCCCTGAGACTCTGTCCAGCTGGCGAAATATTACATTAAACATCTCATTCACAGAGAAACAGTTTAAAACTCGCTCTTCTTGAAATACGATCCTTCGGCTAGTTAAATATTTAGCTCTGAACCCCAAAAAAGAAATCTGAGCTGTAAAGAAGCGAGTCAGAGAAAAATACCGGCCACGCCTACCTTGGCTTGCGACCGCCGGGGGGAAGGTGGGCGCCAAAAACATGAGAGCGCATCATGGCTAGTAGAAGCTAACCGTTAGCAACTCCACAACATGGCAGAACACGGTCGGGTTTGTGTTATTTGTGGACATAACACATCAGAGTAGCTTTTTTTTTTTACCAAAGAAAGACGAGCTGAGGATGAAACATGTACCGCCAGCGAAGTAAATTAAGTTATGCTGGGTACACACCAAAATATTTTTTTTACATCTTATAAGATTTTCAAAATGTGATAGACCCACAAACATGAGGATAAAAAAATCCTAGATTTAACCGTTCTGCTCCTATAGTGTGTGGTGCGCCACGATGTGACAAAGACAGCACATAACACACAAACAGATTTTCAACCAGAGTCCTGACTGTTAACACAGGAAATCTCGCAAAATCTCGCGAGACTTCAGAATGAGCATGGCGAACGATATGCAGGAAGAAATTGCAATGATGGTGTTTAGAATGATTTTCACAGAAAATTCACAGGAAAAAAAAAGGAAATCTCTGCCGTCTGCATCAGTTTCACTTTGTGCTGCGCCGTGACTGCTTCCGTCTCCCATCAACTCGCTTTCTGATTGGATATCGTTTCGTTTCATGTGATAATCTCCACAGCGAGTCCTTGGAGTTCCCATCCACACTTCAGGATTTATGATCGTAAATATTTACGCGATTGGGGCGGCTCCGACGTTCTTCCGAGCGGGTTCAAAGACTCTTAACACACCTCACACCAAGGGAAAATCTGATCAAATAATCTGTAGAACCATCAAGATAATCGGGACATAGCTAGGATTGTCGGAAGGGGGGGAAAAATCGGCCCAAAATCAGCCCGATTATCTTTTGGTGTGTACCCAGCATTAGTTATTTGTTCGGAGGCAGCATAAGAGTCGCATTGCTGTTAGCCAATCAGAGACGAGATGTTTGCACATCGTGAATAATACTGAAACAGGAGCGAGACCGAATTGGCTCACGGGGCAGATAACTGGATTAGAAACCACAGAAAATGTATTAGCGAAACGAGCGAATGAGACCTTTAATATGTAAAACACATGTTCACAACACCTGGAATATATCTGCCAATAATTATTGCTCCAAACGGTCCGTGTAGATATGAATGTAGCACACACTGGTGTTGTGACGACATATTACACCACTGCCCAGCTGCCCTGCGTTCTCCTGATTAGTCTCACCTGGTTCTCATTCAATTCCCTCCCCAGCCTTTAAAAGCCGGTCCGTTTTTCCCTCCGTTTCAGATCCTTCTGTTGCCTTCATGCTGATGGATTCTCCTCTCATCACCGCTGCTTCGCGGTCTTCGGTCAATAAACCTCAATCGAGCCACCGTGACGTTACCTTTTCTCCCGTCTTCTCCTGGCCGGAAGAATAATTGTGTTACAGGAGCGTAACCGTACGCCAAAGATCCCGGTTCGGTACGAACCTCGGTTTCAGTCTCACACTTCGGATCATTTTCGGTACAAAGAAAAAAAGTTTTTGTGTTATGACATTTAATATCAAACTGTTCTAATGTGCTCAGATGGAATAAAAATGTATACAATAGAACATAAAATAAAATAAAAAACATCCAACAGTTTAAATATTTTCTTTTTAGCAAACTGCAACATGAATACTTTGGTTTTCTGCCGAAGTCGAGACAATCTGGGATATGAAAAGAATATTTCAGATTGCCCTACTGTCTGTATCAACAGTACTAACAAGTTAATTGGGTGTTAAGCTGTTACCTGAGCCAGCATGAGTTATACAGGTGAGGTGGGCGGGGCTACAACGCACTGCTAGTCTGATGGTTTAATCACTACTGCATCCGTGGTTTCTAACCCCAGAGTTTCTCTTGGTTCATCTTTTTTTTTATTTGGTCTTTTATACCATTTTGTAAGCGTGAAAACAAAAGATGATATTATATAAATAACTTTATTTTAGTATTGATGTGGGACACTGCGGTGGGGGGCGGAGCTCCTTTCGCTCAGCTTCCAGCTGCTGCTGCAAAACAACTCAAACGTCACCGACTAATTCCTGGAAGAAACATTTTTAACAAATTATTACAGTCAGGTGTACCGTCTACTAAAACTTTATTGCTACGCTAAGAGAACGGCACCAACAGGGGCAGCTAAGCGGGGTCCTTCAGCTCAGAAACATCTGTGGTAGCTAACAGCAACCGAACAGAAGTTGTTGTCCAGTTAAGATGAACGCTGGTTGGCTGGCTTTAACAACAGAAGAGGGCATTCAGTCTCCTGCTCACAATTATAAGAGTCGCTGGTTGTAACTTCTGCTAGCAGGAGGCTGGGCTGAGTTTGTTTACAGAGTCGCAGGTGTTTCTGGCTAAAGTGCAACGAAGTTATGCTTCCGTGTGGAAACTCAGTACGCCTCTGTTCCGTACCAAACGTTTTGTACCGAAAAATACATGAACCGTTACACCCCTAAAAGATATCCAAACCGACGTAGCCGAGCCCGGAACATGAATCACAGACTACCTGCAGGAAGCAGGCTGATGGTACCTTCTGTATTTCCAGTCTGTTGCGGTAAATCTGCTGGAGGTTTTCTTTCTACTGTCGCCAGATGGAAGCTCAGTATGAAGTCAGTCGCTCGAAGCAATCTGCTGGGTTTCCATACATAGAAAGTCTAGCACAAAATCGGATTAATAAACCGAACCTGACCGCTTTGTGTTGATAAACTGGGTCAAGATGACATTTGTTGTAACTAAAAATGATCATTCTGGGAACTGTGATCCCTGCAGGACTGTGTGGGAACGTTGGAATACCGCGCTCCACACCTGCTCATCGATTTCCTGATGGCCAACTTCTCCGGACATCGTGAGAAGGTTCAAGTCCTTGATGTGGCCTGTGGATCCGGACTGGTTGCTAAACTGGTGACCTTTTATATTGCAGGTCAAATGGGACGGTGCCCTGAAACTGTTTCTACACCCTTTGATGATTTTCACTTTTTCTTTTTTGCCATTCCAACAACAAAGTTTTATGTATTTCATTGGGATTTTATGTGACAGACAAACTCAAGGAGATGCTAAATTATTCAGTGGAAGAAAAAGCATCTGTGGTTTTCCTTTTTACAGACTCCTTTGCTCCGATACCCCAAAATGAAAACCAGGGCAACCAGTTGCCACATCTGTAAATAGAGTCCAGCTGTGTGTAATTGTGTGTTCTGTGAGTATGGACCACCTGCAGACCCACCAAGAGAGGAAAGTCCCGCTAAACTGACAGGAGAGCTTTAATCAGAGAAGCACCCAGGAGGACCATGGTGACTCTGGAGGAGCTGCAGATATCAGCTCAGGTCCAGTCCTGTTAGAAGCTGTTAGAAGTTTGTCACAAGGAGAGGCAGCTAACATGTGGAATACGACGTTCTTCTCAGAGGAGAACTTTCACAGACGTGCAAAACACTGAGGCCCTGATTTATCAAATGTTGTTAAAACGTGCGCATAGCTGACAGCGGGCGCACAAAAAACATGCAGCAGGTGATTTACCTGCGAGGACTGCGACCGTTAAACCCGCAGCAAGAAGCACGCAATCCATTTAGCGCTTTTGCCCTTGATTAATATTTAATGTGGCCGTTTCTGTCAGAAGGAACAAATATTGAGAGGAGAAACATGCAAATAAGCAAGGCAAGGCAATTTTATGTGTATAGCAACACTTTCAACAACAAGGTTCAAGGTGCTTTACATGATTAGGGGGTAAAATGAAAATAGCAGTAAAACAAGGACAACGCATATAAAGTAAAAACAGCAATAAAGCAAGAAGCACAAACAAAACATGATACATCAAAGCATGACTCAAAGGCAGCTCTAAACAGAAACGTTTTTAGCCGTGATTTAAAACATCTCAGTGTTTCAGCAGCTTTGCAGTTTTCTGGAAGTTTGTTCCAGATTAGAGGAGCATAGAAACTGAAAGCTGCTTCTCCATGTTTGGTTCTGATTCTGGGATGTTAAGTCGACTGGAACTAGAGGACCTGATTGGTCTGGGGGAGGGGTTGCTATAGTAACAGTAGATCTTCAACATATTTTGGTGCTAAGCCATTCAGTGATTTATAAACTAGTAGACGTATTTAGAAGTCTATTCTCTGAGCTACAGGGAGCCAGTGTAAGGACTTTAGAACTGGGGTGATGTGCTCTACTTTCCTGGTTCTAGTGAGGAACACGAGCAGCAGCGTTCTGGATCAGCTGCAGCTGTCTGATTGACTTTTTAGGCAGACCTGTGAAGACGCTGTTGCAGTAATCAATGCGACTAAAGATAAACGCATGGATGAGTTTTTCTAGGTCCTGTTGCGACATCAGTCGTTTAATCCTAGAAATGTTCTTCAGGTGATAGAAGGCTGACCTTGTTATTGACCTTTAGTAGTAGGCGTTCCACACGCAGGGTGATTTATCACACATGAAACTGTCTCCGCCGCCTCTGAAATGCATGTCTTCACTTTGCGCCAACCCTAACCCTAACCCTAATAGTAATAAATTCTCTAACATCCATAGACTTAACAGATGTGTCGTTTCCCCCCCCTTTTTTTTTGCCAAAGACGCATCATGAATCCACTATTGCTATTCCTCCTCTCTCTGGCCTTGCACACACAGCAGCGGATGCAAATTCCTCATCTGATTGCTGCTCTTTGCGCCTGTTTTGTTTTGCGCACACTATCTTAGTGGATCACCCGCAAACCAGGAACATGCCGCTCACGCAATTTCACGCTCTTTATTTGCAATATTGATAAATCAGGCCCCATAAGAGGGAAAAAAGCACC
>OY747710.1:1630000-1832500 GCA_963556495.2 Valencia hispanica | reverse complement strand
GGGCCTGGTTCTGTTGTCGGGTCGAGGTGAATCAGAACCGGCCCCCAGTACATTTAACCCGCCTCAGTCCAGCAGATTTCTGCAGTTTGTAACAAACATCAGGATCCAGGTTGAATGTGGAGAACCAGAACTACATGAATGAACTTTCTTCCTTCCACCAACCCGGCGCTGCCTCGCCTCTGAGGCCGGCAGAGATTAAATATCAGGGCGTCTCTGCACGCCTGCAGCTCTGCAGCCCGGTTAGTCGCAGAGAACCAAAGCAGCCACTGCTGTGGTAAAGACGGAGGAATCTGGGTTGTTTGTCAACTGGATAGGAGTGCTAAGAGCTAAAGGGCAGAGTCTGGCTAAACTATTCACTTCTTGGTTTTCACAACCAGAAAGTTCGGTTTATTTTGTTCAGAGCTGCAGATTCAACTTCATATCCAGCGGCAGATCTTCTGCAGATCTTCTGCAGATCCAGCTGCTGGTCCATCTCCACCAGCTTCCATCAGACTGAAGGTTTTCCTCTTCTCTGCTTTACTAAACATCTCCAGCTCAGTCAGATTGAATGAAGAACATCTAAACATCCGGTTTTAAGTCTTCTTTAACTAGACCGTTCTGAACCATCCCATAATATCTCTGGCTGCATGTTCAGGTTGGCTGTCCTGCTGGAAGCTGAACCTCCACCTTCAGTCTCAGGTCTGCTCCTGGTGTCCCACAGCATGATGCCGCCACCACCGTAGAGACGGTGTGTTCACTGTCAGTTTTGCATGAAGGTTAGAAGGTTCAGTCTCCCGCCTGGTTTGTGACAAACAGGAAAGATTCGATGACTGACGGTCGTCCTGTGCATCTCTGCAGCTCCTCCACTGCTTCTCTGATTAAAGCTCTCCTGGTAGGTCCATCCTCTCTCCAGGTCTGCACATTGTAGCGTAACGCTGCTGCTCAACGATGCGTTTACTGACCAGAATGAACCCTGGGAGAAAGTAATCTCCCCCCCTCTCTCTGTTCCCTCCGGTCCGAAACGCTTCAGCCTAAAAACCGGGTCGGCTCGACCGCCGGGCAGCAGCTGCAGGTTGTTCAGGATCTGTAGATAAAAACTGTATAAATATGATGAAAATAAGGTCTTAATTATAGAAGCTTATAAAGAAAATCCCCTTATTTGTATAAAAATATATATTTATGTTTATTAATGTATCACATTTTGGGAAAAATAGATTTTTAAAGCAAAAAAACGATCCTGCAGGTGAGACGTTGAGTTTCTCGGGTTCTGACCGGTCATTGGGTTCTAACGGATCAGAACCGATTCAACTCGTCGACGATGAACTTTTTAGATGATTTAACATCCAGTTTATAGTTTTTAAAGTCAAACATGGAGAGAATAAAGATGTTTTTCTGCTGCCGATCAGAATCAGTAATCCACACACACACACACACGCACGCACGCACACACACACGCACGCACACACACACACACACACACACGCATCAGCTGTGTGTGTGTGTGTGTGTGTGTGTGTGTGTGGGTGTGTGTGTGTGCATGTGTGTGTGTTGCTGAGCAGAGAGCTGAGCTGCTTTCAGCTCTTTCCAAAACATGACATCATCCGCTGGAGTCTGACTGAGAGCCGGAAACGGGAGGAAGGAGGCCTTAAACGTTAATGGCTGCTGCTGGTTCTGCTGGTTCTGGTTCTGCTGCGTCCCGTCGTCTTCATCGCAATCAGCTGCAGCACGTTTTAACTCCGATCCACATTCAGACTGTTTTTGGCCACAGATTGTGACCCGAAGCTGCGTCAGTGAGTCTCATGGGACTCATGGGGACAACAATGCTCCTCTGTACGCTGCACACAAAGGCCTCCTCCTCCTCCTCCTCATCATCATCATCCTCATCATCATCATCATCATCATCATCATCATCATCAACCAGAGCAGAGTTCTCTCTCTGACCGCTTAAATCCTCTCCGTCTCTGAAGTAGAATATATCGATATTTTTCAGGCTTTCTACGTCAGGATTGGAGTTTGATTGGATCATTTTCCAGCTTTTTGTCCCGTTTTCAACATAAAAAACAAAAATAAATCTTTTCAGATCAAGTTTTGTCCAAAAAAACATCTGATTTGTAAACGGATTTAATACAAAAGATGAGAACAAAGTCCTCCCGTCTCCATCTGTCACTTCCCGGCTTCAGACCGATGACAGGAGGAACGAGGACGCCCCCTACTGGTCTGGAGGCTCCTTGCTCAGACGTAGATCTGTCACAAAAAATCAGTTTATCAATTAATCACATGATAAATTCAGATTAGCTCGATAATTTCCAGTTGCATTCTTGTTTGTTTTCCTCATGTGTCTCCTTATTTCTACCAGAGAGACTGGATGGAAGAAGGCGTTTATGATCCATACATTCATAGTAGGGCTGGGCGATACGGCCTCGAATCGATATAGTTTGCGGCATGTGTGATAACGATATTTATTGCAATATATATTGTTTTCTTCTGTTAATATATGTTAAAATGATTGTTTTTGAACATTCTCACGTAACCGGATACACTGGAGTAGAACAACAACTTCAAAAAAAGTTTAGTATGCCATTTAAAGAACATTTATTCAGCAAAAAGTGTGTGTATATATATATATATATATATATATATATATATATATATATATATATATATATATATATATATATAAAAGTAATTATTTTTTTTATTTTTTATTTATTTAAAAAAACAAAGGTTTTACAAATCCTTGTCCAAACACTGCAACACAAAAATTCTCATAAAGGAAATAAAGATGAAGTTATTTTAAACAAAATTCAAGCTAAATGTTGTAAGAACACAAAATTCTAAATTGTTTGGACCAAAGTGCAAAATGCGAGAAGAAAAATAAAATGTCTTCCTGCTTTCCTGATTACTTATTTATTACTTATAAAAAAATAAATACAATTAAGCTGCACATATTTAAACTAAAACCGCTTCAACAGGTTTCCTTTCCATTAAATAGAAAACAACAAATGTTAAACTTACGATATCTGGTGTAAATACCAACACTGAACATCAGCATTGATCCTCCTTGTGTACCTGGTAGAAAGTAGGCGCAGCTTGATGATATCATCAACAAGCGCTGGTCAAAATCTCTACCGCTGGCTAAATTTATATAATTTCTACCTTATGTTGTTTATATTTCTCACCACTAATTCATAGTAGAAAAGTAAAATGGGATGTTCTATTTTAAGTGTTTTTATTCTTAGTTTGCACTTTTTATCTACAAAACTGGTAGTTTTTCCCTGTTTTTTTCATCCGAGCCAAGTGATTCACGTTTTTCGAGGGGGGATTTTGTTTATAGAGTTCATCCATTTTTAAAAAAAATGTTTCGGTTCATTTATGTTGGATATAAAAAACGTCTTCCAGTTGCAGTGGTAAATGTTTTATCAAAGAGCAACTCACCCACAACTTTTTTTATTTTTATTTTCTTTTGCTAATTGTGCTGTCTACATTTTTGGTCATTATTTTTGGTATTTTAGTACATTTCTAGTAAAAATATTAATTATTTTCCTCTTCGGGTTAGGGTATTGTGATTCGCTCTGACGTAAAGCAAGCCGAATCTCCACCCACGCCTCCTTTTTTCTAACCGGAAAACCGATTATTGATCGTTCAGAAGGTGTACAATATGCGTTATGGTGACAGGACTAGTCAGACGTTAATTTGGTGAAATTATGGGTCATAAAAAAGGATTGCAACATGGGTCTCCAACTCCAGTCCTGCATGTTTTAGATGCATCCCTGACGGCGTGCTGATCCGGCTGCGTTGGAGCGGGGAAACTCTGCTCTGTGATTGGTCGTCTAACTCAGCTTACTAATACGTAGTAAAATACCAAAAATAATGACCAGAAATGTTGACAGCCCTATTAGACAGATTTATACAGATTATTACCAAAAAATAAAAAAGTAAATTTTTGTGGGTGAATTGCTCTTTAATAAAACATTTATCATTGCAACTGGAAGACATTTTTAATATCCAAAATAAATTAACAAAACAACCGAAACATAATTTTTTTTTTTTAAATGTATGAACTCTGTAAACTAAATTCCAGTTCAAAAAATATAAATCACTTGGCTCGAATAAGAAAAGCCGGGAACAACGACCAGTTTTCTGAATAAAAATTGCAAACTAACAATAAAAACACTTAAAATAGAACACACTAATATGAATTGTTAGTGAGCAGGGATGTGCAAGAATCTGGTGATACGAAATATCGCGATACTATGAGTTAGACTACATATTGTGATTTTTAAAACTGAAACCGTAGAAAACTGTCCCAGCGTTCTAAACAATCCAACCTGTTTCCACTTCGGCTTCAGTTTAAGAAAAGAAAACAGCTTTATTATGTGTTAATGTTAGGGCCCCTCCACACAGAGACGCGTTTCGCTGTATACGTATAAATCTTTTATCGTATCAGCGTTTCGTCCACACGGATCCGGCGTTTTGGTGGAGACTGAAACCTCTATTTTTTGAAACCGGGTCCCAAAGTGGATAAATCTGAAAACGGCAACCCTTTGCTGTTTCGTGTGTACAGCCAATCCGTATATTTTGTGAAACGATGATGTCATCACATCACGTGTCGGCTGCGTCACTCGTAACTGCGACAACAATAATGGCGGACTACGTGATTTTGTTCGTGATGCAGAAGCTACTAAGCCTACTAGCTTTATTACAGCAAAATCTATTGCTTTGTTATAAATTTCTTCTTCTTGGTTCGTATACAGCGCGCAAGGTTATGCACATGCTCAAAGTCTTCTTCTCTGTGTATAGTTGGTTTATGGGATGTCCTAACTGTCCCCTCTGTCTCTGTCTCAGCCATGTCTCCGGTGCTGGCGGGCTTCCTCGGAGCCGGCGTCCTGGTTCTGGTCGTGGTGGTTCTGGTCCTGCTCTGGTCGTTCTGCCAGCGCCGCTACCTCCGGGTCACCGGGCGCTACAAGCTGCACGGCGACCGATACTGCGACGCGGAGGACCCGCCCTACAAGTTCATCCACATGCTGAAGGGGATCAGCATTTACCCAGAATCCCTCAGCGGCAGCAAGAGGATCGTCCGCGGCGTACGGCGCGCCGAGCGGTCGGAGCGCGACGGCGGCGGCGCCTCGGGGAGGGGGATGGTCCTGGTGGACGCTGAAAACCACATCCTGGATGTCCCGGGCCAGCTGCAGATGAGTCACCTGGTCCCGCCCTCCGGGACAGGCCCCGCCCACAGCCAGGCCCGGCTCGAGCGGGCGCTGCCGGTCCGCGCCGATTACTGCTGCCTGGACAGCAGCTCGGCCAGCAGCAGCCAGACCAGCAGCAAGACGGCGTCGCCCTTCACCCCCGCCGCGCCGGAGGCGGAACCCGAGGCCAACCTGGGCTCCCTCAGCCTCACCGTCGACTACAACTTCCCCAAGAAGGCGCTGGTGGTGACGGTGGTCGGGGCGCGGGGCCTCCCCGCCGTGGACGAGCAGGCCGGGAGCTCGGACCCCTACGTGAAGATGACCATCCTGCCCGAGAAGAAGCACCGCGTCAAGACCCGCGTGCTGAGGAAGACCCTGGACCCCATCTTCGACGAGACCTTCACCTTCTACGGCGTGGCCTACAGCTCGCTGCCCGAGCTCACCCTGCACTTCCTGGTCCTCAGCTTCGACCGTTTCGCCCGCGATGATGTCATCGGCGAGGCCGTGGTGCCCCTGAAGGGCGTGGACCCGAGCACGGGCCGGGTCCTCCTGAGCCAGCAGATCACCAAGAGGAACATGCAGGTGAGGAACACGTTCTACGACACGCCTGTTTCCATTTCAGTCATTCCCATCGGCCTGATGATCCTGACTCAGCGACCGACTCTGTTACCACGGTGATCGGCTGCTCGGTCAGCTGCAGGTTAATCCGACTGTCCTGCAGTCTGATGTCGCCTGGAAATATTAACATTATCTGTCATTTCAGTCGTCTGATAATCTGGCAGAACTCACTGGGTTAAAACGAAAGTTCTGGAACCGATCAGATGTTACAGAATCGATCAGACGTTACAGAATCGATCAGACGTTATAGAACCGGTTATTAATAACTAATGAGAGAGCATCAGGTACTGAAGCCGATAAATCATCTGTTGATGTTCCAGAGCTGCTGCTCCTCCTGACAGGTTGTCATGGTTACAGGATGTCCCGCCTCCAGGTGAGAACAGGGAGCGCGGTCCGTCCAGGCGGGGAGGAGGAGCCTCACGAAGGCGCCGATCATGATTAATATTTTAACACTGCAGAACCTTCATCTGTCTATACGTCTCTCTGTTTGATTTCAGTGTGAGACCCGAGGAGAGCTGCTGGCATCTCTGTCCTACCAGCCGGTGTCCCATCGCCTCAGCGTGGTGGTCCTGAAGGCCCAACACCTGCCCAAGATGGACATGACGGGCCTGTCAGCCAGTGAGTAGAACCAGAACCAGGTAGAAGCTGCTGGGCCTCATCCTCCTCCTGGAGCAGAAATCTGGTTAAATTACAGAGCTGGCTGGCTGGATGGCTGGATGGATGGCTGGATGGATGGATGGATGGATGGATGGTTGGATGGATGGATGGATTATATTTATTATAATAAATATAATAATATAATAAATTATGCTTAAAATAATATCATTATAATGGATTATATTATGGATTATATTTATTATAATCCATAATATAATCCATTATAATGATATTATTTTAAGCATAATTTATTGATTATTTCCAGAAGTTTTATCAAACAGCCTGTCTCATTAAATAAGCGTAACGTAGCGTAACTTAACATAGCATAATATAGCGTAGCGTAATGCTGCGTAGCGTGGCGTAATGTAGCGTAACGTAGCATAGCATAACGTAGCATAGCGTAACGTAGCGTTCTTTTTCTAGGTCGAATCTGCCATTCTTCTCGACAGCCATTCTATGTACAAACACACATTATAGATCGTTGGAAAGCTGAGACTCTTGTGATTCCAATGATGTTTACCAACCCTAACTGTAGACACAGCGAGCGCTCACCGTTCGTAGCCTGATATCACTGACAGAACCCGAACAAAAAAACATTTAAAATAGTCCACAACAACTCTGACGTCCATAATCCAGCATATTCTTCACTACTTACTTCTTTGCCAGCACTTCCCATTATGCTTTCAATGTAACTTCTGTTAGCATGCTAATATTAGGCTACAGGTTTTTACTGCACATGCCTGGAAGTGTTCGCTATTGATTCACATCTTGCTTGATCCAATAGGAGAACAGTTTCCCCCCTCTGCTTTAGGCAAACCTTCAACCAATGGCTGATGATAGAAAACTCAGTTCGTCATCCTTCCGTGTGTGGCTCGAAACCAATCGCGGCGCAGAATCATGATGATTGGTGCATCGATTAGCCAATGGAATGCTGTATACACAGATACCTCACATGAGGGGGCGGGCTTTATCGCTGGACGTGATTTATCCAAACACAGATGTTAGATTCTCACGCAGCAGTAGGGGATCCATTCAGCAACGTGTCAAAACACACTTTTAAAACAAAAAAACAACACGGAGGAAGCCGTGGAGCTTTGTTAGAGACGAAACATCCATGAATCTGACTAGGGATGTGTCGATTCACCATGAATTTAATTGCGATGTGAAACGTGCAAAAGTGTTGAAAAATCGATTATTTTTCATAATAATTAAATGAGAAAAACATAAAAGTCAATTTTTAGGGGTCGGACCGGCGGAAACATCATGGCTGCAGCTAGTGTTTCAGCCGTGCAGCGCGAAATTTACAAAATACAGCAAATATTTTCCGCTTTGTTGTTGTGTATCATGTTAGCAAAAGCAGCATGTTCCAGTTTTCTCTGTGCTGTCCGGGGCGTCCTCCGCGAGCTGCAGCTCATGTTTAACCACACATCAGCCCAAGTGGAGCTTTAAGTCTGAAACAGGAAGGAAATGACCTTCATTCAGAGAGCAGCGTACTCATAGCTGGTAGATTAGTTTCTATGTATGACAGGTGGCAAACATCCCATTGGTCAATCTGATGCAAAAACTATAAAAACGCTGCAAAGTTACAGTTCTGTATTAAATTGACAGCGAAAAAAACACAGAGACTGGAGTATAAACTTTAAGTGTCTTTGGGAGAATGCTGCTTTTTATTTTCTATTACTTTCAGAATCTAATTTCAGATTTTTGTGTAATATTTGTCCTGTATGACTTAAAAAGGGAGCTGTTATTGTTATAGGTTTATTTAGGGCTGGGCGATATGGCCTCAAATCTATATCTCTTTATATAGCCTCTGTCAAAATGAGTGTTTATGAACGTTCTCACTTTCCAGATACATTGCAGCAGCAGAACAACAACTTCAAAAAAGTTTAGAATGCCATTTAAAGATCAATTATTGTGCAAAATGCATTAAAAAAATATTCAAATCATTTTTCCAAAAAATGCAACACAAACATTCTCACAACATAAAGATGAAGATATTTTAAATAAATTAAAAGCTAAATGTTATTTTAAAAACCCACAAAGTTCAAAATTGCCCGCTTTCCTGGTTACTTATTTATAGATTTAATATCACACAAAAATAAAGCTGAACATATTTTTTAATTTGCAATCTATAGTGTAAAGACGAGCATTGTTCGTCAGGATTTATCCTCTTTGATGACAGCTTGATGACATCATCAAATTTCGCAATCGCAGCAGGCCGATACATTCAAAATCTCTATCTTTGGCTAAATTGATATCATTTCTACCTTATACCTTTTATATCTCCCACCACTAAGTTCATTTTCTGATATAGAATATTAATTATTTCTATTTAGATTTTAAAGTCATTTATATAATGGTTGACTTATAAAAGCTGATCTGAAGTTTATTTATTTTTAACCACATAGAGCAGGAATACTTTAAATATGTTCAAATCAAAAGTTTTATTTAAGTAAACAGAATAAGATTGATGTCTTTAAGGATTGGAGCAAGTTTCTTCTTTTATGGAAATCAAAATGGGTTCACCATATATTATATTTAAATTGCCAACACACATTTCCTTTAGCTTTCATTAAAAATATGACCTTGATACGATTATGAAACATATTTTGGACACGTGTTGGTTTGGTTTATGGTTTCAAATTAATAAAAGACAGGACAATAATTGGTTTGGATACTTCAATTAATGTATCTGGATGGATTTAAGAGCAGAAAGAAAGTAACCATGGAAGGAATGAAGAAAAAAAAAACTGAAAAAATTTGCTACAAAAATATTTGTTTTATAATCGAGTTGTAATCCCCTAATTCTGACCCGTTTTTAATCAGGGGGTGCAGTGATATGTTCTGCATTCGCCCTGCAGGGGGCGCATCTTCTGGAACCCTTTTTTAGCACCGCCTGACCTTTAGTTAGAAAACCATGTGCAAAAATAAAAAAAATGTTGGTTTATTGCTGTCAAATCTAGTGAGTATAAAAGGTAATAGTTTCGGTTTTAGACCCTCACTGTGTTTCAGGTCACCACTTCATTCTAAAGCCACTTATAAAGCTTGTATTTTTAGAAAATAAATACCAGGACATAACATTTTAAATAACTCAACATGTTTTCTACTCTAAAAGGTTAAAGAAGAGCTTTGAGTTTAGTTTGGGTTTGTGTGTTTTTTTAAAAACATTTATGGTCGAAGATTGTGGGAATGTTAAGATCTAATTAGAAACTTGGGTGCTATATTATGTGATGGAGCTCTGCTGCTCCTGGTGGTGAAGTTGGGTCAGCACACCTGAGAGGTGGGGAAGCTTTAAAAGGGACATATCATGAAAATTCCACTTTTTTAGCTATTATATGCTTTGTGTAGTGAACTTAGAGTGTCTAGGAGGCAAAAAGCATAAGTTTATCACTCCATGTGTTGTGGAGATATTTCTGTAAAATGTTTGGGTCATATTTTTTAAGCCGTTCAGTTTTCTCTATTATCTATTACGTTTTTTTAACTATTATGTCACAGTACTTTCACTGGAACGGCCAAACTTGGTCTAAACGCCGAGCGAATCCGCCATCTTTATTTCTCGCTGTGAGTTTGTAGTCCAGGTTTTAGGTATGTGTCAAAATGTTCTGTTGGGTGTGTTAACCCGCACAACTCTTCAGTAACCTCGGCCAGTATCAGCACGGGTTTTCTGAAAGACTTATCGAGGGCTCAGTCCCTTCTGAATATGAAAATGGTGGACACAGCACAGTGCTAAGCTCCAATTAACTCTAAAATGACAGCAAACTGTATTTTGGGACGTTCATTTAACGCCTCTTGGACATTGTTTTGGTAGCATTAGCATCAGACTTTCTGCTTACGTTGGTGCTATGTGCTAGATGTTTTAGCTCCCTGGTTACACAGGTCTTTTTAATACTACCATCACAGGTAAAGCCAGAGTATCATTTATTACGTATGCCTATCTGGTTACGTACCCGTGTCTGTGTTTTAAAGAGTTTGTTGAGTGTAAAAGTGGACAGGTTCATATGCTACTTTGAAATTACTAAAGTTTTTCATTTCTTTGTGTAGTATACCTGCTTGGAAAACAAAGTTGTCATGATTTAGTTTAATCTTTTCTCTTTATATCATAAGAAAACCCACTTTTTAAAGCTTTGACGTTCGTAATGTTTAGCTGTGGTATTTCAGATCGATGTAAAACACATTACTATTTTTTTTAAACAGTCGTCTTATTTCTGTAAAGCACTTTGTGATGCATTTTTGTATGAAACGCGCTTTATAGTTGTATAAAGTTGTATAAAGGTGAGGAATAAAAGGTTTCTGCAGTGCTAGGTTGCCAGTTCTCTATCAAACTACAAAAATGGCTGAATGGGGCGGAGTGGAAGGTTCAGCGACCCTGAAAGGGGGGCGTGGCATGCAGCACGTCCTACACATTTAAAGGGACCGCACCAAAACGAGTCATTCTGCAAACAGAGGTAGAAGAGGAGACTAAAGAACTACTATAATAAAGAATTCAGACTTAATAACTGCAGTTCCACTATATATAGAGCACAACTAAATGATTTTGATGTAAAAAGGAAGAATTTAAAAGCATGATTATGTCCACTTTAAAGCTATGGGTTTATTTGAGTTCTTACGGTAGATTGGAAATATGTTGTCAAAACGGTTCTCCTCCTCCTCCTCCTCCTCAGATCCCTACGTGAAGGTGAACGTCTTCTACGGCCGCAAGCGCATCGCCAAGAAGAAGACCCACGTGAAGAAATGCACGCTGAACCCGGTCTTCAACGAGTCCTTCATCTACGACATCCCGCCGGAGCTCCTCCCCGAGATCTCCGTGGAGTTCCTGGTGGTGGACTTCGACCGGACCACCAAGAACGAGGTGCTGGGCCGCCTGCTGCTGGGCCTCCACAGCCCGTCGCCCTCCGGCGCCTCCCACTGGCGGGAGGTGTGCGAAAACCCGCGCCGGCAGATCTCCAAATGGCACAACCTGAGCGAGTTCTGAAGGAGGAGGAGGGAGGAACTCAGCCGGTGAAAACACAAAGACTCGGTGTACAGCTCACACACACACACACACACACACACACATATATAGATATATATATCCAGATGTGCAACACACACACACACACACACACTGCTGTGATGGTAGTTAAACTCTCCGTCTCTATTATCTCTCCTCCTCCACAACGTTTGCAAGTTCAAGAAAATTCCTGCAGTTTCATTTGAGAAGAAAAGAAAAGAAGAGAGAGGGGGGCGGAGCTTACATGTGATTTAAATAATAAATACATAAAAACAAAGAAGAAAAAGAAGAAGAAGAAGAAACGGCTCCCCCTGTTGTTGTCATGCATTCATCGCATGTCTGTGTGAAAAGAAGCAGCAAGAGCTCCAGAGACATCAGTGAGAGGAAGGAACTTTCAGCTCCAACAGAACCAAAGGGTCCGAATGATCCGGATAACCGCTCCTCATTGGGACCCAATAAGAACCTGCTACAAAGATCCTCTAACGCTACGGTGCTCCACCTCCTCGGTTTCTGGTTTTAGCCGCCAGCATGCTCCCTGACCCCCCCGCAACGTTCCCATCTCTGCCCCCGCTCCAGAACTTTTCCAGGATCCTGAAAGATGTAACGGGTCTCGGCCCGGCCTCATCAGAACCCTCAATGTAAACCAGTGAATGTCTGCTGACTGCTGAACCGTCGTGTCAAACTGCTGTTTTCATCCAGGAGGCGTAGCTGAAGCAGAGGGAGATGTTCTGCTGCTCGGAGACCAAAGCGCCAGAGATGGTCTCATTAAACCCACCGTCACAGAACCGCCTGGTGGTTCTGATCCAACCGTTATAGAACCGATCCCACCGTCACAGAACCGCCTGGTGGTTCTGATCCAACCGTTATAGAACTGATCCCACCGTCACAGAACCACCTGGTGGTTCTGATCCCTCCGTCACAGAACCGACATTCGGTTCTGATCCCACCGTCACAGAACCGCCTGGTGGTTCTGATCCAACCGTTATAGAACTGATCCCACCGTCACAGAACCACCTGGTGGTTCTGATCCCTCCGTCACAGAACCGACATTCGGTTCTGATCCCACCGTCACAGAACCACCTGGTGGTTCTGATCCCACCGTCACAGAACCGCCCGGCGGTTCTAACCTGATGAATTCAGTTCTGTCTGCTGTCAGGTTTGAGTGTTTTAACCATTAAAGAGCAGGTTGCTGGTTAAAGCCCCGCCCCCATCACTGTTTTTAGAGAAATATATTAAGAACTGTCTGTAAATAAATAAAAATGTACTCACACATGAATTATTTTAGCTTTTGGAGTCGTTTTCGTGAGTAAATTTGAACCTCTAGTTAACCGCTAGTGACTTAGCCAGAAGGGAAACCTGTCAGCACGAAAAATAGAAAACTGGGTTTTAACGTCGGCTCTGATGCAGAATAAACTCCAAATGTTTACGACTAAAACATGAGGAGAAAAAGCACAGAGCTACGATCCTGTTGCGCCGCAGAGAGAGAGGCCAGGGCTAAAACAGGCCAAAGCATTAATAAACGAAGCTGCGATTCTGATTGGTTAGGAGTCAGTCATAAGCTACCTGATTGGCTAGAATGAAAAAGGAAAGGAAACTTCATTTTATTTTATTTTTTGGTGTTTCTACAGCCTCCACAAACACAATAATTTACCATTTTTAAGAAAAATTAACCCAATAAAAAAACTATTGACTCTCGGCTCTACCAGATAGCAGCGCACAGCATTTAACTCCCTCTCGTTACGTCAGACGTTCCTGAAAAAGGAAATGTTTTAATTAATATTTGGGTCGTTATGTATTGTAACAAAAACAAAAAAACCTTAATGAATGTTTCAAATAATAATTTTTATGCATTTTAAATAATATTTAGCCTAAAATCTGCTCTTCAGTCTTGGATTCTTCATGGACAGGTTTTCGGGTTGGTAACGTAGGAACCAGTAGAACCGGACCTGGTTCCTTCACCGTTTCCTGATCCACAGTCAGAATCAGACGTTCTTCTAAAAGCTGACCCAGAGATGTTCTGTTCTGTCCCACCGGCCCGTAGAGCAGCGTTTCTGTTCTGGGAACCAGGTTTTTTGGTTCTGAAAGTGAACCCGCTGTTCCGGACCGACTTCAGTGTGAACCGTCTGGTTCTGGACCGTTTAGGAAACCTTCCGCCAGCCGAGACGGATGCAGAAACCACGGACCATGAACACACGGGTCCTGTTCGGAACCGGACCGGGGTCAGGCTCTCTGTGCTCAGATGGGTTCTGGATCAGGACGCGGTTCATTGGACGGAACCGGATCAGTCGTTTTTCCTCCAGGAGAAATTATTTGATCTCGATTCATAAACCTGGAGGAGATAAAGAAAAAGTTCTGATGAACCGACTCAGCTTCATGTTTGGGTTTCTGGGAGTTTGACCAAACATCTGTAGAAACCCGGAGAGTCCAGAGACCTGACTGGACCCGACCAGAACCAGGGATTCTTCTAGATTATGGATGCACAGTGTGTCGTCATGGCGATATCAGCTTCACACCTGTTGGCTGATGGACGCCAGCTGGACCGAATCCCACTCCGGACACTGATGACATCACCCAAAAGGTCAGAGGTCACAGAGCGAAGGAAGCACAGATGAGGCAGAAATCCCGCCTGATGTCATCGTTACGTTATTTACTAATATGACGCAGAAATCAGCCGCAGGTTCACGATCCGTCTGGACCAGGAGTGAAACGAGTCGGTGGATTTCATTTCAACGTTCGGCTCATTTTCCGTACCGTCAGAAAAACAAGCTGGTGGAAAAAAAACAACTGTTTTGTTGTGTAATGACATTTAATATCAAACTATTTGCAGAAATGTTCTCAGATAGCATGAAAATGTATAAAAGAGAAAATTTAATAACTGCGCTGAGGTTAATGGCGTTTTAAAGGAGTCAACATGTTTTACTTTCTGCCAAAAGCGCGTTTGACCTCAACTGGAGAACGGCGCTGTCGTGTTAAGATTATAGAAATGTCCTTTATTGTTCCACATTTCACACACAAAAAAAAAATACACTGTACAGTAAGGGGAAAGTCTAAAATACTGTGCAGTTATTGGAAATAGCCTACTGGGATTTAAGATAGGGATGGGCGATGTGGCCTCAGATCTATACTACCATATAATCTAAAACATGCGCGGTAACGATATTTATTGCGAAATATTCTTTTCTTCTGTTTATGTATGTCTAAATGTTTATGAATATTCTCACATTCAGCATACATTGCAGCAGAACAACCTCAGAAAAGTATAGAATCCCATTTAAAAGAACATGTATTGTGCAAAATGCATTAAAAAAATTAATAAATTCTACTCTTTTTCCCAAAACAAGTGAAACAAAAATAAAGATGGAGATATTTTAAACAAAAATAAAAGCTAAATGTTGTGAAAAAACACAAAGTTCAAAGTCTTTTTAACTGAAGTGCTAAAGGTAAAAAGAGAAACAACATTTCTTTCTGCTTTCCTAATTACTTATTTATAAATTTATTATCAAACAAAAATAATGCTGCACATTTTTGAATTAAAAATGCTTCAAACTTACAATATCTAGTGTATAATGAACGCTGAACGCTATTTATCCTCCCTGCCTACCTGGTACAGAGTAGGTCGGCACAGCTTGATGACATCATCAAAATGCGTAATCGCCGTAGGCTATCATTTCCAGTTTATACCATTTATGTCGCCCATTACTAATTTATGAAATATGCAACTGAGCAGGATAATTGAAAGAAATGCATACATGTATTTGCATAAATAAATAAAAACGCATCTTTGTCTATTCACATACTTCACCAAGAAGCCGACGTGTTCCCAAACGAGAAGCATTAAAAGTCTCGCTGGTCATGTTTTCTGCTAGCCGCACGCTGCGTCTGTTTACAGAGTCGCACGTGTTTGCTGGCTAAAGTGCGACGCAGGTACGAAAAATCTCAATCCAGGTACCGTTACACCCCTGGTCCGGACCGCGTCGACTCCTCACAGCTTCGGATAAAATAACCTTAAATCCATCCTCCGTTTTAATTTCCATTCAGTTCATAAACACTTTATTTATCCTGAAGGGAAATTAAACTTTGAGTCTTTGTGGATGGCGATGCAGTAGCAGTTGAATCTGCAACGAATCTGAAGAAAGCCTCTGACTGAAGACGGTTGCTGTATGACAGCCTCGGGATCAACAGTTCAGTATCCAGACGATATTCCACATTAACCTAATCCACCTCCTTTGCTTTTGCCGCTCCTCTCTAAATCTCTGTTTCGCTGTACGAAACCTAAAACCATAAAATAAAAGGTTGATTCTTTATAAATGTCCTACAGTAGATGGTAAAAATGTAGTTTTTGTTGTTTTTTTAAGTGAGGCAACATCAGCGACTTTAATTATCTGGACTGAGGATAGAAACGTCTCTGGATTGTTGCAGAGCCCTGATCAGGAGCACAGAGAGGACCTGAAATAAAATCCTGGATCTGTTTGCTTTTAATCCCAGTGGTGGAAACGGTGGCTTCCAGTCTAGTTTAATAATAAATGATTAGAAAATCTTTTATTTTTCTATTAAAAATCACTTCAGATAAGAAATAAGAAATGATTTTCCAGGTTTTAACGGTTTTAGGATCAGCAGATTGTTCCTGTTTCATTTCTTCCTAAAAACATTCGTCTCATAGAGTTTCACGTTTTATCCTGCAGAGAAAAATAAATAAACATAATCTGTATTAAACCTCAGATTTTCACCTTATTTCCAGTTTAATGAACTGAAATGAAAGCAGCCGCATCTCTCCTCTGCTTTGCCTCCTTTTCACCCCTCTTCTCTCTTTGGTTTCCCAAAACATTTCCCCCGCCAGCAGATGGCGTCGTTTTCTGCTTTCTTTTGTTTCCCAAGGCCCCGGTGAATAGTGGAGGAAGTCGCTGTTTGGGTTTAGTGTTGACCTTTGACCCACAGAGGGAATTTTTGGTTTTTAAAAAGCAGATTTTAGCCTGAGTTTAAAGTTAATCCAGCCTAAACATTAACTTGTGTAAAGCTAAATGTCAGTTGAACAAAGAAGACGCTGCAGAAACCAAACAGCTCATCATCATCATCATGGACTGAAGCTGCCCTGCAGACCAACAGACTGTAGATTTGTACAGATATGAAGATGTTTGCTGGTTTTCTTTGCTGTCTGATGTCCTCAGAGCTTCAGTGTGTTTGAGCGCCCCCTGCTGTAGACCTGGATGCTAACCTGTGTGTTGGGTTTGTTAACACTCAGTGGACATGCAAATTAAAAAGTTAGCCATTCGGTGCGTGTCTCGCATCTTTTATTCTCTGTTTCTTTTTTTTCGGGCTTCTTGATACTTTTTTTTCCTCATTCAGCGAATAGAAGAAGTCGACAGAAGCTGAGTTTAGAGACAGAAATCAGTCATTTAGGCTCTTTTTCGCCTTTAATGAGTGTTTAGGATTTTTAGAGATGTGAAGCCCTCAGTTAAACACGACTGCTGGTAAAATGCTCTGATCTTTAGGAATCATCTCAAAACTTATTACACCTTCTGCATGATACAAAATATGTTCAACAAGAAATGTTAAAAAGCTGCAAAAACAGATTTTATACGTTATCACAGCCTTAAAATGGAGGTCTAGCAGCTCGCTGCATGAGTTTTAATAACCTGTTGGATTATAACAGACCGTCCTCAGACACCTGTCATGTTCTCAGGTGAAGGTCGGAGGTCAAAGCTAGAAATCTCAAAGCTTTAATTATCTTCTCGTCTTCATATTGTCTCCTCCTTCATTATATATCGGCAGTAAATCTGATCTGGAGAGGTTTCTTCTTGCTCTGAGCCAAAGAAGTTTTTGATAATATTGGGCAATATTTTCTAGATAGTAAGAAATTTCTGATTTAAAGGTGCGATATGTAAGAATAACACCTTGTGGTCAAATGTGAGTACTGCAGTCCGTGTAGAAAAACAAAAGAGCCAGCTCTTAGCCCCTCCTCCTTGGTGAACTTCATGCTGGGTTGCCAGTTACGGATCGGCGCCGGAAGATTCAAGATGACGAGTCATAAACAGTAAGTTGATAAGTAGATGAATACATTTCACTGCAATATAGAGTTGTTGCTAGTTACAAAAAGTAGCTTGAGATATTTTTAGAGTCGACTATATTTTTCTAATTTACTGCTAGCATTGTTAGCTCAATGTTAGCCACCTGGTTGGGGTCCAATTACAACTGCCAGCGCAGTGTTTGTGTTGAAGACTTGGCAACCTTGCAGGCTCACATGTGATTCTGGAACCAGGAAGTATAAAGGCAGGACAGATTGTAAACGACTACTACGTCCCTCTGTGGCGTCTTTAAAATGATAAAAACTTGCAACCACCCAGCTAGCTAAGAAGGAAATCTGTTTCAATGTAACCTTCCTTCCAACACGACTGAGACATTAGGAAAGGCAATTTTATTTGTATAGCACACTTTCAACAGCAGAGTAATTCAAGGTGCTTTACATGATTTGGTGATTTAAAAAACAAAACAAACAGACATGGAATATAACATTGGAAATTAAAAGTAAAAGAAACATATTACACATGATACACAATAAAGCAAGAGAGCATGAACACATTTGATATATATGACATCAATCATTTACTCGAAGGCTATTCTAAACAGATGGTTTTAGTCCCGATTTAAAGCTGTTCATAGTTTCAGCAGCTCTGCACTTGTCAGACTGTTAGACTGTTGTCTTAATATTTTACTGTAAATTTCTTACATACTGGAACTTTAAGGTATGAATTCCAACATGATATAATGATTCAAGTACAAATCAGACTCAAAATTGAGACCACAAACCAGAAACGGCTAAAGGATCTCTGTAATTAAAGGACAACTCACCCCCAAATCAACTTTTTTTTTGCCTAAAAATTGTATAAATGAGTGTCTAATAGTGCTGTATACATGTATAGTCATTATTTTTTTGTATTATAGTACGTTTTAGAAAAATCATTAATTTTCTACCAAAAATGGCGCCCTCTTTAAAACTCTACACTGCACTTGAATTTGAACCGGGCATTAGTATTCGATCTAACGTCAAGAGAGGAACTAGTGGATTACCCAGCCGATGGTTTCCCAGTAACTTCATCGAGAATCGGACCATAGCAAACTTGTAACCTTGGAGATGTAGCTGCAGAAGAAAACAGGTTGTCGGTTTACTGGGGATTGTTTCACCCGCGAGACCCACGTATACAGAAGCTCACTCTGTTCACTGGAAACTCTGCTCCAAGTCAGTAAGAGGGAGAACAGAACCAGAATCTGTGACGTAATAATCAGAGTCCAGGGACATAAAGCAAGGGTCAGACCCAGAATCAAAGTGACTTACGATACAGACGAGGAGGAGAAAACATGGACGAGGACGACGACAGAAGATCTCCCTGTGAGTGAGAGCAGGGCAGAGGTTTCTATAGGCAGCAGCCCAGCAGAGGAGCAGCACGAAACATGGCAGGAACAGGGAAATCGGTTGGAGAGACATTCCTGTGGTCGTTATTAGAAGGCTACAGCTAACATGGACAGATTAATATGAGCTATTAACATCCCATAATAACGCACTAACGTCAATGGTTAATAATCAAGCTCCTTTCACAGTAAAACATGCATCAGCTTCAGTTTGGAGTTCACAGATCCTTTAACTCGTCATTAGATAAAAACTGGGTCTAAGACTCGAGTCTTGGACCACAAGTCTCAGTCCAGTCTTTAGGGCTTTTATTTTTGTGACTTAACTCATTGAAATAGCTTAAAATAAAAAAAACCACCTCAGTCTTACTGTTGTCTATACCAAAACTTTTCTTCTGTTGCTACATAAAAAAAATATATTAAAAAAATATATAATAAAAAATATTCGGCTGTAGCTGCCTTGGTGCTCTCCAGGTGGAGCTTGGGTGGAGGTGGGGGTCTCAGTCTTCCCTCCGCTGGGTTTCTGTGTGCCTCGGCTGCTGCTGTTGATCTGCTGCTGCCGGTGCAGATGGCTCCCTTAATGGCGTTTCCTTACCTGACTCATCTGCACTTGGCCCAATGTCCTTTTTATATTCTTTTTATTATTGTTCTTGTTGCAACTCTTGTATGAAAAGTTTGATTTTATTTTATTTGAATGTGTGTTTATTTGTTAGAACAGGGTTAAGTTATTCCAGTGACAATATCTAATGTTAACTATATCTCTAAACGACATCTCGCTGTTAAAATATATAATTGTTTGGTGGCTTTGGGTGAAAAAAAAAATATAATTGTTGTTTGTTGTTCTTATTGCTCCTTTTTACAGAAATGAACAAGCACGCTGGAAGGTGAAATAAGAGCCCAGAGAGCCCAGGGGTCATAAATTAAATGGTTGTCTGTTCCTTTAAGAGAGGCTTTAGATTAGAGTGAAAACATCTTTCCAACAGACCCAAATATCGGAGCAGTTTCTGTGAAAATTATTGGATAGAAAATTCAAACCCAGTTCAGGAAGCGTCACAAAACGCTGCAGAGATTCAGTTTAGAGATTTAATTCTCATCAGGTTTTACTTCTTCATGTGTCTCAGTTAGAGTTTCTACCTTTGGGTTGTAGAAGGCCGCGATGACCCATCGCAGGCGGTTGGTGTCCTGCTGGAGGCAGCTGAACAGCGCCACCAGCAGGACACAGCCCACACAGCTCACATATACTTCAGCAGGGAGGGAGGAGGGGGGGGGACATACATGCTGAGGAAGAGGAGGAGGAAGAGGTGATGAGTTCAGATGTGATTAAAACCGTTTCTGCTCTTTAAAGCCTGCAGAAAGCGGGAACTGTCGCCCTCTGCTGGTTAAACGTGTGTTCTACACTCTGGAAGTTGCAGAAAAACTAGATCATATTCTAATCTCAGCTACCTTGAGAGTCTTGAAAGGCGCTTACAAATAAAATGTATTATTATTATTAATAATTTAAACACGTCCAACACCAGTTCAGACCCTTTTCACTTACATACATGGAGGAATGTTTGGTGCAAAAGTATTTGTGTCTTGTAACTGGGAAGTTGAAGCAGAGGCAAATTTTGTAGCAGTTTTGTAATTGTAGATTTTTTTCAGTCAGTTACACCTCTTCAATTTCTTAAGTACAATTCACAAATTGCATTCTTTTACAATTTGTGAATTGTACTTAAGAAACTGAAAAGGTGCAACGGTTGTTTTGTATTTGTAAAAGACTGAAAAAATCTACAATTACAAAACTGCTACAAAATTTGCCTCTGTGACTTTAACTTCACAGTTACAAGACACAAATACTTTTGCACCAAAAATACCTCCCCACCTTCAACTTGTATGTTGGACCCTATCCCAACCAAATTATTTAAGGAAGTGTTCCCTTTGGTTCCTGGCCCCATTTTGGATATGATGAAAATTAGTATTTGAACACCGTGCGATTTTGCAAGTTCTCCCACTTAGAAGTTATGGAGGCGTCTGAAATTCACATTGTAGGTGCATTTCCACTGTGAGAAACAGCTTTTTTTTTAAATTAAACATAAGATCTCTCTCCTCAAAGACTTTGTTAGTAAATGACTTGATTTGTGATAATCACATTGATTTCCTTTGTCTCACAGAAACCTGGTTGCAGCAGGAGGATTATGTCAGTATAAATGAGTCAACTCCTTCCAGTCATTTAAATTTTCACATTCCTAGAAGTACTGGGCGAGGAGGAGTTGCAGCCATTTTCCGTTCTGATTTACTAATTAGTCCCAGACCAATTGATAGCTACAGTTCTTTTGAGCATCTAACCCTTAATTTTCCTCATCCAAGTTGCAAAACATTAAGACCATTTTTGTTTGTGGTTTTGTATCGTCCACCAGGCCCTTACTCTCAATTCTTGGATCAGATCTCACAATTTTTATCTGATTTAGTATTAAATACTGATAGGGTTATTATAGTGGGGGACTTCAATATTCATGTGGATACTGAAAGTGATAGCCTAAATGCAGCCTTTAATGCTATTTTAGACTCTATTGGCTTTACTCAAAAAGTACAGGGATCGACCCACTCAGGTAAACACACTTTGGACCTTGTACTGACATACAGTATTGAGTGTGAGGAAATAACAGTCCACCCACATAACCCGGTCCTCTCTGACCACTTCTTGATAACTTTTGAATTTACTTTAACTGACCATCTTAAATCTGAAAGAAAATGTCATTATAGTAGAGCTTTATCAGACAATGCTGTAACAATCTTTAAAGAATCTGTTCCATTCTTACTTTCCTCGGTGTCTCAGGGTAACACAGTGGATGGCAGCAATTCTATCTCTAACCGTTCAGAAATTGATAGTCTGGTTCACAGCGTTACTATGTTTGATTTGCCGAATTTTAAGCCGCAATCATTGTGAGTTACATCGAGAAACTTTTTGGCAGACCACCACTTTTTGGCACAACATCGGGCGCCGTTTCAGCATCTGGCAAAAATAGGATCGATTCCCACTGCATGCGTTCCGCTCCGCGGAGATGAACAGGAAAGAACAGTTATTCTCTCTTATTCTGTGTCAAGATATTTTGGACAACATATGTATAAATATAAATATAATTATATTAATATAGCTACAAAAAATGTCTAGTCCGTTTTTATTGATTTATTTTGAAAAACACCTGGAAATTTGGTTGTTCTATATCCTGCTGGTGCTTGGTGATTTGTGTAGATTGACTGCGGACTTGCTGTGGTGTCCGGCAAAAATAAATGGGATGTAAATTTAGCCGAAGGTAGGGGGTGTTTCTCAATGTCAAGGCGCCTCGCCTACCAAAAGCATTGCCTGGGTAGGTGAGGCGCCTTGCTTACGAGGACACAGTCCTTCCTTGGTCAAAGAAAACTGTTAAATGGAACAGATATTACATGACCGCGGCTGCCCAGGGCCCGCCTTTTGCCTACGCGCTCTGTTTACGTCTCGCCCATCATTATATTTTATACGTATAGGTTTCAATATAGATGTATAACGAGAGTTTTTTTTAATTTTTTATTGTGTATATATTGGTTAAATCAAATGTGTAAGCGTGTTAGTACCTGCTAGCAACCGAAGCTGAAACTACTAAGCAACTAACCAACCGTAGACAACTGCTTTGGATCTAAAAAAACTTTTTCTGATAGCTACAATTACTTGACTTACATTTAAATTGGAAATTCGCTCCTGAAGTTGCTGCTGCCGGCAGCAATACCGCAATGTATTCTGGGAAATTTTTGACCGAGGGAAGGCATCAAGGAACCTCCCATGTGTCCTTGGTCAGTTAGCTAAACGGCAGAGAAACGGAGGACAGACGTCTCGGTAGCACATGAACATTGGAACACGCTTTGGCGGTCCCTGATGATGTATCTCCTAGGCAACCGGGGCGGGACCAAGGCATCAAGGTAAGGTTCCTTGGCATTGAGAAACACCATAGATCGATCCTATTTTTTTTTTTTTTTTTCGTGTCCTGTTTGACAGTGTGGAGCTCAGAATTGGTGTCTGAGTACCAAGTAGAAGCCCAACAGATTTACTTTCACAAGCGGAGCAGTACAGCTTTTGCTATAGTCCTCCACTTGATATATGTGTACAAAATCTTTATTATGAATTGTTGGGGTTTTTATTTCCTGATGTTATGGACACGGAGACGGAAAATTAAGGAGAAGAAAGAAGGAAGATGAAGAAGAGAGGTAGGAAACAAAAAGTCAAGAGAGAGGGTGAGTTGAAAATACAAGAGAGGAAGGGGAACAAAGAAAACACAGGAAAACATTGAAGTCTGCCTCCGTACCCACAGGATGGCAGAGAGGGGGAAAAACAAAACACGAAAAAGGAACATCGACAAAACAAACCAAACATTGTGAACTAAGAATTACACAACCACATCACACAAAAATAGACATAAAAATACAACAACAATGTCACAGAAAAACTCATGGTACCGATTAATCAAGCTCTAGTAATGATAACCTCAGCCCAAGAATATATCCTTAAACACCAGAGACCCCACATCTATGTGTGTGTGTTAGCATGCTGGTGCATATAAGGTTTCTCCATAAGAGTGTTCGATAGTTGGTGTGAGCAGGCATCAATCCGTCTCCCAGGAATCGATGCAGTCATGAAGGAGATCAGAGCAAAGACGTCCAAAGGACCCCCAGAGCCCCAGGCGGACCCGGGCGGGGCCGACCGCATCCCCCAAGAGAGGAGCAAAGGAGAACCCCAGGGGAACGTCCAGCGGCTACTATGCAGGGGCCCGGGGGGCAGCAGTGACGAGCCCACGGGCCCCGCCGGCAACCGGCAGCGCCAGGGCGGGCCAATCAATGGACCGGGAGAGCCAGGGCCCAGGGGCACCCCTCCCCCCAGCAGGGACCCGACAAGGGACCGGCCGACGGGGGGCCCCCGGCACTGCAGGGGCCGCGGCCGGCTGCCTCCATCCCAGCGCCCCACCCCTGCCCTACGTCGGGTTGCCCCACCGATAGCCGCAGGGGACGGAAAGCATCCCCAGGCCGGGCTCAGCCAGCATCTGGACACCAAGTTGTACCAGCTCCCGGGTCCTGATCCCGCGCAACGCAGTGTGCCGAGACCAGGCATCCAACGAGGGCCAGGGCTGGTGCAACCCGCCAATGAACCGACCACGCATGGTGCACACAGAACAGGTGATCAAACGAGCAGAGACGCCGGATCCGCATCCCGCCGAGCCACCGAGCAGGCACCACCCAACAATCCCAAACCTGGCACCCCTAAAAGAGATGCCCCAACCAACCAAAGGAAGATATTGGCCCAGCGCATCGGCCAACCGACACACCGGCCCCCCCAGGCCCGGCCAGGCATGCACCAGGTCCAAACCGGATTGACCACCGATGCACCGGCAGGCAGGGGCCCCCGTCACCGGCGGGGAGTGACGGAGGGGAAATAGGCCCCCCATTAAGTGTAATGCCTGAGGTGCGCCAGTCAAGGCGGCAGACCAAGATCCAACCTGACAGGTAGACAAAGACATACAGACACATACGTTCCCTCGTTCCCTCCCTCTTAAACCCAAATATTCTCACTGACTCACCAAGACACCCAAAAAAATTACGCTGTACCCTCACTCACACACCCCATACACACTTTATGCTCCCAGGTCCAGGTACTGATGCCCCAGTAGAGCCACCAGCCCCCGGACCCGGGAGGTGGACCCCCTACCTTCTAGGACGGAGACAAGCAGACCGCCAAGGGCCTCACAGTGGCGAAGCAGCCCGACAGCCCAGGAACCCGACCAGACCACCTGTTCCTCCTCCGGACCCCAACCCCTGATGGCCCGTAGCGAACAGGGGTGTGAAAAGACCCCTAGCCTCCATCATCCCGCTTGAGTATGGTGTTGATGCATGTTGTTATAATGTGCATTTAAAACTGACGGGTGGGATGTGGGGAAGGCAGCCACACATCCCCCAACCTCCACCCCGAGCCCTCAGTGTCTATATGTGGTTTAACAATGGGCACCAGCACCAGAGGTGAAGCTGATTGAACCGCTCCCCCTCTGGATGCCGAAAAGTGTGCCCACCCCAAAGTCCCTACATATGTGTCGCATGGTAATGTTATAAGTGGGAGTGTCTAAGTTGTATATTAAAATTGGGACCCAGGACGCCACGGGATAGCGAGGAGGGAAGCCCCTCCTCGCACCCCAGTGATGTGCCCATGCCCAAAGACCCTATATGAGTGGTAAAGTGATGGAGCGGGTGGACAGAGGTGTCCAGGGATGGGGAGGGAAGGTCTGGGAGACAAAATGTCTTCCCAGGGAGCCAGCTCCCCCACTGACCCCAATAGGCACCGCTGTTCACCGGGATCCACCAGGGGAGGGAGGCCATGGTACGTTCAAGATTACTGTAGAATTTATAGGAAATTCTTAAAAGGAGAGAAATCAAAGGTTCTCCCTGCCAGTAGCTGTTGGATTGTGAAACCCTATAACCATACCACACTCGCTGTGTAACCGACAGGCTTGAGGCAGTGTAGCGTTCTCCAGTAGCCCAAGCCTATAGGCCGTGTTGGGGGATAAACTGATGATTTATTCTACAGCCTTTCCCCTTATAGCACACTCATTTTCTGCTGAGAGTGTGTGCATGGACAGCAGACTTTCTGGCTTATTGAGGACCTAAATCAATAATTTAAAACCTACAAACCGCCCCTTGCTCTAAACGCTAGTGTCCTGCCTTCTGCTTCACTTCATATATATGAATATCAACTGAAGGCTCCAACTCTAAACCAGGGGGGGGGTTCAGCTTCAATTCAATTCAGTTTATTTATATAGCGCCAATCAGTGTTGGTCAAGTTAGATTGATCCTATTTTTGCCGGATGGCGAAACTGCGGCCAGCGCCGCATGGCGGCAGCAGTGGAAATGCTCTCATTGACTACAATGGGAGCGTTTTTGCTGCGGAGTGCGTGGCCGAGCATGGTGGAGCGCATTGAAGTGGATATTGGGGGTACTTCCCTTCCAGTACGCCTGGCACAAACACACACACGACCACAACAATCCCTCCTCCGCACCACGGGCGGAAGAAGAGGAGGAAACAGGAAGAAACCTCCAGCAGAACCAGAACCAGAACCAAGCTCAGTATGAGCGGCCATCTGCCACGACCGACTGAGGATTTAAGAAGGCAGAGCAGAAACACAGAACAAAAATAACTGAGCCCTCTGCCCCGGGAGCGGTGGTCGGCTGTAGCTGCCTGGGTGCTCGCCAGGTGGAGGTGGGGGTCTTGGCGCCCTGTGTCGGTGCCTCGGCTGCTGCTGTTGATCTACCGCTGCCGGGGCAGATGGCTCCTCTGATGGCGTTTCCTTGCATGGTTCATCTGCACTCGGCCCAATGTCGTTTTTTACTGTTGCTTTTAACTGTGTGTGTGCATGGGAATTGGGATGGGGGGAGGGGGGTATAACTGTGACCATGCTTTTAAATCTGTTGGGGTCGAAGCCCCCCGTCCAACAGGGCATTGCAGCCAAGCAGGATACCAGACCAGGTATATCTTCTATGGAGAGAAAAACACTGAGAGAAAACAAAGTTAACAGTCGAAATAACAGCAAATAATACAACTGGAGAGTAGTAGTAGAGAAAAGTAGCAGAGTGAAGAAAAGTGGTCAGTCTTTCCTACAGCAGTCTAAGCCTATAGCAGCATAACTACAGAGATAGCTCAGGATGACCTAAGCCACTCTAACTATAAGCTTTATCAAAAAGGAAAGTTTTAAGCCTGGCCTTAAAAGTAGAAAAGCACTCAGAGAGCCAAGGTAGCTCAACTCCTTCCAATTATTTACATTTTCACAATTGTAGAAGTACTGGGCGAGGATGAGGAGGAGTCGGAACAACCATTTTTCATTCAGATTAATTAATTAATCACAGACCAGTATAATAATAGCTACTGTTCTTTTGAACATCCATAGCTTCCCCCGCTAACACCATCTGCTGTTGGTGTAAAGGCAGACCCGGCTGTGTGGTTCTGAATGTGAGCAGAGCAGCGAGCTGATCAGGGCCCGATGGCTTCAGAGCAGATAGCAGCCAGAGGGAGGCAGGGCTTCAGTCTGACAGGTTATGTAAAGCTGGTCCGTTGAAACACCAACCTTCATCAAGGGGAACTGGAGCTTCAGGATGTTTTTCTGCAGGGATTCAGAGTCAGTTGTTTGTTTAATGGAATCAATATGTTTAAACATGTTTCTGACAGAACCTGGGTGTGTCCTCCAACTGTGTTGTTTGGATAAACTGTTCCGGTGAGTGGCGATGTCACAGCTAACACATCTTAACGTATGATAAATGTTGATGGAAAAGCTTTAAGGCTGCTGTCGGAAGGTTTAAAGGTCTCTGCTGCTCACATAGTTCTGGTCCAGTGGTTTTCTGATTTTCTGGGCTTAAGCCTCTTTCAGAGAAATTTAATACCCCCTCCACACCCTGCCCCACCCTAACAAGGTGAGGAAAAAATTGTCAAATTGGTCAGAAACAAGAGAATTGATATCGGTCAATATATTTATTTGAATTGTAGTGTCTGTTGATTCAAGAAGAAGGAAAAGTGCTTTTTATCATTTTGTCCTTCTGGTTTTTTTCGTTTTAACATAAAGGAGCAACGAGGTGGGAACTTTTTTTCTTTTCATAAAATAATAAAACACTCTGCTCGAGTAGCTTTTGACACTAGATATCAACTGATTGTGCTTCCATCAAAAATAAATGGAGGATTAATTGACCTGAAAACTGTTGGAACTGTCAGACTCTTTTGTGTTCTGGATCATTGTAGACAGCAAAATAATAGGTTGGATCATTTCCGTCTCGTCAGCAGAAAGAAAGCTACATTTACAGAAACAAATAATAACGTTTACCCTTTGAACCATATAAGTAGCCAATGTTAGACGTGCAACTAATACCCAGAATATCTTTGACTGTTGTAATGAGATTGAAGGAGGAAGAGCAGCAGCTGCTTCAGGATTGTATTCTGTTCCCTCTCTAAAAGCAGCTGTCATAGCACCACTCAGACTGTTTTTTCCAAGGAGACCATAAACTATTTCTCCTAACAGATATCATCCTGTAGCAGGACATCAGAAGCAGCACTAAGTACAGGGTTTATCTCTGATTTCTTTAACAGCAGATCCTGCAGGGATTTCTAGGTCAGCACTTCAGTAAGCATAAAAAAACTGCATCAGAAAGAAAGATATCAGTTTTTGCCCACTCTCCTCTGACCCAAAGCTTTTGTCTGTTTTCTCCGGTTCCTTTTCATCACAAAAAATATTTGTCCAGAATTTTTCCAAAAGTTTCTGGAGCCCCTTCAGATGCTTCCACTGTGTCTGGAGAAGGACAAGGTTCTGGTGGAAATGTTTTATTACTAACATGATGAATGCATTTGTGATTATGGGAGATGATCAGTGAGCAGATCCATAAGGTTGCTGGTCGTGTCTGTGGTGTGTTGTGATTGAGTACCTACTGTACATCTATATATTTTATTAAAGGAACAGGGGGCAGGATTTGTAAATAAAATAAACATCCATGTCCAGTTGTTTAATGCTGTTGGGTGATGAAGCGTTATAAACCAAAAAGAATGAGCCCACCCACGTATCGCTCCATTTTCTTAAACTGGCTGTGTGCTGCAAAATGTGCTGCAGTTCGGGGCCCGAATTTCCCGCGCTGTCCTACGGGTGGGACGTCAGTTGACACGGCTTGCGCGTTCTCGACAGCTTTAAAAGAGGAAGAAAACTGGTCGCAGACCTCCATTGATTCTAGTGTGAGAATGGATTCTTCTCTTCTGCAACTAGGAAACGACCAAGGACGACTCACAGCCCACTGAAAAGTGGCACTAAGAAAAAGAAGTATGTTCCTGTGAAGAGGTGTGTTATTTTTGTGAAGCTGGCTGCCGTTACTTGCAGTGACGGCCGCGTCGCTCGTGAGTTTTGTTTCTTCATTCTGCCCCATGCTCCTTTAATCAAGGATAAATAGATAAAAGCTTATTTTTGAACAAAAACACAAAACCAAAGCTAACAAAAGTGAACTGGAGAAAACTGATTTCTTTAAAAGGGGCATCACCTGAAATTTAAATTTTTTCCATGTGAAAACATGTATAATATGGTTTCCGAATGATTTTACACTGGGCAGTAAGCCATTATTAAAAAGCGCAGCATTTGTTTACTATCGGCTTCTCTAACCACCCCACATGTGCTTCACGTGCATGCGCCCTCAAAAACGTGGTTTTGATTTCTGTGCCGGTATTACGTCAAAACGGCTGGATTTTACAGTTTTTGAACATAGCAGACCAACGCTGCTGGAGCTCGCCCCGCCCCTCTCGCCCTCACATTCAGTCGAGCCCCGCCGCCATTACTGAAGAAGACTACATCGCTGTTATTGTAAAAATCGACTTTATAAGAAGGCTGGTTCAGAGTCGGGCTCGTTCATAAACGGTTGGATTTCGTAGGTCGTGGCGAGGTCGGGTTCATTCATAACGTGAGCCATTGACTAGAATTTATTTTAAAGGCGTGAAAGACTATGATAGGGTGTAATTGTTCACTTTAGTAACAGGTGATGTCTCCTTTAAACAATATTTTGGCTTTAAACTTAATATCTAAAGCAGCCACTACAAGTATGGCTAGATGGATCTGGTGTAAATCAGTTGTGAAGAGGTCCCATCATATATCACTGCATCAGAAAATACTTGAAGAAAGCATGTTTAGGGAAAGGAACATTCACAGATCAGTATTCAGCATCATATAGTTTCTAGAATTGCGCTGCTCTGGGTGGCTGCATGTTGGAGTGGCTCTGTTGACTACATATTAATTTTTGTTTTTTTGTACAATGGTTCCTCTGTTTTCTTGAAAAAGATTGCTTTTTTTTTACCTGTATACTTTTTAGTTTTTGGTGCTGTGAAGCTAGGAGGATTTTTGCTGGTAATTTTTCACTTTTTGATAACTTGTTATGATGCATAACCATGGCAACAATGAGGTTTACAGCCGAGAGAAGCTGATTAACATCGCAAAAGCTGAAATAATACCTCAACTGAAGCCACAAATCCCTGATGAGTTGATAAGGAGGAGACGTGGGTGCAGAGCAGGAGCAAAAAGGAGACAGAGAAAGAGTTCAAGCCATCTCTTCCATCGATCATAATGGGCAACGTGAGATCACTGGCTAACAAGATGGATGAACTCCAAGCCCTTACAAGGACTCAGTCAGAGTATCAGGAATGCAGTGTTATGTGTTTTACTGAGACGTGGCTGCTGGATCATATCCCCGACTCCAATGTCTGTCTGCCAGGCTTCCTGACTGTACGAGCAGACATAGATCTGAAGACGAGCAGAAAAAGAAAAGGAGGTGGAGTAGCAGGGCTTGTCAACAACAGATGGTGTCATCCAGGTCATGTTACTGTGAAGTGTCGTCTCTGCAGCCCAGATATCGAACTCTTGGCAGTAAGTTTTCGTCCATATTATTTACCAAGAGAAGAGTTCACCAGTGTTATTTTGGCAGTTGTTTACGTTCCACCTGCTGCTGTTGCCGACAATGCATGTGATGTCATCAGTTCCGTTATTGCTAAGCTACAGACCCAGCACCCGAATGCATTTGTGGCAATATCTGGTGATTTTAATTAGTGCTGTCATGAGATAATTTTTTTTTTAGATTAATTAATTATGATCTGTAATTAAATAATCTCTTTTTTAATCTCACCTAATAATTGCTGAGAAAAGCCCTCATCTTGAGGTATTTTCTTTTAAATTCATTACATTATTGTGGTAGAACAAAAGTTTGATACATGTAATTAAATAAACTGGCTTTATGAAGTCATTTATTGTATTCAACAGACTTGAACAGATGCAGTCCCAGCCATTTACATTCTGCTGTTTTTGTGACTAGTCCCCTGTAGCCCCTGCAACCTTCTGCTTCGAGCATGCACGATTCATTAGCGGGGTAAATATCTTCTCTGAGTCCAGCTGTATTACGGGTTAAAACAACACGTAATATGTGCATTATTTTTGATACCGATGGCTTGAAATACCAGTGGACATGGGCGGCAGGGGTGGAGCTGCAGTATGCGGGGCTTCATAGTTGCCTGCTGTAAGCTATGAGACGGGAGAGCACCCCGCTGCTTGGTGAGAAGAGTAACAGCGGTACATGCTTCACCCAAAAGTTTCCAATAACCCCATAACAATTTGCTAGATTTGCCGCTATTTGTTTTTTTTTGTATTTTTTTGAGAAAGAATTGCTAGAGGGGTCTAAAAACTTGCCTTATAGCAAAGTTCGCACCACGATGGAAGCCAGTCATCTTCTGATGAGTTTACAGCCAATCGATGTCCACTTCAGGGTGTGGTTAACCGCAAACTACTCAAGCACAAGAAGCCCAGTGCATAAAACAGGTTTTATTTATAGAGAACTCGCATGCAGAAACTGTAAAATTAAAGATAAAAAATTATATTAACGCGATTAAAAAACATTGCGAGCTAAATATGGCTGTAATTAATTAATCGCAATTAGCGCGATAATTTGACACCCCTAATTTTAATCATGCCTCGCTATCGTCTACACTTCAAACATCTCAACAGTTTGTCAGCTGCTCTACAAGAGAAAACAGGACCTTGGATTTGTTTTATGCAAATATAAAGGATGCATACATGTCCAAACCAAGACTTCCTCTGGGACAATCAGATCACAATCTTGTTTTTCTCTGTTCAGAATATAAACCACTTGTTCAGAGGCAACCTGTTAAAAAGAAAACTGAGAGAAAATGGTCACAGGAAGCTGAAGAAGCCCTGCAGGGTTGTTTTCCGACCACAGACGGGATGAGTTTTTGCCAAGCACATGGAGAGGACATCAATGCCATGACTGAGTGTGTGACTGACTATATGTCTATGTGGACAACATCATCCCCACCAGAACAGTGAGATGCTTCCCTAATAACAAACCCTGGATCACCAGTGACCTGAAGGAACTGCTAAACAAGAAAAAAAGAGCCTTAAGTGAAGTAGACAGGGAATTACTGAGGAGTATACAGAAGCAACTTAAGGTCAACATCAGAGGCAGCAAAGAGGCATACAGGAAGAGGTTGGAGAGCAAACTATAGAGGAACAATATCAGAGATGTCTGGTCAAGAATGAAAAAGATCACAGGCTTTAAGGACAGGAAGGATTGGATAGATGGAAGTCTGGACAGAGCCAATGAACTGAACACATTCTTCAACAGGTTCAGTTAAGGAACTATCTCAGCATCCCCCTCTCCTGTTCCCAGCCAAACAGACATCCCACTCTCCTCTGACCCAAAGCTTTCCTGTCACGCCTCAGATGTTTTATCCTTCACCTCAGCCATGGACTCTTCTGATTCCACAAGTTTGACTTCAACAAAGTCAGGAAATGCTGCTACCCCCTTTGCCTCCCCCTCCCACTTGTCCGTCTCCAAAAGTCAGGTGAAGAGGCAGCTGGAAAAACTGAACCAGAACAAGGCTGCAGGTCCAGATGGTGTCAGCCCCAGAGTCCTGAAGGTCTGTGCAGAGCAGCTCTGTGGGATTCTGCAGCACTTCTTTAAACTTAGCCTAACTCAGGAGAAGGTTCCAGTGTAGTGGAAGACATCATGCCTTGTTCCAGTACCAAAGAGAACTCACCCATCAGTCATCAATGACTATAGACCCGTTGCCCTGACATCCCACATTATGAAGGTCCTGGAGAGACTCCTGTTGGCCCACCTGAGTAAGTAAACAAGAACGTATCAGGACCCACTGCAGTTTGCTTATCGCTGTGAAGTTGGAGTTGAAGATGCCATCATCCACCTGCTTCAACCAACCCACTGTCATCTGGACAAAGCAGGCAGCACTGTGAGGATCATGTTCTTTGATTTCTCCAGTTCATTTAACACAATTCAGCCTGATTTGCTTTGTCAGAAACTCCTGAAGACACAGGTGGAGCCCTCAACAATAGCCTGGATCAGTGACTACCTGACAAACAGGCCACAGTTTGTGAAACTGAATAATTGTGTATCAAACCAGGTGGTCAGCAGCACAGGAGCACCACAGGGGACCGTACTCTCACCATTCCTTTTCACTCTGTACACCTCAGACTTCCAGTACAAATCAGAGACCTGTCATCTGCAGAATTACTCATATGACTCTGCAATTGTCGGGTGTATCAGAGATGGACAAGAAGCTGAATACAGAGAGCTGGTGGACCGCTTTGTGACATGGTCTGGAAACAATCGTCTTATCCTGAATGTGAATAAAACGAAGGAGAGGATTGTAGATTTCAGAAGAAACAGGGATAAGTCAAACACTGTTTCCATCATGGGAGAAGAAGTGGAGGTGGTTGAGAAGTATAAATACCTCAACGTTCACCTTGACAACAGACTGGACTGGAGACTGAACAGTGAAACTGTCTACAAGAAGGGACAGAGCAGACTGGACTTCTGGAGGAAGCTTAGGTCCTTCAAGGTTTGCAGCAAGATGCTGCAGATCTTCTACAAGTCTGTTGTGGAGAGTGTAATCTCTTCAGCAGTCATCTGTTGGAGCAGCACCAGAGCCAGGGACTTAAATAGGCTCAACAACCTGATAAAGAAGGCTGATTCTGTTCTTGGCACTACTGTTGAACAACTGGAGATGATGATGCAAAGAAGGATTCTTATAAAATCAAAAAATTATGGACAACCCTGAGCATCCTCTTCATGAGACAGTCATACAACAACAGAGCGTCTTCAGTTGGAGGCTTCTTCAGTTTTGCTGCAATAAAGACCGCTACAGGAAATCCTTCCTGCCCACAGCCATAGCCATCTACAACAACTTCTTAAAGAATTAATTATATGAGCTACAACAACACTTAATGTCCCTCAGGGATCAATAAAGTATTTTTGAATTTGAAATGAATCGGAGGGTCATGCGGGCATTTGTGAGTGCGAATGGGTGAATGTGAGGAACAATAAAATATATTTCTATCATATAATATATATTGTATTTTACTCTATTCTGTTCTATAGTTTTCTACTCTTCTCTATTCAGTTATATTCTATGGTATTCTACTCTTTTCTATTGTATTCTATAGTATTGTACTCTATTCTACTCTACCATACTCTATTCTAATCTACTCTTTTCTGTAGTATTCTATTTTATTCTAATCTATTCAATAGTATTATATTCTACTGTGTTTTACTCTATATTCTGTTTTATTCTATAGTATTCTATTGTACTCTATATTATTCTATGGTATTCTATACTATTCTATTCTACTCTATTATTCTACAGAATTCTATTCTATAGGATTCTATGGTGTTCTATTCTATTGTATTCTAGTCTACTCTATATTATTCTACCTCCAGCCAGCCAGCTCCTGCACCACACACTGGCCTGGCCTGGCTCCAGGACCCTGGGCCTGACTCCCAGCCTCACCCAGGGCCTGCTGCTCACAGGCCGGAGGGAGAGAACAGGGAGACCAGCTCCAGGGCCCCGGGCCTGACCCCAAGACTCACCCAGGGCATGCTGCTCACAGGCCGGAGGGAGGGGACCAGGGGATCTGGCTCCAGGACCCCGGGCCTGACTCCCAGCCTCACCCAGGGCATGCTGCTCACAGGCCGGAGGGAGAGGACTGGGGGATCTGGCTCCAGGGCACCGGGCCTGACTCCCAGCACTTAGACTTTTTTTCCTTGCCACGCTCCTGAAAGACTCGCTCTTCCTATCCTGCGGGAGGTGTTTTTCTCGACTGGGCTCCTGGTGACCACCATGAGAGACAATGTCCAATGGGCAACCCATGCTAAGCAGTATAGAACCATACGGGAGTTTTCGTGCCTCTGGTAAGGCAGAGAATGACACACAATATTTTTTCTTTACACAAGACACATCTTGTTAGAAGTTTTTTCATTTTATTTCAACAAGTCAGTCAGTTTTATATATACACTCTCTCTGTGCCTTTTTACTGCACCATGAGTCGGTCAAAGTGTTGCTTGATGTCCCTTGGTTGAGCTACATTCAGGTGGAAAACATAGAACCGGTCAGCTGTGCCAGGGCTGTGACACATGAATTCAGACATTCGCTCACGCTTTGTAACAGAGTTATGGTTCTTCACATGGGTTGCCACTGCGCTCCTTATGTCCGTGAAAGTAGGTCTCCCTGGCAGACCCATGTCTCTCCATGCCCCCCGTAAGTACTGATCAAGGGCTTGTCCGACAGACTTCCAACGGGAGCTAAGCACCTGGTTTGTTGGGGGACGGAGACCGGCCCGGATCTTCAACCATCGTTCCAGCCAGTCGAACTCTTCCGCCTTCAGGAAGATCTGCGCGGTTCCGTATGATCCTTTTGTCTTGTGCTCATGCACGTTAATCAGGTAACCTTGCTCGGGGGACTTGCAGTTCTCCCTGGCCACCGCGACCTCTTCCACAGAAATGTTTACAAGGACCCCCTTTCTGGGGCCATAAATGCACGAGAGATACGCAGTAAAGTAACCAAAGAAAAGAGAACTTAACCGGGGCGAGGGATGTTTGGCGATTTCCTCCAGAAGCTCAGGGATCTTTCTGCTGGCACACTCCCGACATCTGGTGAGGGTCTGGAGGGAAATTGCCCGCTCTGATTTCTTGGCCTTCAGCTCGATCTGGTAGATGAGAAGGCCTCCACGGATCTCCTTAAGACAGTTCTGGATGGTACGGCGCACTGAAAAAATCTGTCTCTTGGAGAGCCTGCACTGGACCGGCGGTGTGTCAGTCATATACCGAAGGAACCTTTGGAGTTGACCCAGATAGTAGTGGACTGTGGACAGCTTCCTTCCATTCCCAAGCAGGTGTGAAGCCCATCTGCAAATATGCATAAAAAGAACCTTACATCCAAGCATTTTCACAGCAGACCTGCGCATCAGGAGAGCAAGGATTACCCATGGATTCGTTGAACATTGTCTAGGAAGAGCCAGTCGTATGTTTGCTGGGCTCCCTCTGCCATGTAGGAGAGGAACTCCTTCACCCTCGAAAGCTGTGAACATGAGTTTTTTAGCTTCATTCGTGACGGGTTGAAACCTTTGATGTAAGCCTGGTAAGCTCCCAAATATTTTTCTGTGAAAACAACCAGACAAGAAAAGCATTGTCACCTGAAGCACCATACCATACCATACCATACCGTACGACAAATCAAATCTCCAAATCTCCTACTGATGGATTTACGGAAACCGTTGCACCTGGTCCCTGGGTCTGTGGGTCTGTCCTCGGACAGGTCCACTCCGGCTGCTGCTGTTGTTGTTGCTGCTTCTGCTGGAAGCAACGCAGAGGGGTCCAGTCTTTCCAGCACCACCACTGGGGAGAGGCCAACCCCAGCTGCTGCTCGCCCTGGACCCGACAGTGGTGCTAGAGCTGAGGAGAGCTCTTTTGTCAAGACAGGGTTCAACCCCAATATCAAGCTGTGAGACAAGGGGAGGATTGGGGTTGCTTTCCCTGAGGCTCCGGAGCAGGAAGATGGTTCTTGATTTTTTCGCAGCAGAAGTGTTGCGCTCCCTCTCCTCAATGGAAAGCTCCGGATGGCTGCATCGCATGTAGTAGTCAAAGCGGGAATTCTTGTACAAACACCCATTCACATTACACGGGTAGTCTCTTATATTCACCCGGCCTGAGGAGAGGTTGAGCAAAAGTCTTCTTTCCTCCAGATTGTTAACGAAGTGTGATCTTTTCAGGTGGCTTGGCAATGCGGCGAAGCTGTTGTTGCAAAGGGGACAGCACCGAGCTTTGCTTCCTGGGTTCATGGTTGCCTTGGAGGAGAGGGAAAAAGACGAGGGGGCCCAAACCCCCTCTATCCCACCACCAGAACCGAACAGAAAGTCCACCAACCTGCCATGGACAAGGAAAGCCTGCCACCGACAAAAGACGTTCACCGGCAGACACCGCTCTGCCTTAATTGGGGGAAAGGAACAGGTGGGCTTCGACCCACACCCCCTGCTTCCGAACCGAAGACAAAAGAGGCCGACCTGACACCAACAAGAAGCTGCAGCCAACTGACAAGGACAGCAAACGCTGCACTCCCTTGATTGAGGCTTGATGTGGAGCAGCTGTGTGCCATTGTCAGCTGCTGCCACGGTCACAACCGGGAAGAGGGGATAAATGTGCATAACTACAGAGATAGCTCAGGATGACCTTAGCCACTAACTATAAGCTTTATCAAAAAGGAAAGTTTTAAGCCTGGCCTTAAAAGTAAACAGAGTGTCTGCCTCTGCCAAAAATAGATTTTTGTTTTCAAGCTATAGACAGAGTAAACATTGGGACAGGGTTCCGTGAATGGGTAAAATGATTGTATCAATCTAAAGTCAGCATAATTATTAACTCCCAGCATTCACATCCCTTCCTGTTTGTCTGTTCTGTTGAAAATGTTCATGTTATGAGGGGAATAAGAACAAAGCCTCCATAGCCTCCTTGGCTACAGGCTCCGCCTCTGATTGATGCTAGCAGTAGCTGCAGTAGACCCCAGCAAACACCATCTGCTGTTGGTGTAAAGGCAGACCCTGTGCCTGTGTGGTTCTGAATGTGAGCAGAGCAGCGAGCTGATCAGGGCCCGATGGCTTCAGAGCAGATAGCAGCCAGAGGGAGGCAGGGCTTCAGTCTGACAGGTTATGTAAAGCTGGTCCGTTGAAACACCAACCTTCATCAAGGGGAACTGGAGCTTCAGGATGTTTTTCTGCAGGGATTCAGAGTCAGTTGTTTGTTTAATGGAATCAATATGTTTAAACATGTTTCTGACAGAACCTGGGTGTGTCCTCCAACTGTGTTATTTGGATAAACTGTTCCGGTGAGTGGAGATGTCACAGCTAACTCATCATAACTTATGATAAATGTTGATGGAAAGTGAAAGTAGTCTCAGGTAGAAAGAAGTCTCTGTGGACAAGGGATCCACTGTGTCAGGGTGTATGCGGTGTGGTGCATGGACCCAAACGCAGAACCCGAGGAAAGGTGCAGGATGTTTATTAAAGTGCTGCTGGTGGAGAAGGTGATGATGATGGTGACTGGCAGGAATGGAGAGGCAGGACGGAAAACAGCAGGAGAACACCCCATAGAGACATAGACAATACAATGATCCGGTGCTGAGTGAAGGGAAGTGACCGGTTTTAAAGGCAGGAGGTGAGGAGGATCAGGTGTGGATGATTGGAGAGACACAGGTGAGGACAATGATGAGAGGGTGATTAAGGCAGCATGACACACTGGTACGTAGTGAAAAAAGGGAGTGTTGTCGAGCAGAGAGAAAATGGTGAAAAACTAGACTCCAGGTTCACTGTGAGATCTACAAAGAGAGGCAGCATGACAAGACCCCCCCCCCCTTTTAAAGGCGGATTCCAGATGCCGTGGAGATAAAAAAAAAAGGTAGCACCCTTGCCAGGGTGGGTGGAGGGGGCCCACGAAAGGGGGCCCTGAGTCTCTGCAGGTACGCCCCTGGAGGTCTGGCGGACGGCCTGGTGGGCGGACCCTGAGGACCTGGAGGTCTGGCGGACGGCCCGGGTGGCGCCCTCTGGCTAGACGGCGGTTGGGCCCCAGACTGCTGGATGGACATCCCGTTGCCGGGCTGAGTTCTGGCGGCCAGCCCGGTGGTCCTTTTCTGAGGACCAGGCGGCTTTGTCTGTTGTGCTGAGCAATTCGACAAACGTTCTTCTCGCATCCACAAAGTTTGCTCCCTTATTGCATCTAAGTTGACGTGCGGGTCCTCTGATAGTAATGAGTGTCTTATCCACAAGTGTGGCTCAATTTTAAATACAATTTGGGTGCAATTTGCAATTAAAAATACATAACTCTCTCTTCATACTTAAATTTAACAAATACCATTTTTTAATATTCATTAATCTAAAAAAATAAACGTTCTGTCTGATTTGATGTTTGACAGTAACAAATTTTTTTTATCTGAAGTTTATGTAACTATCTGGTTTCAACTGTATAATTGCACTTACCCAGTGGTTCCCAAATTATTTCTAATGGGCCCCCCTTTGGTTTATAAGATGTGTTTATAAGATGTAAGAAATTTTCAACCCCCCCACCCCCCCCAACACCACCTTCCATTTCCTTGCAGTGTAATCATTGTAAGTAAACCTTTTTGTTACTGAGCATCAACATTCAAAATTGCTTTCATTGCTTTTCAATTTTTAAATAATGTCTGTGCACCAGTGCTTTGCAAAAATGTAAAGGCTTGTTTTGTAAAACTGAGACCATCAATCATCATAACTTTACAGTACCTGGTGTGAGCCTGCTGTGATGTCATTTTATCTGCCAGGTGGAAGTGTTTGTGGCCTGCATCAATGAACTTGGTTCATTGAGCATTGGTTTTAGAAAAAAAATCACTGTAAGCAAGCTTAATAAAGAACTTGTGACAGTAAAATTTGTATGTACAATCTTCCTTCAAAAAGATGTGGCTATCATCTTGCAGTTCAAAGACCCTGGACAGCACCTTCCCACCTGCCAGTCATCAGGACTCGCTGCCACACAGAACAGCTGTCTGGTTGGAGCCCATTTCCTCACGCAGTAGACTACAACAAAAATCCTTTGACAGGTCCTGTTTTAAAGTAGTTGACTGAGCCAAAGACGTCTATCATTACATCATTTTGCTCTGGACTCGACTATTTAGACCCGCATATAGGGGGAGACGTGCTTTATGTAGCCCTCTGTTCCCTGTCTGTGTTTAATTGTTACAGAGGCTTTGGAGCGCGACTGGTGCAGCTGGGCACTTGTGCTTTCTGTGGTATTTCTTCCCGCAAAAGCATAGGCTTTCAGGTCAGGAAACCGTTTGTTCGGAGAGTCTGACTTCTGATCACTTCAATTGGAGAAATGTTCCCTGATTTTAAAACTTTGGCTGAAGTGGCGCTTAATTCCAGTCTGCAGTTCGTCAGCGGAGCGCAGATTCAGCCCAATAAATCTTATGCATGTCTACCCTTTAGGGCTAAGCCCCTGCTGTGTAAATGGTCTGGCTCTGCCTCTGGGCTGAATCATAAGCTCCTTCTGTGCCAAGTAATAAAAATCTTTCCACAGCTTTCCTTGTTGCACCACGCAAGTACATTCTCAGGTAGTACAGTTTTTCATTTTTTGTTATGCTTTTCCTGTCAATCAATGTGACAAAGGAGAGCTGCCAGTCTTTAAACTTCAAAGTATCCCCTGTAAATACTGTTGGCTCTGGTGTTGGCAGACGATTTGCACTTATAGCTTCTGCCAGCGCTCTAATTAGAGCCGAGCTATTCTGTAAAGGTGAATGTGGCGTCATGATAGTTTGAGTAGGAGTTCTTTGATGCTGAGTGATGGATGTTTGTTCATGTGTAAGGAGCGTTTGTGTTATAACAGGTAAAGATTGGGGAACAAATGGAGAACATGTATGATTAAGAAGCTGAGGTTTCCTTTCTTCCTTCATGTTTAGCTATTTTTCAAATGTCTTGAAACTGTCTTCTTCTTGGTCATAAACCTTTGCTCTAGCTCTTGATGCATTCAATTTCTTTACCTCTTCTAAGCACTCTAGTTTCCTGCGTTTTTCTTTCATGACTTGTCTTGCTAGGCTTTCAGACTCAAATTGTGCAGATAATTTCTTGTCTTCAGCTTCTAGCATTTGTAGTTCTTTGACTTCTTTTTCTTGTTCTTCCAAGATTGCTTGGACTTCTTGTGATGCAGCACCTTCAGCTGCTGCTTCCTTGGCTTTAACTGAGAGCTCAGCTGATTGGGAGGAACTACCCTTTGACAGGAAAGATCGCATTTCAGATAAGCAACTAGATGAATTTAGGACTGATCCAACATCAGGCCAACCATCATCTTCCTCATTTGGTGTTTGTCCTTTCAGTTTATTTTCTGCTCTTTGAATAATAAAATCAGAGCGAGAGATACATGTGTCGACTCTGCGCCTTAAATCTGTTTCTGGGGCCTGCAGCCGACGTAGCTCTTCATAAACTAGTTTAACTTCAGCACAGGTGTTGCCCACAGTGTTAATGAGCCTTTTTAATTCTTCTTCAGATGCTTCACCTGACAGCATGTCTTTACTCAACCTCTCATTGCATCTCCATTTTTCATAAATCATTCTGTATCGACGTTTGACTTGCTTCAGACGTTCTGCTTGAAGCTCTTTTCCCTTCTCTGTTAAAGTTCGAGTTCTCTCACTTCTACGTAATATTTCACCTTCTTTTGAGTCTAGATTTAAGAGCTCAGTTTGAGAGTGATCCTTTGAAACTTTGCTGGAAATCTCTTTGCTTGCATCAGTCATGTTTACTTTAGTTAAATGTCATATGGATATCTAGCTGAATTTTATGTCTATTTATACCAAAGGCAGATAATCTCATAGTAATGGATTGTGATCTTTTGTTAATTTGGTACTTAGTAAGTAGTTGTAGTTTTAAACCTTACGGCATAAGGATCTAAACATCACTGTGATTTGACTGTTAAACAGATATACAAGTCTGACTCAACCTTTTATACGTGAAAATGTAAGGTATCCAAAGATAAATTCAAAACTTTAAACTGCGAATGAATTATTACCTTTTCCTTTTCAGAAAGTTATTTCAGAATGACACAATTCAACATGGATGGAATGAAGAACAACACTTGTGATCATGAAATGGGATCAACCGTTACTAAAATTGCTCCTTCTTATTTATCTTACTTTAAATTGGAAACTCAGGACAATTGTATAAAAAAAAATGCTTGCAATAATGTTGAGCTAAAGTCCACCTTTAAAGCTTAAATATGCACTAACTAGAACATACAATGTTTCAAACCTTTGTGCACAGCAATAAACCTGAGTCTTTATTTGCAGTTTTCAGTCCTCCGCATACCACCTTAACATGTGGTAGAGCTTCCCTTTGATTTTGGGTTAAAATGCACTTCTGACAGATTAATAGCTGTAACGTTTAATTTGGTTGACGAGGACTAGTTCACTTGCTTGTGTTGGCTGCAGATGGAGCAGGGCTTTTGCCTCATCTACCCATGGGGAGCAGTTGAGTTCTTACTGTCACTCTCTTCACGACATCACAGACACAGGTTGACTCTTTGCAACGCCCGTTTCACATTCATGAGCATGTTCTCCTGAAGCTTCCGCTGTGCATAACTTGTGCCACACTTCACAACGCCGTATGAACTTGAAATAAAATACACCAAATACAAAATATATTAATTCAATTCAATTCAATTCAGTTTATTTATATAGCGCCAATTCACAACAGATGTCATCTCAAGGCACTTAACAAGAAGTCATTTCAATACATTTATACAAACATTCCAATCAGTTAAAAAGTTTCCTATTTAAGGAATCCCAGCAGATTGCGTCAGTCATTGGCGTGAGGTTGGGCAGATTTCCAACCACAGCAATCCTTCAGCAATCCCTCATACTGAGCAAGCATGTAGCGACAGTGGAGAGGAAAAACTCCCCTTTAACAGGAAGAAACCTCCAACAGAACCAGGCTCAGTAGGAGCGGCCATCTGCCACGACCGTCTGGGGGTTTGAGAAGACAGAGCAGAACACAGAAGGAACAGAAGATCCGATATAAGAGAACTTTCTATGTTACAGAAAGTAAAAAGTTGATAACAGGACACAGTGGATGTTCAGTTACTGGGGGGGATCATCCCAGTCGATGCCCCCCGTCCAACAGGGCATTGCAGCCAAGCAGGATACCAGACCAGGTATATCTTCTATGGAGAGAAAAACACTGAGAGAAAACAAAGTTAACAGTCGAAATAACAGAATGTACTGTAATATAACTGGAGAGTCGTAGGAGAAAAGGAAGTTTCAGTCATATCTGCAGCGAGGATGTTAACCATCTGTCGCCGTGAGGAATCAGTTAGGCCTTTCGTCCGGTTGTATTCCCTAGTAATACGGTCTCCACCTGGTTTCTTGGTCAATGCTTTTTCAACCACCTGTGAAAGGACAGAATAAAAGAAAGCCATTATTCACTGAAATTAAATAATCTTGAATAATTGACAGTTAATACATCTAAAAATAACTAAAAAAAATGCAATGCACAAATTGAAGCTGGCACAAAATATGTTTCACATCAATTTACTTGTTTGGCATCTTCATTTGCCTTCTGCCGTTTTCTGGAAGGACTGCAGTCCTCATCCAGGATGACTGTATCATCAGAGCTGGTTGATGCTGAATTGGTTTGGACTGGTGGACTGGCAGATGAAGCGTTCCCCTGCAAACCTAAGTGAGAAGAAGGGAGGACAGAGAAAGAAACACAAACCATTTGTCAGTTTTTCACGACCGTGTAACTCAGTCTTAAGTCCATGCATTTTGCTGAAAGAAATTGAGAGAAGTTTACCATTGTCAAACTGAATAGTAAATACACCAGCATTGGGCAGCTGTGCCACTTCAGCAAAGACATCTGCATCCACCTCAGTTCCTGTTTCATCATAGACTCTGATGCCTTCACTGACGGGTGGGATGGAGAACTTCAGGAAAGCTTGGGGGATAAAATGCAATACAAACACGCATTAGGTAAAAAAATATTCACAAGGCATCCCACACCCAAAAAAAGTAAAACAAAGTACGAAAAATTCCATTTCTCTGTATGCACAAAATAACACTGAACAACTAAAAGCATTTGTAAAAGTGAATTACTTTTTTTTTTTTTTTTTGAGTGGCGTGTTACTGATGGCTTACCGGAATTCAAGAATTCATCCAGAATTGGTTCACTGATCTTGACATATTTCTGTTCATTATTGATTTTTGTTTTTATCAACATGATGGAATCTGTGAATACAGCAAAACTTAATGAACATTATGATCTACAACCCAAACCTACCCTGACATCAGTGTCTTTAAACATAATATTTCAAATAGGGAAATCTAACTGATCAATTTCAGCCTGAAAAAAACAAAACACTATCATTATTTGTCTCTAAATTTAGACCCTTTTAACTGTTCAGTTAGTTTAAACAAAAACTGTAAATATTAACATGTATGAAATATCACCTACCATCTGTGGACCACAGCACAAAATGGACAAATCTGAAAAAAAAAAATCCAAACACTATGCATCACAATCACTTCACAGCAATTTGACAGTCAACTTGTTCAACAGTTTGTAATTTAGACTTTTATCCAAAGGAGACATCAATAAATTCACTATCCAACCATTCCTAGTAAGATGCTAACTCACAGCAGGAATTTACTGATCCAAATATTCTTATGTGGGCTCCACAGGAAGAAATTAGTGTTTTTATTAGCTTTGCCCTACTGTCTCTAATGCTCCATGTCTGAAACGACACCAATGTGTGCCCCTGCTGCACGTGCGTGCGTGTGTGAGTGAGAGAGAGCAGCATTGAGGAGTAGAGATTAAAAAAACGATAATGCCTGTATAATGGTAACGAGCCAAAATTAAACCGAATATACGCAGTGAAAAATTCACTAATAGGACAACACAACATTAACAGTTTTTATTTACGGTTGACTTTAATCCATGCAGAATTGCCCGCTCAAACACGTGTCACGTTAGCCACACACACCTAGTCACCAACGTTAGCTAGTAAAGTCAACTCTCGCCACGTGTTCAATAAAGTCCATAAACTTTCACACAGCATATTTGACACTGGAGAATTTGCTGTGCAGGATGAAACATCGAAGCTCCATCTGGGACTATACGCAAGCCGTAAGGAAGGAGGCTGAGGACTGATGAGCGTGAGAGCCACTATCCAGGATGAAACATCGAAGCTCCATAAGTACGTTAAGGACAAGGTGTCAATGGATGACATACTTAGTGAATGCCTGAGACAATGGCAAGATGAGGAGGTGCTGGAGGAATAACTATAATGGGAGGACAAGTACCACTGGAACATAACTGAAGGGGCTGATCTCAAGGAATCCTACCAATGGCTAAAGAGGGCTGGCCTACAGGACACCACAGATGCACTCATCCTGGCAGCACAGGAGCAGGCTCTGGTGTGGTAGATCTGGGCCTCTATCGCTCTGGTGCACAGACAAGACCCAAGGTGGAGGCTGCGCAAAGAGTCATCTGAGACAATCCAGGACATAACAGCAGGGTGTAAGATGCTGGCAGGTAAAGCATACATGGAACGGCATAACCAAGTGGCTGGCATAGTATACAGAAACATCTGTGCGGAGTATCGGCTGGAAACCCCAAGGTCAAAGTGGGAAACACCTCCAAAAGTGGTGGAGAATGACAGAGCAAAGATCCTGTGAGACTTCCAGATTCAGACAAACAGGATGGTAATGGCGAACCGACCGGACATTGTGGTGGTTGATAAAGAGCAGAGGAAAGGCGTTGTGGTGAATGTTACAATACCAAGTGATGGTAACATCAAGAAGAAGGAACATGAGAAAGTTGAGAAATACCAAGGGCTCCGAGAGGAGCTAGAGAAGGCTTGGAAGGTGAAGGTGACAGTAGTACCCGTGGTAATCTGAGCACTCAGGGCAGTGACCCCCAAACTGGAGGAATGGCTTCAGCAGATCCCAGGAAGAATCTCAGACATCTCAGTCCAGAAATGTGCAGTACTTGGAATAGCAAAGATACTGCGCAGGATCCTCCAGCTCCAAGGCCTCTGGTAGAGGACCCGAGCTTGGAATGGATGGGGGGAAAAAACCGCCAGCGCCAGTGCAACATTTGTATGTTTTTTACACCAATGCAGGTCATGACAGCGTATGTTCTTCTCCACAACACCTGCTTAGTGCTGGTGACATTGTGGCCCCTGGGGATGAGCTTGAAGATGATGTAGCAGAGGATGAAGCTGGTTTAGAGAAATCAGCGCTGCTCTCTGGTGGGACAAGCTGTCTTTTGAACACATCTTAGTGATGTGGCAGCTGTCGATTGAGTCCGCCCAGGACGACACAGTGGACATTGTGAAGAAGCTACCCTAAACCCTCTCTGCAGACCAACTTGAATGATGTTCCCCTCGTCAACCAGAAAAGCACAGCCAGAGGTCTGCGCTGGAGAACTCCATCCACATATCTGATCTTTATTCAGCCAATCCAGCAAAACTGCCTGTTTATTCCAAATAAAGCTTAAAGAACGGTCCAGGAAGAGGTCATTCAGGTTAATCCTGCATGAACTACTGTAAATAACTACACAATAATTTATACTAATGTCAATTTTTGTTACTTCATTTTCAATAGTCATTTTAAATTGTTCAAACTAAGCTTTATGTTTATATCTTTAAAAAGCTGTAATAATAATGTAACTGTTAATAAAATAACTTTATCTTTACAATTTTTTTCATCAGTTTATTTATAACAACCATAGAACAAATAAATAATAGGGGTGTTCCAACAAGGGTACATCACCATTCAATTCGATTTCCATTATGGGAGCTTCGATTATTCGATTCTTCTGATTTTTGGTTCGATTCGATTACTGGTGCCACGATTCTACGATTATTTACATTTTTTATGCTTTTTTTCCTTACAAGATTGATTTTATGTTCGTCGGTGTCTACATTTGTAAATAACCTATCAATTAACTCAGTTCCTTTAAAACTACACTTAATAAGTAGATAAGTTTTTTTGTTGTTTTTTTTTTTACATTCAAGTACTTTTTAAAGACAAATTATATTTTATTTTGACTGTATGACTTGTATAAATATTTGCACTTTGACATACTTAACTTTGATCAGGGAAAGCTCTACTTGCATGAGATTCCCCTCTATTGTTGGAAAACACTGAAAACAGTCAAGCTTTTGATTTAACGAGTTAATTAATTCAAGTAAACAAGATTTGTACCTCCATCAAATTTATTTAATGGAAACTTAATGATCTGGCATATGAATAGGATATCTTTACAAAAAAAAGCTGCCGTACAGAACAAAAGTGCATTCCTCAAAATTAAGTAATTCAGCTTATTCAGTCTGGAATGTAGATAATTTAGCAAAGGAACAAACCCTGCTATATTTGAAGGTCATAAATTGCCTTCTTTTAAACAAAAGTGCATAACTCAAATGAACTTATTCAGTCTGGAGCTTCAGTACAGGAGCTGAACACAACACAAACATCTTAAACTTAACTGTCCTCCCACACTCCCTCTTGTCCCCCTACATCCTCCTGTTGTGTGAGAGAGGCAAATGTCCACATTGTGCTACTCATCTTCATTAGATTCTTCATCTTAATTTTCTGAATCTGGGACACATACATTCTTGTGCAAGAATAAGAGCTGGTCAATGTGCTCCAACTTGAGTGTGCTACGTTGGGCTGTTACTATATCTCCTGCAGTGGAGAATATCCGCTCTGCAGATACACTGCTGCCTGGAATGCACAGGAAGCGTTTGGCCACATTAGCAGTCATGGGGTACAGCACCTGATGGACACTCCACCTCTTGTGGAGAAGGTGTTAAAGCAAGGCGGTACTTAGCCATCTCGTCCTCGGCTCGGAGAGAGTGGGTGTGAGCGAGAGAAATTAGCCTCAGTCAACAGCGAGATGTAGAACAAATATTCAAAAGTAAAGATTCTTACCCTGATATGTGAACGTCGGCCCTAACAGGTTTTCAAGCAGAGGACAGCTTCTTTTGGCTGGTGGCGGCAGCTCCTTCTCCTGGTCCTCCTGAGTGTTGCTGGTGACCGCTACTGCTGCTGCTGCCCTGGCATTGTCCTCTTGGTTTTCTTCCCCCATTCGCAGCTCTTGCTTCATATAAAAAGAAAAATGAGAGAACATACTCTCTCCTCAGAAAGGAAATGCAGGGCCTTGAAACGGGGGTCAAGGGCAGAAGCTGTATAGGGAAGGCTTTTTTCCCCCTCACTGGTGTATCTACTGTTGAGGGCGTCGTGGATGGCCTTTATAATATCCCGGACCAGTGGTGAATCCTCTGTGTTGGGCTCTGTGTTCTGGAGGAGCTTTGTGTGCACAGGAGCGATCAAACAAACTGTGGGGTTTTTCTCCTCAGACATCAGGGTGGTGGCGTCTTTCATCGGCTTTAGGGCAGAGACCATTTCTTCAGCATTTGAGACATCAGTTTCATCCAGAGTGGCGATGTCATTTTCCTTCTTTCTTAATTGAGGAGAAAGCAAGCAGGTGCAAATACCAGGCAGTTATTCATAATTAAATATGTCATTATGCTACTACCACGTGTCGGAAATTAATGTAGTGCACCACAGTTCACTATTAAAGGCAGCCTAACTGTTCTTATATAATTTTATTTTTATGAATCTATAACGCAGTAATTGCAATATACAAAATATAATCGTTCAAACATTATATTTTGCAATCAATATCAATAATTTTGAGAAATCAAAAAAAAATGGATTAGAGTGGCTGACAATGACATTTTTCTTACCTGAGGAGAAAGAAGCGTGGCAGCAATTGCAGGCTGTTGCTCAAGGAAACGTCCAGTCATTTCATATGCACTATTCCATCTAGTGCATATGTCCGTCTTTAGTTAGTGCCGTTTGAGACCTAGCAGCTTTTGGTTCTCCTCTAGCAGGTGGAGTCCAGTGGTACTACGGTGAAAAAAAGTTGAGATCCGTCTGATCCTCGCCAGGAGCTTTGCCACAGCTGGCAGCTTGAGAGCTTTCTGTGAAGCCAGTTTGGCAGTGTGAGCATAGCCTTTCAGGTGCACGAAGTTCGCCTTCTGAGCTGCCATGACCATGTTGCTGGCATTATCAGTTACCAAAGCCAAATCTTTATCTGAGATCTGCCATTCTGCCGCGGCTTTCTCCAGCAGCTCGGTAACATTTGCCCCGATGTGACTCTCACTCATCTCTCGAGTTTGAAGAACGTGACTCACCAACTTCCACCCGTTCTTGTCCGACGCGAGCACAAAATGCGCTGTTATAGTAACGAACGACTTGGTGGCAACCGATGTCCACGCATCACATGTAAGCGCTATCCTGGTCGCCTTCTTCATGGACTCCATGACCTTTGCTTTGGTTTCGTCGTAGAGGTGGGGGATTTCGTTCTCTGTGAAGTGTTTTCGGTGAGGGAGTTTGTAGCGCGGCTCCATTGTGCGCACCAATAACCGAAAGCCCCTGTTGTTTACGACTGAATGCGGGCATAAATCCGTCGCAGTAAAAGTAGCTTTTGCCTTTGTGATGCTCCTCGCCTTCTCAGAGTTCTTTGGAAGTTTGGAGACAGTCTCTAGGATGGTCCTCTGTTTGGCGGGCACGAACGGAGGAGCGTTCTCTGTTTCGGGATGAAAGCGAACGAGGTGCTGCCTCATGTTTGTAGTGTTGTTAAATATTTTATCTTGGCTTTGCAGATTTTGCAAATTGCATAGGATTTGTCAGTTGTCTTGTTTGCTTTCTCATAAAATCCAAAGAACTTCCACAGTCAACCCCGGTAGCGAGAGAATCGGCCGTTCTTTGGAGACTTAGCTCTGTTTGTGGTCCCACTCACTAAACAGTCCGGGCGGCGCGCGCATTATAGCTCCGGTTACACGTTTCTTTTTTTTGTTCCAGCTTCGCAACAAAGCTTCAACGTTATTCATTTATTTATTTTAAGCATCGACGTTAATTAATCGATGCATAATCATCACGTGAAGCATTGCGATGCATCGCCACATCGATTAATTGCACCCACCTGTATTTGCAACTTGAACAAAATCTCGTACAGTATAGCATCAGACCAAAAAAGAATGACAATCATATTACATTAAATAAAACTTCGTACTTGAACAAAGATTGAGACAGAAGAAAGTGGGGGTTAAATAATATCACATTGCTAAACAATTACACAACCAAAAATACAGCACAGGAGTGCAGATTACAGGGGTCATACATTACAATATCAGAACGAAATATCGTCGTACTTTTTAGCAGAGCAGTTTGATTTCTGATACTTAAGTGATGAGAAGTAGTATTTAAAGTCATTAATGAATCTAGTAAAAGAAGGCAATATGTTTTTCCATGTTAATCATGTCAGATAAGAATGGAGGCAGATTATCCATGTAAAAAGTAATAGGAGCGATTTCAAAACTTGGAATACCATTTATCTTCAGTGATATTTAAATAGTAGAAATTCAGAATACAGTAAGGAGAGACTGTCGTGATCTGTGTGTTTTCCCCTTACCTGTGTGTTGCCTGTTCCTCAGTATCACCTTCTTCTTGTTTTATGGCAGTTGGCAAACAACAATTGGTTGCATTACCGCCATCTTCTGAAATGGAGTGTGGGTCCGAATGCTATATTTCCCTACGCTTAAATGATCTTTATTACTCAGTATCACCTGTGGCTTGTGTCAAGAAGTCATCAGGACCAACTCGGAGCAGCTGCTCCTGATGAGCTTCCCACAAACCATTGGCTGGATCTCCTCATCCACACACTCAAAAGCTCCACTCACTCACCTCTACGATGCTCAGTCATCAGCCTTGCTGTGAAGCTTAGCTCCTGATCCGCACTAGCGCTTCATTCCAGAACTGTTCCAGACTCCAGCTGCTTCCTACAGCTAGGAGTTTGATCCAGGCAGCCGGTTGGAGGAGTTCCAGCAGGTATGTCCACCCCTGCTCCTACTGGAAAATCGGCTCCAGTCTCGCTCTGCATTTGGAACATCCACCTTCCCAACAGTGATCTCTGTCCGATCACTGTTTGCTTGACAGCTTGTTCCTCTTCTCCCCAACTGTCCTGTGTTTCCCTGATTGCCCCTTGAGTATTGAAACCCTCATGCCCCTCTCAACTTTGTGGTTTTCTCGTCATGTCTCCCTCTGGTTCTAGTTGGACATAAGACCATCAATTATGCCAAAAAGCATCACAGCCGCCTGCGTTTGGGTCATTAACACATACACAACAAGATAGACTTTTAGGGATGGGTGTCGTTAAGGATTTATCGATACTACTACTCTTAACGATACTCCTTATCGATCCGGTACTTTATCTGTACTTTTTTTTTTAAAGACTAAAACAAAAAGGGGAAAAACACAAATAATAACACTAATAACTGTAGTTTAAGATTATTTTTTTTTACTTAGATAAGAAAGAAGCTGTTGCTCAAAAATATCCACCATTTATTAACTGTAAGAATGAAATGGCAAACTTATATCCATGCTTCACGTGATGCTTTGCATACAAACATACATACCTGCTGTATCTGATTCAGGGGTCGTTGTTGCTGCAGCACTCAGGCGGTCAAACACCGCGCATCTTTCGGTTTGTAGTTGGTGTATTTTGGCAAGGTGTTTGGTCAAATTACTTGTGTTCCCACCTTTGCAAGCAAAGCTTTTATTACACATGTGACAGCGTGCATTGTCTGCATCTATTTTCGTAAAATGAAGCCAAATTTTGGATCTTTTCGTTCGCTCTGCCATCGTATATGTAAGACGAAAACACAGAGGTGAGCTCGCAGCAGTCGCCACTCCGTCCCCACAGCGTGTGTGCTTCTTAAGGAGGAGTGGACTGCAATACAGTGTTTGGCTTGTGTTTGTATCTCCCGCAAAACAATAAATCGACCTTAATTTTACTGTTAAGAGGACCGATAAGGCTGAAAATTATCGGTCCTATATATATATATATATATATATATATATATATATATATATATATATATATATATATATATATATATATATATATATATATATATATATATATATATATATATATATATATATATATATATATATATATATATATATATATATATATATATATATATATATATATATATATATATATATGCTTTCCTAGAGCTGTAATTACTAAAGGCCGCCTGGTGAGTTTTGTGTTTCAATAAATGTGAGAAAATGTCCTATGTGCACATAGATTTTGACCTTTTTTTAAGAAGTTTAGCTTTTAATATCTGTAAAGAATTTGCCATTATGTTTAACATGCTCAAAACAGTATAATATAATTAAATCAAAAAACAGATTTTATTTTTATTTAGATATTTCTGTATAAAAAAAAATTTAAATGTACATGAAAAAAATTTAACATGCTTAAATGAAAATTAACAGAAGACTATTTTCTTAAATTATGGTGGAATGTACAGAAAATAGGTTTAAATGCTTTTCAAACCAGAAGAATGTGCATAAAGTTAAGAGTGAAACTAGTAAAACAGGTTTTAAAATCTTTCAAAAAATATTCTTCAGTCTCCTTTAAAAAGAGACTGTTTCACTTGATTACATTTCATATGATGAAATTTGCAGAAATAGAATTAGGCTGAAAGGTTGATTGCTTTATAGCGTTCTCAGGTTGTGCATCATGTTTTTGGAAAGTAATTATTAGAATAACAATTAGCCTACTTTTGAAAATAAGTAATCAGTAAAGTAACTGGATTGATTTATTGGGAGAAGTAATCAGTAATTAATTACTATTTCAATCTAACTTGACCAACACTGATTGGCGCTATATAAATAAACTGAATTGAATTGAAGCTGAACCCCCCCTGGTTTAGAGTTGGAACCTTCAGTTGATATTCATATGTATGAAGTGAAGCAGAAGGCAGGACACTAGCGTTTAGAGCAAGGGGCGGTTTGTAGGTTTTAAATGACTGATTTAGGTCCTCAATAAGCCGGAAAGTCTGCTGTCCATGCACACACGCTCGGCAGAAAATGAGTCTGCTATAAGGGGAAAGGCTGTAGAATAAATCATCAGTTTATCCCCCAACACGGCCTATAGGCTTGGGCTACTGGAGGACGCTACACTGCCTCAAGCCTGTCGGTTACACAGCGAGTGTGGTATGGTTATAGGGTTTTACAATCCAACAGCTACTGGCAGGGAGAACCTTTGATTTCTCTCCTTTTAAGAATTTCCTATAAATTCTACAGTAATCTAAGTATAAGCTTCATTAAGACAGGAAAATTTAAAACAGTGTGAAAATGAGACGGGAATCTCCATCGCCATGGTAAAGTCCTCGTAAAAACATTTGCAAATAAAAGTATTTAGATTTTTCAAGCCACTTAACTCAGTCTGTGGTATCTGTGTGTTTTTTCTAAGGTTAAGCGTTTAACTAGACCTAAAGCTATCTTTTTTTTAGGTCATACAAGATTTTTACTTGGTACAACTTGAGTTATTAAAGATTCAGTTCTTGATACTTATTCTATTAAACATTAAAGAGCCATACAGACTTGGACAGAAAGCGTTATAAAGTGAATGACAACATTTCAGATGCCAGATAGACTTTTATTCATCAGAACAAAGAGATACAGTGATTTTATTATTGATTTTTGACTAATTTTAATCAGTTTGACTTGTTCTTCAATCAGAGACATTTGAGTTTAAAGATAATTTTTCAACAAAAAGAACCATCACCAACCCAATGAAACGGGAATATTCTCTATAGACTCTGCTGTGAGCATGTTGAGCTCTGTTACTCTGGTGGCCCTCACTGATAGAAACAGAGGTACTCCCTAGCTCCTTCGTTACCCTCATTAAGATTTCTGTCTATGACGTTGATCCCAGCCCTCTCATATGGCAGCTTGTAAAGGAACCCACGGATTACAGTGAGGGTCTTGATGGGTTTAGGGCCCTCCGAGTTGAACCACACATATATTTTATTTCCCCCAGTCCCCTCATTCAGATCTTGTTGAACTTTTTGAAAGTTTTTCTTCTTCAGTTCAGCCTCCTGATCTTTATTGAAAGAGAAGGGCCCTTTTCTCGTCAGTGGTCAGAGAGTACCAGAGGAATATTTTCTCTCCACCAGCACCTCTGTTGATGTTTTCATCCACTCTCAGGAACCCTTGCTTAAACAGCGTAGGGTCTTTCTGGAAGCCAGCTGTGGCAGTGATGCCAGAGACATAGGTTGGTTTGTCTCTCTTCACCCACAGGAAGATACGACTTCCTGAATTCTTCCGGTTCAGGTTGCAGGCCACCCTCTCCCAGCCCAAATGAAAGAGCTGGGATTCTTCTTGTTTTTCTGTAGTGATGAAGAAGTCCACAATGGGAACATCACTCTCTGAAGAACCCGTCTTGTACCACAGGTAGATGTGATCCCCACCCGTTTTACTATTAAGGTTTTTGTCGACCTTGATGTAATCAGCATCTATCAGACCGGGTTCCATAGCATTACTGAATGTTAACTGAACGTTAGTGATCGCTGGACCACTTCCTTTTTTGTACCACATATGCACATTATCCCCCCCTGCTCTCTTGCTCAGATTGACAGGGTTTTGGATGTAACCTTTTGAACGGAGGTCATTCTCCTGCTCTTCATTCAGAGAAACGTTGATCTCAGTGATGTACCCAGACATGTTGTCTTCCTGCATCAGACAAAGGTCAAGCGTTGATCAGTGAAACAAAATTACTTTAATGTGCGGAAAACTAAATAGTTAAGAAACAGCAACCAGTTCAATATCCATAAATCAGCAGTCAGACATTAGCAGATATGTTAGTGCTAAACTGGCATAATAAAGTAGGCCTATAACAGTTTTAGATCGAAGCCAGAATCACTACAGGTTCTGAACCAATTTCATCATTTTAATAATCTGTCAAAAAGGAGTTGAATCAAGGGAAGCAAAACCCAGGTTCTCCTCGTTCTTCCCTGATTCCAACAGAAACCTGGAGCGACTGGAATCATATCTAACTTCACTGAGATCATTCTGCTGCTGTGATGCTCAGCTCTTTGGAGACGTCGGAAAAATGTATGCAGAACTGTTGGAGACTTACGTTTCTGCTGGCTGTAATTGGCTGGTTGAAGTCTTCTGGGCGGCTGAACCCTGCTGTACCTGAGCTCCTCACCTGGTCCTTATATGCCTGCTGGGAGCTGAGGTGTGGTGGGAAAGCTCCACCTCTTGGAAAAGAGAATGTTTTTGGAACAAACTCCTTAACTGCTTACCGACATGTGTCGAAGCTCTGAGTATGTATGTGAGAGAGAGAGACAAGTGGGTTGGTCCACTTCCAAAGAAATCAGGTGTTTCCACAGTTAGATCATTAACAGCATCAGTTTGTTCCAAAAACATTCTCTTTTCCAAGAGGTGGAGCTTTCCCACCACACCTCAGCTCCCAGCAGGCATATAAGGACCAGGTGAGGAGCTCAGGTACAGCAGGGTTCAGCCGCCCAGAAGACTTCAACCAGCCAATTACAGCCAGCAGAAACGTAAGTCTCCAACATTTCTTCATACATTTTTTTTACGTCTCCAAAGAGCTGAGCATCACAGCAGCAGAATGATCTCAGTGAAGATAGATATGATTCCAGTCGCTCCAGGTTTCTGTTGGAATCAGGGAAGAACGAGGAGAACCTGGGCTTGTTTTCCTTGTTTTGCAATACCTTTTTGACAGATTATTACAATGATGAAAATGGTTCAGAACCTGTAGGGATTCTGGCTTCGATCTAAAACTGTTGTACTTTATTAAGCCAGTTTAGCACTAACACATCTGCTAATGTCGCACTGCTGATTTATGGATATTGAACTGGTTGCTGTTTTGTTAATATTTAAATTTTTCTGCACATTAAAGTAATTTTGTTTCACTGATCAACACTTGACCTTTGTCTGATGCAGGAAGACAACATGTCTGGGTACATCACTGAGATCAACGTTTCTCTGAACAAAGAGCAGGAGAATGACCTCCGTTCAAAAGGTTACATCCAAAACCCTGTCAATCTGAACAAAGAAAGCACTGGAGCCAAAATCTTTATGTGGTACAAAAAGGGGAGCAGTCCAGACACAGGAATCACCAGGATTCAGCTCACATTTACTAATCAGATGAGAAAGGGCCTAGCCGAAGCAGGCTACACTGAGATTGAAAAAGACCTGAATCATGGAACAGGTGGAGATAAGATCTCCCTGTGGTACTACAAGGGTTCTAAAGAGTCTGATGTTCCATTTGTAGACCTTTTCATCTCCACTGAAAGAGATGATGAAGCTCAGCTGTTCCATTTGGGTTGGGGGAAGCTTGTCTGTAACCTGAATCGAAGAAATGGAGGATGCAGGCTCTACCTGTGGGTGAAGAGAGCTCAACCAACCTACATCTGTGACATCCAGGCCACTGCTGGCTTCCAGAAAGATGCCTTGCTGTTCACAGACTGTTACATCCGGGTGGATGAGAACACCAGCAGAGCTGCTGGAAAGAGCTTTGTCACCATCTGGTACCTTCTATCTAAGAACAGCCAGAATGCCATTAAAAATCTAATTCTCGGTGATACTAACTTTAAACCACCACCAACTTATCACAAGCTGAATCAGGATCTCAACCAGGGCACTGGAGGAACTCCATTGTTCCTCTTTTACACCACAGTGGATGAAGAGAAGAACAAGGCCATCGAAACCATGTCTCTGATTGTCAAGAAGACAGGATTAGAGCCGTATAAGAAAGCCGGGGTCCACGTCATTGAAAGAAGTCTCAACGAAGGCAATGAGGGACCAGATATATATGTGTGTTTCTATTAGTGATAGTCACCATGGTGACAGAGCTGGGCATGCTCAATGAGGGGAAACAAATATTTCTTATTGCGTAGTTAGGTGAGGGAGTTCCTGGTTCTGAAACATTCTTTAAACCGTTTGATTTCTGTGATTTTAACATTCATGTCAGAATCAGTCAAATCAATCAGTTTGACTTGTTTTTTTGATCACTTTGTTCTGATGATTTTCTGTTTTAATAAACATCTTTCTTGCATCTGAAATAATCTCTGTCTCACTTTGTATCCCGGGGTTGTATTTTCTTCATTAGAGCAGAAAAACTAGTTAATTAGATACTTTCAGAACTTTAACATTGTTATGTTATAATTTATAGATATTTCCTGAATTTATGATATGACATGATACGCAGAACATGTTTAGGTTGCAGCTTTAAAAAGATTGTGAGCTTCAGGGCCACAGCAACGTTTTTCCAAGGTCATAGCTGGAGGAAGTTACCTTTAGACTTCCATCTGCTGCCAGTTTAAGGGGGTCCAGATAGATTATGGTTTTAATCAGGTATTTGGGGGGGGGGGGGGGGGCAACATCTTCAGCATAAATGAGAAATGATTGTTAAATATTTAAAGTTTTTACAGTGGGGCAAAAAAGTAGTCATAGGGCGCAGATAGGATTTTTAAACTGGGGGGGCGACGACAAAGTGGTCAGCATGACCGCGCTGAACCCAACCCAAACAGATAATCGTATGAGACTTAACTAAAGCTCAATTAGTCATTTTCTGCGGTTTTAACATTGATGTCAGAATCAGTCAAATCAATTTTACATGGCTGAGTACAGATGCCCCTTTTGTTCTTACGGAGGCCTCAACACCAAATTTTAACTTCACGTATTCAATGAGGAGTAGCCAGAGGGGAGGCGGCACTGCTTTTATAAGTTCATCAACCCTTTCTGCCAAACCTGTTTTTTTTGTTTTTTTTTCATTTTAGCACTTTTGAATATAATGCAACTGTTTTTAGCACTGCTCATATTTTATGCATCACAGTTTATAGGCCTCCTAAAAACAGTGCACTATTTATTCAAGAGTGTTCAGAGTTTACCAGTTTTGCACAACTCTTAAGAATAATTTTAGCTGGTGATTTTAATCTACATGTAGATAACGTCTTAGATCCTTTATCAACAGAATTTTTAAATATTTTTGAATTATATGGATTTTAGCCAACATGTCATGCAGCCGACTCACAACAGAGGACACACCCTGGACTTGGTCATCGCGCATGGCCTGTCCACCCGTGTGTCCTCTGTCGTTGACTTGGCCGTCTCTGACCACTACTGTGTGTTTTTTAACATCACCAGTTTTATCCAGGAGACCTCTGTGAGAACTATCAGGAAGTGTGATCTAACCCTTGAAGTGGCTGCAGGTTTTCTGGAAACTTTTGAAAAGAATCCTCCTATTGTTTTACCTGCCCCCTGTGATTTTATTGTGAAGGATTTTAACAGAAGGCTTCAATCTGCTCTCGACCTGCTGGCTCCACTAAAAGTTGTAAAAACTCATTTAAAACGTACAATACCTCTCTGGTGCTGTTCACAAATGGTTCACATCCTATCTCACAGACACGACTTTTATGGTAAGTTTAGATACCTGCTCTTCTAAGGTCCACAAGATTACATGTGGTGTGCCCCAGGGTTCAATGATAGGCCCAGTGCTTTTTAACCTTTATATGCTCCCTCTTGGCAGCGTCATCAGAATACATGGAGTTAACTTTTACAATTATGCTGATGATACACAGTTATACATCTCCATGTCTCCCGATGACACACGGCCAATGGATGTACTTTTTAACTGCATTTTAAACATCAAATCCTGGATGGCAAAAAACTTTCTCCAGCTCAACCAGGACAAAACTGAAGTTTTAGTCATCGGTCCTGAGGCTCAGAGAGAGAAACTTTTACCAAAACTACAATCACTGTCTTTTAATCCCTCTTTACAAGTGAAGAACCTGGGCGTGATTTTTAACTCTGGCTCCCAGTATGTTTTAGGATCGATTTCAAGGTTCTTTGAATGGTTTTTAAGTGCCTTAATGGTCTTGGACCTTCTCATCTTTCTGAACTGCTTTTACCATATGAACCTTGGCGGTCTCTGCGCTCCTCTGGCAGCCATCTACTTGTTATCCCTAAAGTCAGGACACACAGCATGGCGAGGCGTCTTTCCGGTTTTATGGCCCTCACCTCTGGAACAGGCTGCTGGAAAACCTCCGGGCCGTAGAGGCCGTTCATGTTTTTAAGAGCAGGCTCAAGACTCACCTTTTTAGCCGAGCTTTTAACTGATTATTATTTATTAATATCTGTTTAATTGCTCTGCATGTTTTACTTGAATTTTATCAATGTTTTACATTACATAATTCTATATTTTATCAGTGTTAAATTTTTATCAGTGTTTTACTATTTACTCATATTCATCTACTCTATTTTAATATTTTAACCTGTTATTTTAATCTTCCTTCCAGTGTTTCCTCTGTAGGAGCCCTCTCCCTCGGGAGCGGTGGTCGGCTTTAGCTGCCTGGGTGCTCTCCAGGTGGAGCTTGGGGTCTCAGCCTTCCCTCCTCTAGGCGCCTTGGGCCGATGCCTTAGCTGCTGCTGTCGATGCAGATGACTCCTTTGATGGTGTTTCCTTACCTGGCTCATCCGTACTCAGCCCAATGTCCTCGTTTACTGTTGCTTTTCAGTGTGTGCGTGTATGGGAGATGGGTTGGGAGGGCGTATAACTGTCATCATGTTTTGTTCTGGGGTTGGGGGTTATGTGGGTCATTTTAATCTGTAAAGCACTTTGAGATGCTATTTTGTATGAAAAGCGCTTTATAAATAAAGTTTGATTTGATTTTGTGTGAGTTGGGCAATGGTTGTAATAAAACAAACAAAAAGTTAGATACTTGTTTGAAGCCATAATGCAATGAACACCGTCAACAAAGACCTGCCTGATCAACACTACCAAAATCTGCCATTTGTTATTCTCCCAATCACCGAAAAAGCCCCATCTAAAAAACAAAATATAATACAAAATGATATTCACTTTTCACTTAGTGTATCTTACAAACCCATTAACTATACATACATTGAAAAAAAAAAACAAAGGTAGTCTACATGACAGTTTTAAATAAATTCACTCCAATGCAAGCGAACAAATGTACTGTCCAGAAACAGATTCAAGTAAAGGACCCAAAAACGTTCACGTTCTCCCACTTACAAAGATAGGAAAAGCAAATAACAAAAGTTCATCTCAATGCTTTGTTATATACCCTTGGTTGTCAATGACAGAGGTCAAAGGTTACCTGTAGGTCTTCAGAAGGTTTTCACACAATGTAGCTGGTATTTTGTCTCATTCCTCCATACAGATCTTATCTAGAGCTGGGATGTTTTGGGGCTGCCGCTGGGCAACACTGACTTTCATCTCCCTCCAAAGATTTTCTATGGGGTTGAGATCTGGAGACTGGCTAGGCCACTCCAGGAACTTGAAATGCTTTTTACTTAGCCACTCCGTTACCAGGGCGATGTGTTTGGGATCATTGTCATAATCCCCAAGGGGAAATTCAGTTTCCTGTGCAACCAATCCAAGAACATGCATACAACACACATTGAAATTTTCTTTCTTAAATCTGAAAGAAAATTTCATTATAGTAGAGCTTTATCAGACAATGCTGTAACAATTTTTAAAGAATCTGTTCCATTCTTACTTTCCTCAGTGTCTCAGAGTAACACAGTGGATGGCAGCAATTCTATCTCTAACCCTTCAGAAATTGATGGTTTGGTTCACAGCGTTACGTCCTTATTGCGTTTGGCATTAGATAGTGTAGCCCCCTTAAAAAAGAAAGTGGCTAGCCATAGGAGGCTGACTCCTTGGTTCAACGCAGAGTTGCGTACTTTAAAGCAGAATACTAGGAAGTTGGAGAGAAAATGGCGCTCTACACACCTAGAGGATTCCTATTTAACCTGGAATAACAGTCTACTGCTGTATAAAAAGACCCTTCGACAAGCTAGAACAGCATATTTGTCATCATTAATAGAGGCGAATTAAAACAATCCTAGGTTTCTTTTTAGTACAGTTGCTAAACTTACACAGAGTCATAGCTCTGTTGAGCCAACTATTCCCCCGGCTCTTAGCAGTGATGATTTTATGGGATTCTTCATAAATAAAATGAATTCTATTAAAAATAAAATCATTGACATCCTCCCAAACATGATTACTTCTTCCTCAGTAAATGAGGCGGCATCGGAAAGAACTGTAGAACCTCATTTGTGCTTAGGCTGTTTTGATTCAGTCGAGCTTTCGGAATTATCAAAAATATTAGCCTCATCTAAACCTTCAACTTGTATGTTGGACCCAATTCCAACCAAATTATTTAAAGAAGTGTTCCATTTGGTTCCTGGCCCCATTTTGGATATGATGAATCTATCCTTAGTAAACGGATACGTACCACAGGAATTTAAAATAGCTGTAATTAAACCTTTACTCAAGAAACCTTCCCTTGATCAAGATGACTTAGTGAATTACAGACCTATATCTAACCTTCCTTTCTTATTCAAAGTCCTTGAGAAAATTGTTGCTAATCAAGTCTGTGAGCATCTAAACTGTAACGAACTGTTTGAAGAGTTTCAGTCAGGTTTTAGAGCTCATCATAGCACTGAAACAGCACTGGTGAAGGTTACTAATGATTTTCTCATGGCCTCAGATAATGGACTGGTGTCTGTTCTTGTTTTGTTAGATCTCAGTGCTGCTTTTGACACAGTCGATCATAATATTCTCTTAGAAAGGCTTGAACATGTTGCAGGAATCAAAGGAACAGCACTAGGCTGGTTTAAATCATATTTGTCTGATAGATTCCAGTTTGTTCATCTAAATGATAAATCTTCTTCACTCTCAAGGGTTACTTGTGGAGTTCCACAGGGTTCTGTGCTTGGACCAATTCTGTTCACCACATATATGCTCCCAATTGATAGAATCATTAGACAGCATGGGATAAATTTCCACAGCTATGCAGATGATACACAACTATATTTATCCATAAATCCTGATGAACCCAGTCAGTTAGGTAGATTACAGGCACGTCTGGAAGACATAAAAACATGGATGACCCTAAACTTTTTGCTTTTAAATTCTGTCAAAACAGAAGTTGCTGTCTTTGGACCAGAAGTTCTTAAACAGAAACTGATTAGTCAATGACTTCATCTGGATGGCATTAAATTGGCCCCCAGTAATAACGTAAAGAACCTCGGCGTTATTTTTGACCAAGACTTGACATTTAAATCCCATATTAAACAGGTTTCTAGGATTTCTTTCTTTCACCTCCGGAATATTGCTAAAATTAGAAACATCCTGTCCAGGAGTGATGCTGAGAAACTAGTCCATGCATTTGTTACCTCAAGGCTGGACTACTGTAATTCTTTACTATCAGGAAGTCCACAAAATGCCATTAAAAGCCTTCAGTTGATCCAAAATGCTGCAGCAAGAGTTCTGATGAATATTAAAAAGAGAGATCACATTTCTCCTGTTTTAGCTTCCCTTCATTGGCTCCCTGTTAAATCCAGAATAGAATCTAAGATCCTTCTTCTTCCATATAAAGCCCTTAATAATCAAGCTCCATCATACATCAGAGATCTGATTGGTCCTTATGTTCCTAACAGAGCCCTTCGCTCTCAGACTGCAGGTTTACTTGTAGTTCCTAGGATTTCTAAAAGTAGAATGGGAGGCAGATCTTTTAGTTATCAGGCTCCTCTCCTGTGGAACCAGCTCCCAGCTTTAGTCGGTGAGGCAGACACTCTGTTTACTTTTAAGGCCAGGCTTAAAACTTTCCTTTTTGATAAAGCTTATAGTTAGAGTGGCTAAGGTCATCCTGAGCTATCTCTGTAGTTATGCTGCTATAGGCTTAGACTGCTGGAGGACAGACTTACCAATTTTCTTCACTCTTCTACTTCCTTTTCTCCTACTACTCTCCAGTTGTATTACAGTACATTCTGTTATTTCGACTGTTAACTTTGTTTTCTCTCAGTGTTTTTCTCTCCATAGAAGATATACCTGGTCTGGTATCCTGCTTGGCTGCAATGCCCTGTTGGACGGGGGGCATCGACTGGGATGATCCTCCCAGTAACTGAACATCCACTGTGTCCTGTTATCAACTTTTTACTTTCTGTAACATAGAAAGTTCTATAATATCAGATCCTCTGTTCCTTCTGTGTCTCTGCTCTGTCTTTTCAAACCCCCAGACGGTCGTGGCAGATGGCCGCTCCTACTGAGCCTGGTTCTGTTGGAGGTTTCTTCCTGTTAAAGGGGAGTTTTTCCTCTCCACCGTCGCTACATGCTCGCTCAGTATGAGGGATTGCTGTGGTTGGAAAGTCTGCATCAATGGGGCCCAACCTCACGCCAATGACTGACGCAATCTGCTGGGATTCCTTAAATAGGAAACTTTTTAACTGATTGGAATGTTTGTATAAATGTATATAAATTACTTCTTGTTAGGTGCCTTGAGATGACATCTGTTGTGAATTGGCGCTATATAAATAAAATGAATTTAAACATTTACACACACAGGATTTTAAACACTGTGGTGGCTGCCAGTTTACCGGCGCCAAATAAGTAGACAAGAAATGGTGACAAGGAGATGGGGCAGGGGAAAAGAAAGTCCTCTCTGCCATGCCCCCTTCAGGGAGGCAACGTGCTAAAAAACCACTGCAATACATAAAAGCACATACAGTACATCGGTCACAACATATGAGAACACACATGGAAGGGGGGTGTCGAATTCCAGTAGATAAGAAATGTTTTAGAAACAGGCGAAGATCACTTTTTGCCTTGGTCCGTCAGTAACCCGAGTTCTGTCAAAGTCCCCAGATCGTGGGTCAGATCCAGACGGCTGAGAACTTCTCCAGGTTTTTACCCACACAGCGAAACAAGTCCAGTTTTGCTCACACATCGCTAATAGAGTGTTGACAGCTATGGCGTCATATGACTGCCATTAACATTGAGAGGAAAAAAAAAAATTTGAGAGCGCTAAAACAGAAACCGGGGGGTAAATGTGATGTTGTGGCGAGCAAACTTACTATTGCGAGCCAGTATAGGTAGAGGGTTTACAAATAATGTTTTAGCTTCCTTTGTCAATTATGCCTTTTTCCTCTTCCTGCTCGCTTTCTGTTTGAGCTCTTCATGTTTTTCTGAGACGGTAACACGTCATAGGTTTAAGACTCGACAAGTCAATCATCGATCGTGGCCGCACCATTACTGGGTGCTCCACCTACTTTTACTCCATACCCAACTGCCATGTCACAGACATGATGGAAAGTCTAGAAAACGTAAGTTGAAAGTAGTTATGCTATTTTAAAAGGGGGGTGTTAAATAATTCATAAATGCAGCATTTATTTACAGTGATTTCTAGGTGCCAATGAATGCGTGCACATCTGCACTTACTTGGAATTAAAGTTTTTATTTAACTGAGGCGCAGCTCTATTCTAACTGCAAACTTAATGCTTCTTAGCTGTGTATTTAAGGCTGTAAAACCAAATGAGTGTCTCTTTTGTTAAAAGAGACACTACGTCTATGGCTCCGATCAAGATGGCTGCTGAGGTTCAGACACACAGGCTTGCAGGTCCTGTGGGTTTGTTACAAAATTGCTTTAAAAGCACCAAAATACCTCGGACTGTGCCACCATCACATTTATTTATTATGGCTGTATCTTTCTACTTACTCTGGAGTTTAATGTGTCTTCTGAAAATGGATAATCCTGCTCTACACCCAGCAAAGAGGAGTCAACACCTCTTGTACACAAGACTTCTGGACTATGGACATGCTAGGCCACCACCTGGTAAATCTAATCGATTATTTACATCTCGATCATTCCGGGGGGCTATGCAACTTCTGATAATACTGCTTCTGGCCGGTGATATTGAAATAAATCCTGGTCCTGCTCTGAGGACAGATTTGAATGGACAACAGCTAGCAGACTCAACACCTGAGCTAACTAGGCTACAACCACAGCTACCCTGGTTGCTACCTCGGTTACCTGGATCTCAACTACAACTACCAACGCTTCCACCTCAGCTACTCAGCCTACAGCAGCTAACCAGGCCCCAGCTACCTGAGCTATAATTAAAGCTCGCTAGGCTTCCACCTCAGGCTGGGCTGCAGCTAACCAGGCCTCCTCTTCTGTTACCTGGGATACAGCTACAGCTAACTTGGCAACCTGGGCCTCCACTACAACTACCTGGGCCTTTATCTCAGTTGCCTGGGCCTCTACTTCAGCTAGCTGGGTATCCACCCCAGACAAATGCACCTCCGCTAACTCGGCCTCCACCTCCGCTCACTGGGCCTCCACCTCCGCTCACCCGGCGGCTGGTGCAACAGTAGGAAATGACGTCATAGTCCCGCATGGACCAACAGCGGCGATTGTAGGGAGTACTGATGCTTTTACATTCATAAGCGCGAATGCACCACAACGTACCAACGTCAAGAAACAAACTGAAAGCAAAAGTTAAAAATGCTGCAGTTAACTCCTTAAAACCCAGTGTTCCGTCAGACATAGGACTATATTTAGAAAGAGTGGCATTGAAACAAAAAAAACATTCAGATTGTTTCAAACCGTAAACCATGCAAAAATACTCTGGAAACCCAAGGTCAAACCAAAGGGGATTCTTGGTGGACATTTGAATATTAGGAGTGTGGTGTCAAATAAGAGTGAAATCAAAACAGTAGAAGAATTTAAATACTTAGGACTTGTTATGGATCCAGTATTCAGTTTTTAAAAAACATGTTAAAAAAAGTGTCCAATACTTTAAAATATAGTTTGTCTGTTTTTAGACATATTCGAAATACACTGACCCATGATGCTGCAAAAATGTACTTGGAGGCAATGATTATCTCTCACATTAATTATTGCATGTCATGTTGGTCCCAGGCATGTGAAAACTATTAAGCCATTACAATCCTTGTATGATCAAGCTGTTAAAATACTGGATAAAAAGCCACTGAGACATCATCATTGCCCAATACTTGCAAAATATAATATCTTAAACTTTGATAATCTAATTGTTTATTCAAATGTACAATTAATTTTTAAAATCCTGAACAATAAGGCGCCTCCTCCTCTGAAACGATTTGTCCAGCTCTGTTCTGAACAGACAACCAGAACATCCAGGTCAACAAGTCATAATGACTGCAGATTACCAAAACGCAGTTCAGCCTTTTCTTACAAAGGCATCAAGGAATGGAATAAACTCCCACATAATTTGAAACTTTCCTCCGAACTACAATTTTTTTTCTTGTAATGTCAGGAAGTTATTATTAGAAAACCAGCATTGTCAACATTAAGGATTTATTTACTTAAGATATTGGTCTTAGTGATATTTTATTGAATGATTGTATTATGTAATCCGTGATTGTTGTGTTTTTACAATTTAAGATTTTAATTTGCATTTCTCACCTGCTCAGGGACTGCAGATGGAAACTAGATTTGGCTATAATCTGGTGTAAAACATTTAATTAATGTTTTTGTACATTGTCCCTGTTAAATAAACAAAGAAAAAAAATATATGACGCCCTGGCGGCGTAGTGTGTTACTGATGGTAGTCTTTGTTACTTTGGTCCCAGCTCTCTGCAGGTCATTCAAAAATAAAAATAATAATGGCTTGCATTTATATAGCGCTTTTCAAGACCCCCAAAGTGCTTTACAACTCCATTATTCATTCACTCTCACATTCAAACACTGGTGGAAGCAAGCTGTATTGTAGCCACAGCTGCCCTGGGTCAGACCGACAGTTCCCCCCCGTGTGGTTCTGGGATTTTTGCTCACCGTTCTTCTGATCGTTTTGACCCCACAGGGTGAGATCTTTCGTGGAGCCCCAGATTGAGGGAGATTATCAGTGGTCTTGTATTCCTTCCATTTTCTAATAATTGCTCCCATAGTTGATTTCTTCACACCAAGCTGCTTACCTGTTGCAGATTTAGTCTTCCCAGCCTGGTGCAGGTCTACAGATTTGTTCCTGTTGTCCTTTGATAGCTCTTTGTTCTTGGCCACAGTGGAGGTTGGAGTGTGACTGTTTGAGGTTGTGGACAGGTGTCTTTTATACTGATGACGAGTTCAAACAGGTGCCATTAATACAGGTAACGAGTGGAGGACAGAGGAAGTTACAGGTCTGTGAGAGCCAGAAATCTTGCTTGTTTGTAGGTGACTAAATACTTATTTTCCTCCATAATTTGCAAATAAATTCTTTAAAAATCAGACCATGTGATTTTCTGGATTTTCTTTTCTCATTTTGCCTCTCATAGTTGAGGTTTACCTATGATGAAAATTACAGGCCCCTCGTCTGTTTAAGTGGGAGAACTTGAAGAATTGGTGACTGACTAAATGCTTTTTTACTCTACTGTATGTGTTTAGTCATGATAGCCAGTATGAGTATTACTTTATTGTTCTCCATATACAGTAGGGACATTTTCTTTGCAGCATGGTGAAAACCATAAAAAAAACACAAATACTCAGGAAAATATCACTAGAAATATTAATGTATGTTTGTTGAAAATGAATCTTAAAACTATTTCAAGTAACAAAATGCACATAAGCTAAATTTTCTCAGATCATTATGAGATTTCTGGATACATGGGAATAAAAACATGTCGAAATGATACATATTCATACTGGACATTTTAAGTGAATAACTCCTCCCTATCATAGTCTTTCACGCCTTTAAAATAAATTCTAGTCAAAAAATTTTTTTTTTAAGGTGCTTTTCTGACCCATTCAGTAAAACCCGTATTGTCTCGCGAGAGTGCGCGCTATATTTCGGCGTTCCTGGATGTTCATTATAATTATGCAAATGAGGATTGCGTTGATTGGTCGTAGGAAGGAGGGGGGATGACGCTCCACTGCAACACTCTCCAAAAAGACAACATGGCTCACGTTATGAATGAACCCGACCTCGCCGCGACCTACGGAATCCAACCGTTTATGAACGAGCCCGACTCCGAACCAGAGCTGGAAAGTGAAGATGTCGAACAGATGAAAGGACGTCTTCAGCAAGATGTATCAGAATGGTAAAGGCAACCATTTGATCAATAACGTGATAAAAAGCTTGTTGGTTTCTACAAAATAGGTTTGCCTTCTTATAACATCGATTATTACAATAACAGCGATGTAGCCTTCTTCAGTAATGGCGGCGGGGCTCGACTGAATGTGAGGGTGAACGGGGCGGGGCGAGCTCCAGCAGCGTTGGTCTGCTATGTTCATAAATGGTCAAATCCCGCCGTTTTCACGTAATACCTGCACAGAAATCAAAACCACGTTTTTGAGGGCGCCTAAACAAAATTCAGACTTTTGAAGAGCTGGGAGAAGTCGAGCTACCACTAAGTGATGCTGAGCATCTTCAAATACCAGAATAACATTTGGAGCTACTGCAACATGTCATATCTCCAAAGGTAAACATAAACATTCTGAAATAGATGTATTAGATGCAATGCAGATGGTGTGAGACAGAAGGACTCTGACCAAAACAACATCCCTGATGGACAGAGGAACCAGTGAAGAACAATTGACGAAAACCTGGCCAAGAGGCAAAGCGGTACTCAGTATGCAGAATAAATAAAATATTCTGACATTAGATGCAGGTGAGGAAATCGGGTTATTGGGAAAAGCTGTAGAAGGGAACAAACTGGGAAGCTGGGAGAAAGTGAAGAACAAACATAGAAGGTGAAATAAAAAGCAAAGAAAATACAAAACAATGGGAAAAGAATCAAATCTAATATGCACCGAAGAACAGAACACAAGAATAACCTTAGAAAGTAAATACAAAGAACTAAATAGTAAAGAAATAAAAAGAATAAAAAATAAACACCACCTTTAAAGAATTTTACAAGGCTTTATTCTTCCGGGAGATAAACCTATTAGATAATGAAATTAAACAATTTCTGGATTAAATAACACTAATTTCCTACATTTCTGCTGAAGGAGGAACAACCTTACCTCGCCTTATTCTCTTTTCCTATTTTTTAGCTACTTTATAGACCCAGCCTCTGGAGTAACTGCATCAGACCGGATTTTTTTGGGATTACTTTCTGAAGGACTATGGATTACCAAAATGGCATCTTGCTCATCTGAAGACGTTTTGAGAAACTGCTCCAGAGAATGGAAGTAATGGAGACAAAGTTACGCCGTCTTGAGGATAACATTGAATGAAACACTTGATATGGAAATGAGACAACTTTGCCGATGACTACACGCAGGGAGGAAGAACCTGTCAGCCCGGTGTTATCTCGGTCTAACAGTCTCACACAAAAGCCACAGAACAACGCTACTCCCTCAGCCAAAAGGCACTTAATGGGTAAAGAACCACTCAGTTTGATGAAAACTTGCCGACTGTGAAGCGCACTGAATCTACACCTGCTTTTTTCTTTTCAGAGGAAGAAAAAACTAAATGAATTCCAACCCAAAACGAGCACAGGATCTATAAAGTTAAATCAGGGCCATAATGTTTGTGTATTTGAAAGAAATATTTGAAACTGAAAATATGTAAGCTGAAAACGAAAGTCAAGTTTTTATTGTTAACATTGAAAAACTAAAAATTGGGATCAAAATAAAATGGTATATGAGGTTTATATTAACTGAAATTTCAATGGTATTTTTATTTTGTAATTTTCTGAATACATTTTAATTCAAAATGTTCTGTATTATTTTTTTTTCAAGTTTAAGAATTTTTTCCCCTTCAGTTTGAGATTTTATTCGTTCAGATTCAGATCTTTCTAATTAAGGTCAAAAACGTTCTTTACACTTTCAATTTTGTTTTCCAGCTTCAGATTCTTTTTCTAAAAACTTTCAGATTCCTGTTTTTCAGTTTCAGACTTTCTGCCCCGATGTGGCGTGGTGGGCGGGGCTACACAGAGAGGCGATTTTAACCATAGACGTATATAAACACTAGATGGCTTACCCCGCGCTGTTCGGCAATGAACTGTGACGTACAGTAGCAATAGGGCGGCCATGTTACTTCAGTCAGCTGCCCCCTTTCGTAACATTGCTGTCAATGGTGCATGTACTGTTGAAATAACAATAACTTGCTCAATTTTGAACCGATTTTCAAACAGTTTGATTTGTTATACACAGCAGACACCTGGCTGTGAAATATATCGGTTTTGGCCGGGAAACTCCCTATTTCACTCCACTTTCCCGCCGTCTTCCCTTATCCTGTCAATTTCCCACAGACCTAATAATAATTAATATGTGATCGTTTTAAAACTGGTATGCTTGGAGCTGTAGTCTATGTTCCTGCATACTTAATGCACAATTTAAACCATTGTCTTTTCATATAAAATTAATCAGATAGCCACACACAGAAGGCATTTAATCATTCATATACAACACATTTAATTGTATATTACAGTAATTTACAGTATACTTAGCCTAGAACTATATACATAACAGTGAAATATGTGTACATATACTAGGGCTGGACGATATGGCCAAAAGTTATATCACGATATATTTCTTAATTTCGGTCGATACGATATAATTCCGATATCGATATATATACTATATAAAAGCCTCAGAAAAACTGCCAAGAATGCCCACAAAAGATGGTTAATTATATACTTATTAAATGGCATTTAACAAATATACCAAGCATAAATTGCACAGATTAAAAATAATATAAAAAGTAGTGCCTTTGGATAGAAACGTCCTATTTTGTGTGAAGCATATTATATTTGTTACAGAAATGATTTTAGTAATAAATCCTCATACCATACACAAAATAAGGTAAAACTCAGGTATGTTTTAACCGTATAACTGACCAATAGCGGAGTTTAGTCGGTGCTGGAAGCGTTGTAGTCTTGTCCATGCGTTCATCTCGGCTCAACTCGTTAGGAGGACTCATTTTGTTGATAAAACTCGCCTCGTTGAGATTAGCCTAGTTTATCTGTCTACCACGTCCTGAGCACAGCCAGCTGCTGCTGTCGGGCTCCTGTCCTGTCTGTGGTGTACGTCATCGCTCACGTAGCCAATGTTTCTGTTCGGCTTGAATCGGCTGCTCTCGTGAATACCGTGAAACGCTGTAATTATATACTGTAAGGAATATTCATTCCCTGCTCTCTCTGACCCCTTTCCTGTCAAGTAACTGTCATATAAAGGCCACTGGAGCCCAAAAAAAAATCCTTTAAAAAAAATAAAATAGATTAACTGTAATATATGTCAAATTACTGGAAATGTGTTCAAAACTCATATCACCATTACTGAATAAAAGTGAAACATATTTATTTTTCAGAAACTGCATAAACAAGAAAACAGCAGTTCGATTGGAGCTACTCAGTGCGCAGTCTGCTCTCACTCACTAGTACTGACTTCTTCTGCATTTCACCACAAAAATAGCACACTTTTACTGTCAAACAGTGGTCCCCAACATTTTTTCACCACGGACCGGTTTGATATCAGACAATATTTTCACGGACCGGCCTTCAAGGTGTGGCGGAAAAAATGATAACGGACCGTATAAAAACTGGGTATTTTTTAAATTATAACAATAGACGTAAATCCAATGTGTGTCCACCTTATTCCTAGCCCCCATGATCCCTTGCGTGAAATATGCGACCGACTTCCGGTTTAACCCGGCGTTTGTTTACATGGCAACCAAAGATGTACGATGTGATCCGTTCACGCTAATCCACTTTTTATGGGCGTAATTAGAGTCGTAAACTATGTGGGAACACCAGCTGTCACAGCTCAAACGCGACACCGTTACAATCCCTCTGCCTACTGCAATAGAAGATTGGGAGGATGATATGAAAATCTGGCCGCAGATAACATACAGTAGCATTTTTAGCTACTTTCTGAACTCTGACGCCTCCGACGGCGAGGCAATGAACAATCTTAAAAGCTCAGAGGCTCATCAGTACCTTCATAGGAATAAAGTTGGTCCTGTTTTGTTGAAAAAGGTCAGACACAATCTTATTTATTTAAAAGCAGATGTAGAGCCAAGTCAAAGCCTTCAAATCCCTCATCATCAAGCCTGGGTTTTAGTTTCTACATCAGGTGAAATACAAACAGCAGGTTGTACATGTATTGCAGGTCAAGGCAGATCTTGCAGCCATGCTGCAGCCATCGTTTGGAAGGTCATTTTTATGATAGGTTCATTTTCAACACATTACATATAATTATATATTTATGTTAAACACAGCACTATTTTAATAATTTGCTTGATAAAAGCATAATTCACTTGAATTATATGTATCGTCTAAAGTATGTGTATATATTTTTGAATTATTTTTAATTCAGGTAGAGAACGCAGTCAGACAGGGAAAGACAGGGTCCTCATGCACTGATGTACGGCGAAAGTGGAATGCAGGTACAAGAAAAAATACTGAGCTGAAAAAGGTGAAGCAAATACAGTTTAAACGCCATAAAGCAGACCACCTTCATGAAGGGTCATCAGCATCAACATCACATCCCACAAGTGTGTCATCAGCAGAAGATGTGCCTAAACTTTTCAAGGATCACAAAGACTTATATTAGTTCTTCTGTGATGGCCCCACTATATCAGCTGCAGACTAATGGCCCCCTTCAACAGTGCTACAGATTAGTTGTGGATAGTGAGTCTTCTCAGAACCAGTGTGACCTACAGATTCCCCATTCAGAGCACAGCACAACATTGACTTGCAGGAAGTCTCTCACTTTTTATGAAACATATGTTCAACTAAGCCCAGCTCAACTGGAGAAGTTGAGCAAAGAGACCCAAATTCAGAGTGCATCACAACTGTGGCATGATGCAAGGAAGCTGCGACTGACTGCCAGCACAGCAAAGAAAGTGCCTAAACGGAGCACAACTAACCCACAGAAATTCCTCAGTGAGCACTTACACCCCACTTTCACTGGCAATACTGCCACTAAATATGGTACAGAAAGCGAGGACAAAGCCAATCAGCTCATGGAGGCTCAAGGTCACACAGTGGAGCGGAGAGGCCTGGTGGGGTGTCCTGACCATCCCTGGTTTGGGGCAAGCCCAGATGGCGTTTTGGACTTATCACAGCTCCTAGAGATCAAGTGTCCACTAAAGGGCAGCACATCACTTGCTGAGTTTCCAAGTCAGCAAACTGGTGACATCAGATTAGAAAGCGGGGAGTATGTAATTCTTCCCAATGGGCCACGTGGATACTACCTCCAGGTGGGTAAACTTTGTGGTTTATAATTAATGAATTAATGTGAAAATAGCCTCAGACATATTTTACATGTATTCCTCCAGGTCCAGCTTACAATGATGTGCCTGGGGCTGCAAACCTGTAACCTTGTCACCTGGACCGACAGACACACACATTAAACACCTCCAGAATTTCTACTTTTCACATATGCTTCCAAAATTAGTGGATGAATTTGTTGCAAAGAAGGTTCTGCTCTGCCCCAAATATCTCAATCTCTTGAAAACACAGTAGGCACTTAGGTGTACTGTAAGGTGTGTTGCAGACAACAAAAGAGCACTGTATAAAAGAATACAAGGACAGTAAAAAAAAATCTTTTTATTGTTACAAAGAAAAGTATGTGTCAATGCTGGAATAATGTTTTTGGTAAGTTCCAAATTAAAAAATATATACAGTAACTAAACAATATCATCCTTACATATATTAGAGTATACACAAAATCCAAACATATTCTTATGCTAAAGCCACATAGACTATTAATCATTTTTGTATTAGTAGGTAAGTACTTCTATAACATATAAAACTCTTAAAGATGAAGCAGTTGCTTGTTTAACTTATATTTAAAAATAAAGTGAAGCTGTTCAGTTCAGTTGTTACATGAGAACATTCAGGGAAATAAATTTGCATTTGTGTACATTTCAAAAAAAATATTTATGTACACAATTAAATCTATGTTTGTAAGAACATCTAATAACTTCAGTGTTCACTTGAAATAAGCTCAGCTCCTAAATTCACTAAACCCGCACAGATTTTGATAATCTTGTCAATTTTGGGTACCAAATTGATTGGCACGGTTTGTGAGAGAATCCTGGAGACCTTCAACCGCCTTATTGCCCGTTCAACATGAATGCGAGCATGAGCAATGCGACGCGTACGTGTGACCCCCTCGTTGGTCAGCTGGCACGCTTTCCCTATAAATGCTGGAATGATGAGGTTCGCCCCGCGGTCGCCCATCACCTCATCTCCAGCACGCAAGTAGTCCAGAAAACCAGAGTTCTGTGTTATGTATCTGTCACTGCATTTTCCACCATAAGCGTCAGAAATAAACATGATGGGAGAAACAGCCACCAGATACTTTACTGTGTTATTTGCATGGTAGTGACTGTATGACTCACTTCTTGAATCGAGGTTGTTTGCTTTTTGTAAAACTGTTTCTGTGCAGTCAGTTATACACGTTGTGTTAGCAAAGTGCTCTTTAGAAGCCTTTGGCAAAGTTGCTTTGATTGTTTCTCGAGGCAGCCACACAATGATGTGTTCACACATAATGTCTATCCACATTCCCACCGTCTTGCTGACCTGAACTTGAGATATTTTAAAACGGCGTGCTAGATCTGCCATGACAAAGTTTTGTCTTAGTTTCATAAAAGTCATTAGAATTTGGTCCACAGCTGCCATTGATAGTGTAGCTGGAGCAAATGGTTGTGGGCAGGTCACAAGTGTTTGAAATTCTGTGAGTGGAATCCCTGTATACAGAAGGGAGTCTGCATCAGTCTTTAATATGTAGTCAGCATGAGGGTGTGACACTTCTGCTGGTGGTGTAATCATTCCACGCATGATGGTGGGCCCTTTAGAATAGCTGTGATCCTCCATCCATGGGTCTGACCACTGTGTTTGGGCATCACAAGAAGATTTAGCTGCGTTGCAAAGCTCCTCGCCCTGATCCACCTCATCTTGCTCATCTGAGGGTAACAATACAGGACATAATTATCAACACATAATGCAATCATGAATCAAGCCCATTACTTTCCACCAGACAACAATAAAATGATTCACATTTTGACTTAGTTACTTTTACTTAACCAGTAAGCTGAGAAACATTTTGCCACAATGACTTATCTTGTAAATGGTCTTATTGGTCGGTGTCTTTTCCAATGGAGAAAAAAAACTTGTTGCTTGAATAAAAAGGAACTTTAAAGTCAGGGTTATGGTTGATTTTGGGATTGAGTGTGTGCTCAAAAAATAGGGAAAGCCTGGTAACAGATATAATACTGTATAAAGATAAAGATTAAAATACTGCATCGTTCACAACCATGTTCGAGGCTGAAGTTGGTTTTCATTTCTTCGGGAAATGGCTAAAGGGGAATTGCACCTAATTTTTCTCTACTCTGAGTATCTTTAATCTGCTCTGATTCAAAACCTACATAACCCAGACATTTCAAACCCAGACTAGATTATTCTATACTAAGCAGAAACAACAATTAAAAACAACTCTGGGATTTGTGAAATGTTTAAAGGTTCATTTAATACGTTTTCATGCATCTGGACCACAGTAGAACAGATCTCATACCACTGTCCAATTTTTGCTTTATTAGTTGTTCTTGCTAATGTAAACTTGGACGGTTTTTCTCAGCTCTCATTACATAGAATCTACCGTACATCTGACCTGACATTCTGTATAGCTGTGATACCTTCACATAGGGGGCATCCACTGAGAAACTGCGACCCACACCTTGCCATTCTCTTTCTCCTCTGTAGTTTTTTTCCTTTCTAGTTTTTAGTTGTTTCTAACATAGAAAGTTGTCCTGTAGAAGTTCTTCTGCTTTTTGTTGTGTGCATGCGATGTCTTCTCAAATTTTCACTCAGTCGTGGAAGATGCCCACTAAAAATGAGACAGGATTTGGCTGGAGGTTTCTTCCTGTTAAAGGGGAGCTGTTGCTGTCCTTGTTTGCTACATGCATGAGGGATTGCTGCAAAGTGAATGGCATAATGGAAGCTGTTGGACCACTTAGAAGCTATATATAAGCAATAACTTTTTGCACACGCTAAAAAAAAAGAAAATCCTTCACTCATTTGGGCTAATCCCTGGATCTTTTTCAACTGAAATCTGCACCTGAGTGGCACAACATTCATTCAGGAGGAGTCAGGAAAACAGTGCTTAAATGAAATTTTTTTGTTATTGCTTTAAATGATACGACATCTCAGATTTCAAATTCTGATCACCTTAAAGCAGACGAAAAGCACTGGATAACACTAAATATTCTTTATTGAAGCAAATTAACCCAATCAATTACCAACTAACTTTGATTAGATGCATCTTCTCTTATAATCCTGGCCACTGCTTTTTTCCCTAACATCTTGGTGTTAACATGGTTAACATGGATTAATCTTGTGTTTCTTTGCTTTCTGGACAGGCTTTATGACCAATTTCTAATGATCTCATTCATATATTTAATTCATTGCATTAATGCCAAAAAAATCAATTCAGTGCCCCCTAGAGTCACAGAATGTAAAATATAATATGTCAGAGGAATTCAATAGTAAAATAAAATTAATTCATGCGACCCCTTTTTTCAATTTGTTATTTTTAACCTGAGACTACAGTTGAAAATATAAAAAAAGAACCTTTTCGTTTTTTGTATCCCATTTAAAAACAAAATCCGTCTATATTGAAGTTTCACAAATCACAGAGTCGGTTTAAATTGTTATTCGTGTAGAAGAATCGAGTCCAGGTTTGAAATGTCTGGGTGATGTAGTTTGGTGTAATTGCCCTTTAGCCATTTCCCGAATCGGAAGCTAGTAACGGAAAACCTCTGCCTCGTCATTTTTGTAACGTCTGCGCCGAAATTATGGCACTTTTAGGTTAATACCAGCAGTTTAAAGGCACGTTACATTATAACTATTCAGAAACCTGTACACATGAAATCATGCCTGTTGTTGTTCTTGTGAGACTGCTGTCCAATCTCTTTAACACCCGCCGTCTCTTCTCCGGAGGTTTATCATATCCCAACCACCAATTAGGATGCGGGTGTTCCTCTGTGGGCTTTTTATCAACAAAATGGAAGGAACACACATATAAAGTTAGAGGTGGTTTTTTCAAGTTAAGGTTTTTCAGCCACATCCTTCTGGGTTCCTCATCTTTGGGTAGGCGGTACCGACTCTCGCAGCCACACTCTCTCTTACTCCGAGGTGCGTGTTCAAAACATCGCTCTTGTAACCACAAATTTAACTTTCTCTGGTTGTTACTACAACCGCGAACAGCGCAACATGTTCCCGAGCCGCCCGAGTACATTTTTCGGGGGCAAATCGTTTTTTAAAATTCTCTTTAAGTGTTCAAATAAACCGCTACGACAAACGAAACCTCATCCAGCGACCCAATCGCTATACGCTATTTCCGGTATCTCACCGGATGTTGATCGCATAATTGTTTCTACATGAGCCAGCCCATGAATAAGGTGGATTCGCAGCTTTATTAGCAGAGTCCTCCTAACATCGAGCAGACAACATAATAACACAAGTAACACTCAGCCCCCTAATGCTTTCTGGTCGCCATGGTAACATGTAAACATACCTTTAATAATTCAAGATTTACCACAAAAACGAATACAAAGTGCATGAAAAATCTAACTCACCACAACACTGAATCAGTGAGAGCCTTGGGCCTTTTCCCCTTTCCAAAGAAACGACCGAGAGACGTTTGTTTTCTATCCATCTTGCTAGCTTGTGGGATTAATTTTAGCGGTAACTGTCACGTGACCAATACACGCCTCTTGACGTCAGTCTTGACGACTGAGCTATGTAACGGGATATCCGGTCATTTTACAAAATAAAACAGCGGTCACCCTCAGATAATAAAACGGAAATACTGGAAGTTATCTATTCTTTCTGTGTGGCTCGCGGCCCGGTACCACATGACCCGCGGCCCGGTACCGGTCCGCGGCCCGGGGGTTGGGGACCACTGCAGTGAAACACAATATCCCTGTAATACTGAAACAGTTTCTAATAGAACCAAAGGCTTTACATTTTCTATACTTACACAATTTTACATCCACATACATCACTCATGAATTGACAAATCACAAAATATTTCACTGTAAACAAAAACAATAATGAGCTCCTACAGTTCAGTTTTATAGTGTTTTTATGGGCTTTTGAAACTACTGTTTTAACTACCTTTTAATCCTATTTACTTGTTTATTACTATTATGACCTATATTTATCAATTTAAATCCATTTTAAATAAATGCATTTTTAATACATTCCCCATATTTAACCTTACTGGATAAACAAAACATTTTACATTTTCTCCAGAGTATCCAGAGAACATCAAGTGCAGTTCTGACCAACAAATAACTGTGTGGCTCTTACAGACTCTTCACACCCTGACAACTGAATCAGCATAGCTATAAGGCGACTCCATGTACCGCCTAGCTTTTTTTCCTTTTTCTTTTTTATTGAAGGTAAAATTGACATATACAAACGCGTAAAACATCAATATACATTCAAACATTTATACAGACATACCAGAGACAAAGAACAAAACAAAAACATATACATAGATATGTATTAAGTCAAGTATACAAAGAGGTAGTAAAACAAGAGGATTCGGGAAATAGGTCATAAGACTTACACAAGTTTTCCATTTTTCTTATTCTTTAAGAGCTTTGTACGATTTAAGAAGCATATTGAGTTCCAAAATATAATGTTTAAAACATAAGGTAGACTTATTAAATTTCTGCTTGTGTATAAAGAACTTGGCGTATAAGATTATAAAATTTAATACAAACTCCAGGGCGCCATCTTGTGGGAAACAAATGTAACAGATAATATCTTTCAGGGTAAAGGAGTAGGTTATATTATGAGACTGGAGAAAGTGAGTACCCAAATCTTCCCAAAATCTTTTGGTAACCGGACAAGCAAAAAATAAACGAGGAATAGTTTCAGTGTCCTGTTTACAAAAGCAACAGCATGTGTCAAAGTCTAGAAACTTAGCAACAAAACACTTTGTGGGGTATATGTTAATGTTAAAGCTTAAAGTGGACCTCTTTAGCTTTATTAGAGACACAGTATTCGTGAGGAAGCAACCATGTTTTCTTCCAGTTTATTTGACTTATTAAGAAATTCCAATAAAACATCCCCCCTGGAGCAATGGAGTTACTCTGTCGTAAATGTCGGCGAATATGCTTATTGTAACATGTTTTATCAAACAGTTCTACACCTTCCAACATAAGTAGAGGCTGTCTAATATCTTTGTTTCCATGGCTCAGATGATTTTTAATTGTCTGATTCCGCCAGGGACGGTGTTAGGGAAAATAATAATGGTGTATTATTATTTTCTTAGGGTGACGGGAGCACGCGCAGGGGGTCCTCGTGGAAGTTATGCAGCCGGCCAGTGCAGCAATTCAGCGATCTGGATGTCAAAAACAGCCCTTCGACGGAAACCACCGGCGACAGTGCTCCGTACGCCGGGTCACGGCACCAAGATGCTAGGTAATTGTTGTGGTTTACCTAAAACGAGTCACACACAAAAGTCGGAGATAATTGAGACAATAAGCTCTGCAGAGGTAGATGTGGTTCAATCAGTTCTGCAGAGGGAGACCAGCAAAATACGGTAAGGAACGAGCCAACCGTCTGTCTGTTCTCAGCTCCTCGTCACTCGTCTCCCACTGATCTCATCACTGGTCTCAAAGGGTTTCACCTCTGCAGACTCTCTTTATTTAGTCACACTTCATTAACATATTAAAAGAACAGGATGTCATGCACAAGAGCATGTGACTGAAACCAAAATGACATTTAAAAAGTACATTAGAACTATGTGATAAAAACACCCTAAGAAAATAATAATACACCATTATTATTTTCCCTAACAGACGGCATCAGTAATGGATTTAAATTCTTTAAAAGGTGTTGGGAAATCATGAGCTTCCATAAACTGATTTATCCCTAATAAGAATGTCGCTGTTGCTCCAAAGGAGAGATTTGTGTGGTGAGAAGTTGTGATTGAAGGATAATTTCCAGGCAATGATGGAAGTTGGATAGTTTGATAGGTAATTTATTTGGTAGAAAATTACACTTTAGAAGAAACGAGAGCCCACCCAGCTTATTAAAGATAAAGTTCGGAATAAAGAAAAAAATAGATTCAGGATTTTGAATGCACCTTTTTAACCAATTAATTTTGAATGTGTTGACCACATCTATAAAATCCAAAATCTCTAGACCTCTCTTTTCTTTAGGATTAGAGAGAACATTCTTTTTAAGCTTATGAGACTTGTTTTTCCAAATTAAATCTAAAAAAGTATTGTTGACTTGATTAGCAGTTGAGTCCTTTACAAATAAAGACAAAGAAGTTACCCTTCTTTGTCTTTATTTGTAAAGGACTCAACTGCTAATCAAGTCAACAATACTTTTTTGGACTGTGGGAAGCGAGAAAGGCCTTCTGCCTTGGAGAGTAATACTATACCTAAGACGGACAAGTCTCTTTGTAGCCAGCAGTTAAATATTAATTTGGTTTTCTGTATCCTATTCGAAAAATTTAAGTTCTGTCTAACAATAATATTTTTTACATTCAATTCAAAAGTACTTTATTGATCCCAGAGGGAAATTAAATGTTGGTATAGCTCATATAATTATTTCTTTAAGGAGTTGTTGTAGATGATGATGGCTGTGGGCAGGAAGGATCTCCTGTAGCGGTCTGTATTGCAGCGAAACTTAACAAGCTTCTGACTGAAGACGCTCTGTTGTTGTATGACTGTCTCATGAAGAGGATGCTCAGGGTTGTCCATGATTTTTTTGATTTTATGAAGAATCCTTCTTTATATTATCATTTCTAGATGTTTCACAGTCGTCCCAAGAACAGAACCAGAACAGAACCAGAACCTTCTTTATCAGGTTGTTGAGCCTTTTTAAGTCCCTGACTCTGATGCTGCTACCCCAACAGATGACGGCTGAAGAGATTACACTCTCCACAACAGACTTGTAGAAGATCTGCAGCATCTTGCTGCAGACCTTGAAGGACCTAAGCTTCCTCCAGAAGTCCAGTCTGCTCTGTCCCTTCTTATAGAGCTTCACTGTTGCGCCTCCAGTCCAGTCTGTTGTCAAGGTGAACTCTGAGGTATTTATACTCCTCAACCACCTCCACTTCTTCTCCCATGATGGAAACAGTTTTTGACTTAACCCTGTTTCTTCTGAAATCTACAATCATCTCCTTTGTTTTGTTCACATTCAAGGTGAGACGATTGTTTCCACACCATGTCACAAAGCGGTCCACCAGCTCTCTGTATTCAGCTTCTTGTCCATCTCTGATACACCCGACAATTGCAGAGTCATCTGAGTATTTCTGCAGATGACGGGTCTCTGATTTGTACTGGAAGTCTGAGGTTTACAGAGTGAAAAGGAATGGTGAGAGTACGGTCCCCTGTGGAGCTCCTGTGCTGCTGACCACCTGGTTTGATCCACAATCCTTCAGTCTCACAAATTGTGGTCTGTTGGTCAGGTAGTCATTGATCCAGGCGATTGTTGAGGGCTCCACCTGTGTCTTCAGGAGTTTCTGACAAAGCAAATTAGGCTGAATTGTGTTAAATGCACTGGAGAAATCAAAGAACATGATCCTCACAATGCTGCCTGCTTTGTCCAGATGACAGTGGGTTGTTTGAAGCAGGTGGATGATGACATCTTCAACTCCAACTCCACAACGATAAGCAAACTGCAGTGGGTCCTGATACATTCTTGTTTGCTTACTCAGGAGTAAGCAACAGGAGTCTCTCCAGGACCTTCATGATGTGGGATGTCAGGGCAACGGGTCTATAGTCATTGATGACTGATGGGTGAGTTCTCTTTGGTACTGGAACAAGGCAGGATGTCTTCCACCACACTGGGACCTTCTCCGGAGTTAGGCTAAGGTTGAAGAGGTGCTGCAGAATCCCACAGAGCTGCTCTGCTCAGGCCTTCAGGACTCTGGGGCTGACACCATCTGGACCTGCAGCCTTGTTCCGGTTCAGTTTTTCCAGCTGCCTCTTCACCTGACTTTAAGAGACAGACAAATGGGAGGGGGAGGCAAAGGGGGTAGCAGCATTTCCTGACTTGGTTGAAGTCAAACTTGTGGAATCAGAAGAGTCCATGGCTGAGGTGAAGGATAAAACATCTGAGGTGTAACAGGAAAGCTGTTGATCAGAGGAGAGTGGGATGTCTGTTTGGCTGGGAACAGGAGAGGGAGATGCTGAGCTAGTTCCTGTACTGAACCTGTTGAAGAATGTGTTCAGTTCATTGGCTCTGTCCAGACTTCCATCTAACCAATCCTTCCTGTCCTTAAAACCTGTGATCTTTCTCATTCCTGACCAGACATCTCTGATATTGTTCCTCTGTAGTTTGTTCTCCAGCTTCTTCCTGTATGCCTCGTTGCTGTCTCTGATCTTGACCTTAAAGAGTAACTAAACACCAAAACAACTTTATTTGCAATCTTTCAGTTTCTGGGAATTTTTTTACATTTTCATGTAAACTTGTTTAATTCTACACTTTTTGGTCTACAAACGTCTTAGTGCTGCCCTGTTAGGGTCAAAGGGTGGCTACTACATTTGAATTTTGTGATTGGCGTAGAGCGGTACATCTTTTCCACTCTACGTCACAGGCATGGTGTCACAGACACGCCCCGTGGGTTTGGATATAAAACCATCTCTCAGACACACTCGCCCCGTGGTGAGTTTGGAGTTGGATCATTGTTTTGATCATTGCGTTTTTCAGGTTACCATTATTATCACATTAGCACTTAGTTAGCATAGCTAACATACTGTTTTGAACGTTAGCCTATGTTAGCATTACCACTAAGAGACCGGACCCATCATGTATCCCTCTCCCTTAGCAGCACCAGAAGCACCAGCCTAGGACAGCGCTGACTCAGCGCCCTGAGCCAGCGGATCTCCTCCATCATCACCGGAGTCTACGTCCAGTGACGGTGGAGGAGATCCGCTCATCCGCTGGGAGGCTATATGGAGCCCAGCGGCCCCAAGCCGTATCAATTTGATCCACTGGCTCGGGGGGGCTGAGTCAGCGCTACCCGAGGCCGGCGCTGCTGAGGCAGAGGGAGAAAAGATGGGTCCAGTCTCTGAGTGGTAATGCTAACATAGGCTAACGTTCAAAACCGATGAATGTCGATCAGTCGCAAAACTTCCAACGTCGCTTCGGTCACTGTCCATGTTTCAGTGTCAGATTAAGCGAGGTGTCACTGTCCTCCTGACCACACCCCCATGTTCCCCCCTTCGCTCATCCTCCACACTTGGCCACGCCCCTCGTTGCCTCCTGGCACTGCCCACTTTGGTAGAATTTTTCAAATGTTGTTTGGGGGCGGGGTTAGGCTTTTTCATGGGGTTCAGTTCCACTTTAAGTTGCTTCTGTATACTCGTCAGTAGAGCTGTAATCGGGCCTTAAAAGTTGGGCCCGACCCGGCCCGAGCCCAAAGAGTATATTTTGATTGACAGCTTATCAAAGCCCGAACCCGAGTACAGCCCAACTTTATTCAAAAGTCACACATCAGGGTTTCCGCTCGAAAAAAATGGCACCGGACAACATAACCGGCAGGTTTTCAATTTAGTGGACATTTTACTTTTTATAGGGTGACCATAGTCTGAAAACCCAAAAAGAGGACCGTGGCAGTGGCTGAGAGAATAGTAAGATCCTCAGCTTTAGTCTGTCTCACCTGCGTGCGTTTCTATGTGCGCTCTTGACCGCTTGCTTTAGATTTCAGGAGATTTTATATGACTTGTGGGCATCAGGGAGCTGCAATATAAATGCAGGAGACTTCTGTAACTTGAGATGTCTGGTAATAGAGCATTTACACTTCAACATTTTCTGTCTGAGAGCGCAGTGCAGCAGTCAGAGCATGTTTTCTGTTTGGATCTGAGAGAAGGAGTGGCCTGACGCCTGGGTCTTTCACATCATGACGCATGCGGTGTGCATGCAACATCTTGACAGGTAGATCGGAATATTAGTGGCCCAGTGCAGCGCTTTATTATAAATATTCTTGGTCTGTAAAACTGAGCAAAACCTGGACATTTTCGGGAATTTTATTAACACCATTAGTTCGCGCTAATGAGATGATCAGCTGACCGCTAAAACCCGAGCCCAGCCCGAGCCCGTGGAGAATGATAGAAATTAAGCCTGAACCTGGCCAGACCTGTCGGGTCCCGATGGGTCCCGATGGGTCCCGATGGGTTCGGGCAAAGATCTTCAGCTCTACTCCTCAGTAATTCCCCTCCCTGAAGGCTCTTTTTTCTTGTTTAGCAGTTCCTTCAGGTCACTGGTGATCCAGGGTTTGTTATTAGGGAAGCATCTCACTGTTCTGGTGGGGATGATGTTGTCCACACAGAAGTTTATATAGTCAGTCACACACTCAGTCATGGCATTGATGTCCTCTTCATGTGCTTGGCAAAGAGTCATCAAGTCTGTGGTCGCAAAACAACCCTGCAGGGCTTCTTCAGCTTCCTGTGACCATTTTCACAGTTTTCTTTGTAATAGGTTGCCTCTGAACAAGTGGCTTATTTTCTGAACAGAGAAAAAAAAAGATTGTGATCTGATTGTCCCAGAGGAGGTCTTGGTTTGGACATGTCTGCATCCTTTACATTTGCATAAAACAAATCCAAGGTCTTGTTTTCTCTTGTGGACCAACTGACAAACTGTTGAAATGTTGGAAGTGTAGTAGAGAGCGAGGCATGATTAAAATGACCAGATATTGCCACAAATGCATTGGGGCGCTGTGTCTGTAGCTTAGCAACAATGGAACTGATGACATCACATGGATTGTCGGGAACGGCTGAAGGTGGAATGTAAACAACTGCCAAAATTACCCTGGTGAGCTTTCTTGGTAAATAATATGGACGAAAACTTACTGCCAAGATTTCAATAACAGGGCTGCGACGATACTTCACAGTAACATGTCGTGGATGTCACCATCTGTTGTTGACAAGCACTGCTACTCCAGCTCCTTTTCTTTTCCTGCTCGTCTTCAGATCTTTGTCTGCTCGTACAGTCAGGAAGCCTGGCAGAGAGACGTTCGAGTCGGGGATATGAGCCAGCAGCCATGTCTCAGTAAAACACATAACACTGGATTCCTGAAACTCTGGCTGACTCCTTGTAAGGGCTTGGAGTTCATCCATCTTGTTAATCAGTGATCTCACTTTACCCATTATGATCGATGGAAGAGATGGCTTGAACTTCCTCTTTCTCTGTCTCCTTTTTGCTCCTGCTCTGCATCCACGTCTCCTCCTTATCAACTCATCAGGGATTTATGGCTTCAGTTGAGGTATTATTTCAGCTTTTGCGATGTTAATCAGCTGCCCCCGGCTGTAAACCCCATTGTTGCCATGGTTACACAGAAGTTATCAAAAAGTGAAAAATGAACAGCAAAAATCCTTCCAGCTTCACAGCACCAAAAACTAACACGTATACAGGACAAAAAAATGCAATCTTCCTCAAGAAAACAGAGGAACCAATGTACAAAAAAACAAAACTTAATATGTAGTCAACAGAGCCACTCCGACATGCAGCCACCCAGAGCAGCGCAATTCTAGAATATACGCAATGCACATATTTGATCATCATTTAACATCTTGCCCGTGGTGCCGGGCCTGGTGGAGGCTGTACAAACACCAGCCCGTCAGGACATTGAGTCCACAGGTTTCCAAAAGTAAAGCAAACGTCTCTATCTTCTGTGCCTGGGTGCATTTTGTGCAGCTGAAAAGACGGGACTTCACCTCTTGTTTTGGTTTGGTTTTAGTTTTCTTCTCCTTGCTCTGAGCTAAAGAAGTTTTAATAATATTGGAAAACTATTTTCTAGAAAGTACAAACATTCAGATTTAAAGGTGTAATATGTAAGAATAACACCTAGTGGTCAAATGTGAGTACTGCAGTCCATGTAGAAAAGCTCGCTCTCAGCCCCTCCCCTTGGTGAGCTTCATGCCGGGTTGCCAGTTACGGATCGGCGCCAGAAGATTCAAGATGACGAGCGAAGACGAGTCATAACCAGTAAGTTAATCAGTAGATGAATATATTTTACTGCAATATCAAGTTGTTGGTAATTAAAAAAAGTAGCTTGAGATATTGTTTAGAGCCGACTATTTTTTTTTCTTCAAATTTACTGCTAGCATTGTTAGCTCAGCGTTAGCCTCTAGCCTGGTTGGTGTCCAATTACAAATGTTGAAGACCTGGCAAACTTGCAGGCTCACATGTGATTGGTTCTGGAACCAGGAAGTATGGAGGCGGGACAGTAACTACGTCCTTCTGCTGTCTTTTTAAAATGATAAAAACTTGACACCACCCAGCCGGCTAAGAAGGAAATCTATTTCAATGTAACCTCCTTCCAACATGATTGAGACATTAGACTGTTGTCTTAATATTTTACAGTAAATTTCTTACATACTTACATACTTATATCTCCCACATGATATAAGTACGAATCAGACTCAAAACTGAGACCACATCCCAGAAATGTCTAAAGGATCTCTGTAATTAAAGCACAACTCACCCCCGAATAAACTTTTTGTGCAGACATTTGTTTTATCCTGATTCAATAAAGGAGCATAATGTTACACTTTGACGTGTATCTGTATTTATATGGGACGTGTATTTTATATGACGGAGTATTAAGACCACACTGGACAGGTTGTTTCTGCGGAAAATACGCATTTTCTTGCATATTCTTTTTAAAGTCCTGATGCTTTTGACAACGTGATGTACCAAAATACTAAGTATCTCCGTGTTTGGGAAAGCATAATTCCACGAAATGCTCCACAGCCCTCATCTGAACAACTCTCCTCCCCATCATCACAAAGCTGGGATCACACTGTGCGATTTCAGCCATCCTAGAACTTTTCTTTTGTCGGGATTGAAAAAAATAATAATTAAAAATGGTGAACATGCGCGTGATTCACAGTTCTGTGGCCGTGCCTTGTGATGTTCTCCCGGACAGCTTATTTAGTGCTGGTACGACCAAAACCAGCCCACGAGTTACAATATTATGACTTTATTCTCGTAAATTCATGACTTTATTCTCGAAGTCTGTGATTTTCTTTCCCCACTGTGGCCCTAATATTCCGTCATTATATATATATACCCTGATTGTCTGTGGGAAACTATAAAATATGTAATGAGTGCAACATCATCTAAAGTCATCATTTATCCAAAGTGATTGAAATTAAAGATGACAAACGTTTAAATGTGATAACAATGTGTAGTGGGCAGTGTGATAACTATTGGTTTCAGTTTGTGGCGACTGCTGACTGAGATTAAATAGATCCTGGAACTTTACCTGGTCTGGGGCAGTGAATAAATATCCATGGTAACTTATACCATAACATATCCTGCTGCCCTCTTATCCCGTTTATGTGCAACCGGATCGCGGATAAATTGAGCCAGAATAACCAAGATATCCCGACTTAATCCCTTATCTCAGTCGGCATTCACCACAAACTGAAACCAACTTTAAACATTTGAGATGATGTTGCAATCATTAGATAATTTCCAGTTTCCCATAGACTATAAGGCTAAATATATAAACTGACGGAATATTAGGGCCACAGGAAAAAAAAATAATTCACAGACTTTGAGAATTTCAATTCAATTCAATTCAGTTTATTTATATAGCGCCAATTCACAACAGATGTCATCTCAAGGCACTTAACAAGAAGTCATTTCAATACAATTATACAAACATTCCAATCAGTTAAAAAGTTTCCAATTTAAGGAATCCCAGCAGATTGCGTCAGTCATTGGCGTGAGGTTGGGCAGATTTCCAACCACAGCAATCCTTCAGCAATCCCTCATACTGAGCAAGCATGTAGCGACAGTGGAGAGGAAAAACTCCCCTTTAACAGGAAGAAACCTCCAACAGAACCAGGCTCAGTAGGAGCGGCCATCTGCCACGACCGTCTGGGGGTTTGAGAAGACAGAGCAGAAACACAGAAGGAACAGAAGATCCGATATAAGAGAACTTTCTATGTTACAGAAAGTAAAAAGTTGATAACAGGACACAGTGGATGTTCAGTTACTGAGAGGATCATCCCAGTCGATGACCCCCGTCCAACAGGGCATTGCAGCCAAGCAGGATACCAGACCAGGTGTATCTTCGATGGGGAGAAAAACACTGAGAGAAAACAAAGTTAACAGTCGAAATAACAGAATGTACTGTAATACAACTGGAGAGTCGTAGGAGAAAAGGAAGTAGCAGAGTGAAGAAAATTGGTAAGTCTGTCCTCCAGCAGTCTAAGCCTATAGCAGCATAACTACAGAGATAGCTCAGGATGACCTAAGCCACTCTAACTATAAGCTTTATCAAAAAGGAAAGTTTTAAGCCTGGCCTTAAAAGTAAACAGAGTGTCTGCCTCACGGACTAAAGCTGGGAGCTGGTTCCACAGGAGAGGAGCCTGATAACTAAAAGATCTGCCTCCCATTCTACTTTTAGAGATCCTAGGAACTACAAGTAAACCTGCAGTCTGAGAGCGAAGGGCTCTGTTAGGAACATAAGGAACAATTAGATCTCTGATGTATGATGGAGCTTGATTATTAAGGGCTTTATATGTAAGAAGAAGGATCTTAAATTCTATTCTGGATTTAACAGGGAGCCAATGAAGGGAAGCTAAAACAGGAGAAATGTGATCTCTCTTTTTAATATTCATCAGAACTCTTGCTGCCGCATTTTGGATCAACTGAAGGCTTTTAATGGCATTTTGTGGACTTCCTGATAGTAAAGAATTACAGTAGTCCAGCCTTGAGGTAACAAATGCATGGACTAGTTTCTCAGCATCACTCCTGGACAGGATGTTTCTAATTTTAGCAATATTCCGGAGGTGAAAGAAAGAAATCCTAGAAACCTGTTTAATATGGGATTTAAATGTCAAGTCTTGGTCAAAAATAACGCCGAGGTTCTTTACGTTATTACTGGGGGACAATTTAATGCCATCCAGATGAAGTGATTGACTAATCAGTTTCTGTTTAAGAACTTCTGGTCCAAAGACAGCAACTTCTGTCTTGTCAGAATTTAAAAGCAAAAAGTTTAGGGTCATCCATGCTTTTATGTCTTCCAGACATGCCTGTAATCTACCTAACTGACTGGGTTCATCAGGATTTATGGATAAATATAGTTGTGTATCATCGGCATAGCTGTGGAAATTTATCCCATGCTGTCTAATGATTCTACCAATTGGAAGCATATATATGGTGAAAAGAATTGGTCCAAGGACAGAACCCTGTGGAACTCCACAAGTAACCCTTGAGAGTGAAGATGATTTATCATTTAGATGAACAAACTGGAATCTATCAGACAAATATGATTTAAACCAGCCTAGTGCTGTTCCTTTGATCCCTGCAACATGTTCAAGCCTTTCTAAGAGAATATTATGATCGACTGTGTCAAAAGCAGCACTGAGATCTAACAAAACCAGAACAGACACCAGTCCATTATCTGAGGCCATGAGAATATCATTAGTAACCTTCACCAGTGCTGTTTCAGTGCTATGATGAGCTCTAAAACCTGACTGAAACTCTTCAAACAGCTCGTTACTGTTTAGATGCTCACAGACTTGATTAGCAACTATTTTCTCAAGGACTTTGGATAAGAAAGGAAGGTTAGATATAGGTCTGTAATTCACTAAGTCATCTTGATCAAGGGAAGGTTTCTTGAGTAAAGGTTTAATTACAGCTATTTTAAATTCCTGTGGTACGTATCCGTTTACTAAGGATAGATTCATCATATCCAAAATGGGGCCAGGAACCAAATGGAACACTTCTTTAAATAATTTGGTTGAGATTGGGTCCAAAATACAAGTTGAAGATTTAGATGAGGCTAATATTTTTGATAATTCTGAAAGCTCGACTGAATCAAAACAGCCTAAGCAATACTGAGGTTCTACAGTTCTTTCCGATACTGACTCATTTACTGAGGAAGAAGTACTCATGTTTGGGAGGGTGCCAATGATTTTATTTTTAATAAAATTTATTTTATTTATGAAGAATCTCATAAAATCATCACTGCTAAGAGCCGGGGGAATAGTTTGCTCAACAGAGCTATGACTCTGTGTAAGTTTGGCAACTGTACTAAAAAGAAACCTAGGATTGTTTTTATTCGCCTCTATTAATGATGAAAAATATGCTGTTCTAGCTTGTCGAAGGGTCTTTTTATACAGCAGTAGACTGTTATTCCAGGTTAAATAGGAATCCTCTAGATGTGTAAAGCGCCATTTTCTCTCCAACTTCCTAGTATTCTGCTTTAAAGTACGCAACTCTGCGTTAAACCAAGGAGTCAGCCTCCTATGGCTAGCCACTTTCTTTTTTAAGGGGGCTACACTATCTAATGCCAAACGCAATGAGGACGTAACGCTGTGAACCAGACCATCAATTTCTGAAGGGTTAGAGATAGAATTGCTGCCATCCACTGTGTTACTCTGAGACACTGAGGAAAGTAAGAATGGTACAGATTCTTTAAAAATTGTTACAGCATTGTCTGATAAAGTTCTACTATAATGAAATTTTCTTTCAGATTTAAGATGGTCAGTTAAAGTAAATTCAAAAGTTATCAAGAAGTGGTCAGACAGGACCGGGTTATGTGGGTGGACTGTTATTTCCTCACACTCAATACCGTATGTCAGTACAAGGTCCAAAGTGTGTTTACCTGAGTGGGTCGATCCCTGTACTTTTTGAGTAAAGCCAATTGAGTCTAAAATAGCATTAAAGGCTGCATTTAGGCTATCACTTTCAGTATCCACATGAATATTGAAGTCCCCCACTATAATAACCCTATCAGTATTTAATACTATATCAGTTAAAAAATGTGAGATCTGATCCAAGAATTGAGAGTAAGGGCCTGGTGGACGATACAAAACCACAAACAAAAATGGTCTTAATGTTTTGCAACTTGGATGAGGAAAATTAAGGGTTAGATGCTCAAAAGAACTGTAGCTATCAATTGGTAGGGGACTAATTAGTAAATCAGAACGGAAAATGGCTGCAACTCCTCCTCCTCGCCCAGTATTTCTAGGAATGTGAAAATTTAAATGACTGGAAGGAGTTGACTCATTTATACTGACATAATCCTCCTGCTGCTGAATAAATTCATAATATTGCAACCCGTTGTTTTAGCGGAGATTTCTTAAAATGAGGGCTGCAGAAAGTCTACAGAAAGAAGCAGCCCCATAAATGTATAGCTCCTTATTTCTTTCTCAGTGTGGCTCCAATACTCAGTCGTATAAAATATGCATCCCATATAAATAAAAATACGCATCAAAGTATAAAATTATGTTCCTTTATTGAAAAAGGATAAAACAAAACTGGTAAACCTTCAGCTCCTTTCAAATCTGAGGTCACACATTGACTCTTCAAGATAGAAACCACAGAATCAAAGCATATTATACAACACAAGGATAAGTACACATTCAAAGGTCTGAATATAATTTACCCCGCATGTCTGCACACTGAAATAAACACATGGACAAATCTATACACATCTAGACAAATGAATGGATGCAGTAGCATCTCTGAGAGCTTGTATACACACACAGCATACAGCGCAAATATCATAAAAGGCCAAATCAATTTCAATTCAAAATTACTTTATTAATCCCAAAGGGAAATGAAATGTTGTAACTCCTATTATCCAAGTTTCTTTAAAGATTAGTTGTAGATGCTGATGGCTGTGGGTAGGGATGATCTCCTGTAGCAGTCTGCAGATCTGAAGAAGCCTCTGACTGAAGACGCTCTGTAGCTGTATGACAGTCTGATGTAGAGGATGCTCAGGGTTTTCCATAATGTTCATTTTATAAAGAATCCTTTTTTGCACACTAATCTCCAGAGGGTCCTCAGCATCCAACCTGTTTGCTAACGATCTCACATTGTCCATTATGATTGATGGAGATGATTTGAACTTCCTCCCTTTCTCTCTCCTCTTTGCTCCTGGTCTGGATCCAAGGCGTCTACTTTTCAACTCATCAGGGTTTTATAGCTGCAGTTGCTGCATATTTCCAGAATTGCGCCGGTCAAGGTGGCAGCATGTTGGAGTAGCTCTGTTACTTTGGTTCATATTTTTCTTTTTTTAAACTTTAATTCTTCCATTTCTGGTAGAAACATTGTTTTTGGGGACAACTGTTCTCTCTGGTTTTGAATGCTGTGCAGCTGGAAGGATTTTTGCTGAGACTTTTTATTTTTGGACATTTGTTATGAGGCATAACCATGGCAACAAGGTGGTTTACAACTGGCAGCAGCTGATTAACATCACAAAAGCTGAAATAATACCTCAACTACAGCCACAAAACCCTGATGAGTTGAAAAGAAGACGCCATAGATCCAGAGCATCCTCTACATCAGACTGTCATACAACTACAGAGCGTCTTCAGTCAGAGGCTTCTTCAGATCTGCAGACTGCTACAGGAGATCATCCCTACCAACAGCCATCAGCATCTACAACAAATCTTTGAAGGAACTTGCATAATGAGTTACAACAACATTTAATTTCCCTTTGGGATTAATAAAGTAATTTTGAATTGAATTTGAATTGAAGTATTGTTTGAGCTTTTGTGATGTTGATCAGCTGCTCCCAGTTGTAAACCACCTTGTTGCCATGGTTATGCATCATTTAAATTATAAAAATTTAAAAAAATCCGCCATTGCAGAACATATCTAACTTAAATTAAAAGCATGCATATTGACAAAAATAATTTAAACATATTGGTCCCTCACCAGCCGTCCACTGTCATCATCAGGGAAAATTGCAGGATTGTCCCAGTCCATGGCTGGTGGCTCTTAGGGGGCCCTCTCCTTCCTCAGACAGCCAGAATGGATTAAATATGATTTTGGTTGTGTCCCATGTAGAGGTGGAAGAATATAGCTTGTATGAGGTGGGTGACATCATCCCATCAGACTCGGGCCAGCCTTTATTTTGTGTCCTCTGCTGCTGGCTCCTACTCTGTCTGGAGCTCATCTTTGCTTCCTTCTACAAAATTATTGAATCCTATCAACGTGTGAAACAATCCAACAGAAAACAAGTCGCACATATAGTAATACAATAATGCAATACAAGCAAGTGGACAACAAAAACAAATCAACATGTTCAACAACAATGGCCGCTTTCAACCTTCCTGTCTAAAGCAGCACTTCTTCAATGGGTCAGACTATTTAGTTCTGCAGGAGGTTAAAGAAATGATCATAGCTATAAAATAAATAAAAAAAATCAAAAGAAAAGAACAAAATAAATCACATTTTATAGTCAACATTACTATTATATAAGTGATTTTTTTTTTTACGGTGCCTGCTCTGTGATTTAAAAGTTATTTTGTTGCTTCTGTATTAGTAATTTTTCATACATTTTCTTAGTTAGTAACTAGTTTGTTACCAAGAGGGCAACTAAAGAAAATGATGCACAAGCCAACGTTTGCGTTGTGAATAATTTCGTTTTACAAAGATATTTTCTTACCTTTGGTTTCTCTCTTGAAAAAGCTTAACAGTTGCAACTGTTTTGTCGCAATTGAAATATATTTTCCGGTTTGGCGCTATGCAGTTTTTCTGAGCATGCGTTTGTATAAAGTGGCTTCGTTAGGAGAGCGACATGCTGACTTACAGTAAGCCTAGTTTGAATTTCTCTGTCAGCAGGTTTGCACCCACATGCAGACGTATTGACAGAGACATTTTCCTTTTATACCTTTCTGTTTTTTTGTCAGTGTTGCGAAGTAATTCCCCTCCAGGACAGCAGGGGGCACAGACCTTTTCTAACGGATCTGCCTACCATCGCAGTGACGTCTCTGGTCGACAAAAGTTTATGTACTTCAGCCTGTAAACGCACATCCACCCAAGGAGCAATGGCCGACAGAGAGCGAGTTTAGATTGAGCTGGAAAACTTTTCACTAGAAGTGCAGCTCATAGAATCCTCTAGAAACAAACACAGCGTCTGTTTTGTTGTTCTCTACACTTCCTGGTGTTCAAAATCACCAAGAGACCAGATTAGATCAACTGGCCTTGTATCATAAAGCATCTAGTGGCCAAAAGCTGCATTGACTACTAATTACATCGACTATAGAGCACCGTTCTGGTGAAATGACTTGGGGCTGACCAATCACAGACGTGCGCTCTACATTGCGTTCAGGATAGTTAAAAAATTGGACTCTACTCCGTCCGTCCTTGCATGCCTGTCGGAGAGACCATTGCGTCGACGGATAATGGCGCTGCGTTTCTCCGCACCTCCGCAGACGGAGAAGTATAAACTAGGCTTAAGGCAAGCCATAGCAAGGCGTTACTATATGCCTTGGGTGTTAATAAGGTGTTAATATTAGGGCTGTCAAAAGATAAAAAACTTTAATCTAATTAATTACAGTGTAGCTGTGAATTAATCATGATATAATCAACATCCCTAAATATAAATAAAAAAGTACAATTTCCGGTGTGAATAAAGAAAAAAAAACAGATGCCATCGTTCATTTATTAAAGGAAATACAGGAGAGATCCATTGAACTTTTGTTTTGAACTCCAGTATCACATTTACCCATGGCCCCTTTAACCGATTGTTTTAGCTAGTTTCTAAGGCAAACTTATTGGTTAATATTTTCTGAATGTAAAGCTGACCACTTCTTCTGAACAATAGAGGGATTATTTGTTTATCAACACAAATGCGTGCACAAATGCGTGCACAAATGGTGCGACACCGACCGTTTAAATTCGCTCCGGCTCCCATTGTTATTACTTGCGGTTATCATGCAGTTTCAGTGTTGGTTAGCGATGTTAGCATGTCTGTTAGCCAAGTGATCGCTGCGGATTGTTGCATTTTTTATCATCTGCTCGTTCCAAGCGCTTCTTCTGATCGCTTGCAATAAAAGACGGCTTTTGTTTGCTTTGAAAGGGGGCGAGTCGATGGAATTTCATGTGCAACCAACAGCACAACAAGACAGGATGGAGTCTCTTTCTACAGACGACACGCGCAGCAGAGCAGGGAGCGACGCAGACCCATCCCTCTATAAGAGACGTTCATGTGGAACCCTTGATGCAGTTAGAGTCCACCATGTTGTTTACGTGACGAACACTGAAAGCGGCGTGGGTTGAATTGTTGGATAAACAGGACAGGTCATTCTGGGAATGTGTTAATGCCTCAAAAAAATAATTCATGGCATTAATTCTACAAAGTAAAACTATGTGCATTAATCTCACCAACCCTAGTTAATATATGCCTTATTTTTGATACCAATGGCTTGCCATAAGTAACTGTAACATGACACCAAAATTGTCTGGCGGCCCCACTGGAAATGATCAGGTAGTGAAACTGTAAGGAGCTTCCAAGGAAAACATTGAGAGAGCGTGAAGAACTATTAATCAGCACCACTTTAAAGATGACCTGAAAGTTTGGCGGTTTGGAAGGAAAATAAAAAGTAATGAGGGTTAGATGTAGAAGTTCCCCCCTTCTTCACTTCCTCCAACATAATTTTTTGATATTAAAAGTGAAATTATGAAAGTCAGTCATCTCCCGACCGCTGGACGTCAGCGGATGCATCCTGACCTGCTCTGGATGTAAACGGGCTTTGTTGATTAGAAGAAGAAAATCTGCGAATCACCACAGTGTGACGATGGTAATTAAGGTCATTCCTGAGCATCTGAATTTTTCTTTAAACCCTAAAAAATACCGATGACAGTGTGGTGAATGAGTCGACGATTGTCGGAGTCACATGAAGCCTGGAACACTGCTCCCTTCATCGGAGAAATTCCCTTGACTCTGCCTGGAGGCCGTTCAGGAGGGGAAGATCTCAGTGGTGTCTCTGTGTCAAGCTTGACCTCAGTCTTTTCAAATGTCCACCATTCGTATTCTCGACTGGATTATTTGTTAGTCAGCAGCTCACTGTTGACTGACATTTCAGACACTGAGATACACCCTATAGCTGTTAGCGATCATGCTCCTGTTTCTCTAACTTTAATAAATAAAACAGAAACGCCTCAAAGCAAAAATTGGAGATTTAATACATCATTACTTGAGGATAAAGAATTTATTAAATATTTTGGAAAAGAGTGGGCTTCTTTTTTGGAATATAATGACCTACATGGTACGTCACCATCCATTCTTTGGGAGGCAGGGAAAGCTGTGATTAGAGGTAAAATAATATAATTCTCATCAAATAAAAAGAAAATAGAAAAAAAACGTATTCAGGAATTAGAAGAAACTATTAATTCATTAGAAGCTTCTCTAGATGAGGAGAGACTAGGCAAAATCCGTAAAGCAAAGCTAGAATTAAATGAAATTATTAATAAACAGACCCAGTTCTTAATTCAAAGAATTAGGATAGAAAACTTTGAACAAGGTAATAAATCAGGTAGATTTTTGGCTAACCAGCTTAAAATTAATAAAGAAAAAACAACTAGATCTGCTATTAAAGATCAGACCGGGAATACAGTATATGATACTGGAAGAATAAACACCTTTAAAGAATTTTACAAGGCTTTATACTCACCAGAGATAGACCCATCAGATCGTGAAATTGAACATTTTTTGGATAACATAACACGACCTTAATTATGCGAAAGTCAAGCGATGGCCCTGGATTCACCACTAACAGCGGCTGAACTCCAGGAGGCCCTCCAAGGCATGCCCAATAATAAGGCTCCAGGCCCAGATGGATTTCCAGCAGAGTTCTATAAAGAATTCTGGAATATTCTGGCACCAACATTCCACAGAATGCTGCAGGAAACCAAGGAAAATGGCCGACTTCCACCAAATATAAATTCTGCCTACATTAGTCTTCTACTAAAATCAGGTAAAGACCCTTTGTTTCCTACCAGCTATCGTCCCATATCCCTCATTAATGTTGATCTTAAAATAATCTGCAAAGCCCTCGCAAAAAGGATAGAGAAAGTAACCCCTCTTATAATACATCCTGATCAAACTGGTTTTATTAAAGGGAGACATTCATCCACAAATTCACATAGACTAATAGATTTAATAGATTATTTTTACTGTAAAAACATTAAAAATAATATATTATCTCTAGATGCAGAAAACGCATTTGATAGAGTTAACTGGAAATTCTTATTTGTAACCTTACATAAATTTGGCTTTGGAAATTCTTTTATAAACTGGTTGAAAATATTATACAGTTCACCAACAGCATGTATCAGGACAAATAACCAAACATCATCTAGGTTTTATCTTCAGAGAGGTACCAGGCAGGGATGTCCTCTCTCTCCCTCCCTGTTTGCTATTTTTATTGAACCAATAGCTGCAGCAATCAGGCAAACTCACAATATTAAAGGCATAAAATGCAATAACATAGAACATAAAATCAGTCTTTATGCAGATGATGTATTACTTTTTCTCCAGCATTCACAAACCTCTTTCTCTCAGGTAATCGGGTTGATAAACTCTTACTCAAACGTTTCAGATTATTCTATAAATTGGTTAAAATCTACAGTTCTTCCAAAGAATTGTTCTGTCCAGAATCCAACTAATACACAACTGCAGTCAGGGAATATTACCTATTTAGCTATCAATGTCTCACCAAGACTGGCAGATTTAATAACGCTAAACTACATCCCACTTTTAAAAAAAGGTGGAAGATGATCTTGCTAGATGGAAATCTCTACCCATATCACTTATGGGAAGGGTTGCTTCAATAAAAATGATGCTTTTGCCCAGAATCAACTACTTATTCTCAATGATCCCAAGTAAACCATCACTAGACTGGTTTAGATCTCTGGACTCCTCTGTCTCTAAATTTCTTTGGAAAGATAAACCCCCACGTATCAGCTTAAAAACACTGCAGAAGACCAAAGAAAAAGGAGGTCTAGATCTACCAAACTTCCATCATTATTTCTTAGCCAACAGGCTCCAATACATATCAAGATGGTTAAAACATAGCTACCTAGATGAGTCCTGGATAGACGTAGAACAGACACTATGCAATAAGATAAAACTTTCAGACCTACCATTTATTAGCTCAAATATAAAACAATATGAATGCTTTAAAAGCATAAATATCAGCTCCTCTCTGACAGCATGGTGGGAGTTTCTAAAAATGACAGAGTCCACAATAATCCCATGCAGACGTACACCCATCTGGAATAACCCCGACATCTTGCAAAAACAATGTATGATAAGTTTTCCAGACTGGAGGTGCAATGGAATTGAATACCTGGAACATATATTTGAAGGAACAGACTTTATCCCATTTAATACATTAATTACACTATTTGAAATGGATAAAAACAAATTATTAGAATATGAACAAATTAAATCTATTATTAAAGGTAAATTTAGGCTCTATATAGTTGAATTACAAATTCCAGCAAGAGTTTTAGATTTTCTTAATCTCAACCCCCCCAAATTGCTGTCTAAAATATACAAAACTTTATCTACATTAGATGAATCAATAGCCATCCCTATTTCAAAATGGGAGGTGGATTTATCAGCCAGCTTTGACCAAAAAATCTGGTCTCAGATATGTTGAAGAACCTTTAAAATAACAAAAAATCCTAATTTGCAATTAATACAATACAAAACCCTTCATAGAGTAACCCTATACAGGTCAACGAATGTTTAGGATGGGTTTTACGTTGTCTAATACCTGCTTACAATGCACAAGCAATATACCAGATACTTATATTTATGCGCTTTGGTTCTGTCCACCTGTTACGAAATTTTGGTGCCAGATATGTGAGGACTTATCAAAGTGTCTGAAATGTAACATTCCACCATCTCCCTCAGTTTGCCTGTCGGGAGATTTAAATGATGTCACCATGGACACAAAGTCAGTTCTAATGGTTCACATTGCCTTATGCATCGCTAAGAAAACTATCCTCCTGAACTGGAAAAATAAAAAGGCTCTTAATATTAATCAGTATAGAAATCTCTTGTTTGACCATATTGGTCTTGAGCCGGCCTCTGGCTCCATATCTGATCAATAGATGTAAATATAATGCTGAAAATGCTGAAAATGAACAGAGAACCTGTACGTTTTGAACCTAAGATTGTGAAATATTGAGACCTCCAGGATGAGTAATCCTCAGGGGGAGCCAGACAGGAAGACCTCTCAGTTAACAGCTCCTAAAAACTGACTTAAATGGATTTATTGCAGAAACTCAACGCGTGAATAATTAAACAAAATGCGCTTCAGATCAGCATCATGAAGAACCATCAAATTACAGGAACAGAGAAAACCATTAACATCCTTTGAAGTTCTTATTTTGTCATGTTTACCCAAAGACTTTGATTTATTAAATGTATACATGAGTTCGAAGACAACCCACATACAGCAGAAAATCAGATAACAAAGTTTTATAGAAAGTGTTGAATTCTGGATCCAGCACGGCAGGAGGATGGATAGGAACTTCGGGAGCAGAACCACCGGAAAGAGGTTAAGTATTAATGCAGGCAGCTATTGGCAGTGGCCTAAATGAGTCTTAAAACAGGAAGGGTGAAATCTGAATCCTTACGGTGATCTGGGGCTGAAGAAGGTCTAAGGAAGGTAGGTGGATCTTGTGAGCGTGTGGTTGGCAGGTTGTGTGATGGAGGGACAATTTCTTCTTCTCCTTTCCCTTGTCTCTAGATGAAGAACGAGCCAGACGGGTAGATTCAGCGAGATCGGTCCGGTGAGTTCTTTGAGAATGAAGGGACCTGGGGATTGCCGGATTACCCCTTTATAGAGCTTAACCATCTACCGTCTATTTCAGGTAACCGCTCCTCTTTTAAGCTGCCACCTTGATTGATGCTGATCAGCTGCAGCTGATGCAGTGTGTGAGTGTGTTTTTTGTAGAAGCACCTTTCCCTGCAGGTCCAGCTGCAGGTCTTTTAGGGTTCCATCTCCAAGCACGCCGTATTCCTTGCCTTTTCTACCAGAGAATATATTGAGCAAGCCTCAGCAGACATTCCCTCCAGAGACAATAGAGGTAATTGCAAATGTAGCAAACGTGATGCCATTCTCGAACCACCTCATTCTTGCACTGACGCAGAGAAAATACATTTTACTGTTTGGCTTCTTGTTAATTGTCTTAGTCAGTTGAGCAAATCCCGTCTTAATGTCTTTTAACTCTAATGCCAAAAAAAGTGACTAACCAAACACAGCATTACTCTGAAAAGCCTCAGTTTAGGCTGAGTCAAAAGAATTGCCTTCTAGAATATGCACGAAATGCTGTGATCTATAGACTTAGCAATATTCCAGTGACAGAAACAATGCTACAAATAGCATTTCTGCTCCTTTTTCTTAAACTTTGTATTGAATAAAAGCAAAACTTGTAAATATTTATGTAAAACCTTCGTTGTCATCTAAACAATAAAAACTTTGTTTTCAGTACAGTTCAGCAAGCATTTGGGTTTTGGTCTTGAATCATTTGCATTGTGGCTTGAGCTGCCGGAACGCCAAAGCCAAGGGGCAAACTCTGCCGGCCAAATACGAAGTCAATGCGGAAGTGACAAAAACTGCAGTTCCCCCCCTCATCCACTAGGGATATTGCTCCAGGAAGGAGCAAGTTCTTATTGACTCCCATGTTAAAAATATGAACTTCACAGCAGAAATAAACATGTTTACCTGGTTCAAAAAACATTTTAGGTTTAATAGGTCAAGTTGACAACTCTGAGGGGGGTGAATTTTTTTATAACTCATCCGTTTAGATGTCATTTAAACTTAAAATTATGAATAATAAGGGGGGTGTGATTTTCATTAACAGGTGAATTAGCCATCAGTGGCTAGCGCCCCCCCCCCTCCCTCCAGGAAGGGCCTTCAGCCTCGGCCTCACGTTAACAGTCTTCGGCCATTTTGTTTCTCTGAACTTGGCCATCTGGAATGTTTACTGATGTTCTGATGTTATTCGTTCTCTTATTGAACAAAGTTGGCTTCCTGTGGTATTGATTGCATTAACAGACTGTCCAAGAAGTCTCTGCTCCATTGTTTTCATAAGTAAAATTATATTTCTACTGTGCATTTAAGAAAATGCTGCTTGGTCAAAAATGGGTTGAAATGATCACATTTCTTCTTCACTTTACAACTGATTAAATAAATCTTGGTTTAATTTAAAGTCGCACAGTTTTAGTGAAAGTTATGGACCAACAAGGTTTCATGATTTTATTTGACAAAATTATTGAATCTGCCTAGAAGACAGAGGGGTAGCAGAGTGGCTCAAAACCACATTTTTTTTCTGGCTTAAAGCGCCGGCTAACCTCCGTTAGCTCCGAAAGCTTCACTTTCACATCTCGGTGACAGCGGATGGCTCACTGATCCCGTCAATACGATGTGGTCGTCTAAAAGGCGGTGTAAAATTTGCCCGACCCATCCAGAGTTCAGGTAATTTTGACCCTCGATCAGAGACCTGTAGTTGCCGTTTCTCTGTTCATCGGACGCCAGCCGTTCAATAAAATACTCTCAAATATCTTAAACAAAACAAAAACTTGTGTTGTGTTTTTTTTTTACCCTGTCCATAATCATCATATGTCACGGTTAGCTTACTAACTTCTGCACGCCTAAAGCATGCTATATGAGCAGTGTTTAATGGTACAGTCTATTATCTTCCTATTAATCGTACTGTTTATTGTTCAAAAAATGATTAATTCATAAATTAATATCCGTATTCATTTAATATACCTTTATCAGTTACTGGAGGCTACTGTCTAACATCATCAATCCAGGTATTCATCATACTGTCAATGTAGAGGGTCGGTTTACAATGACAGCACGATGAATGAATATGGATGCTGGTCACCGCAAGATGGCGGCGCCGCAAGATGGCAGCCTCCACAAATCGCTCGCCGAATCGGTCTATACACACCGTAACATGAAGTTCTTGTCGAAAATATTGGAGTTTTCAGACTTGTATTCAAGTTTTTTTTTAAAAGGAACTTCGTTTAGACTAGTATGTGAATTGGTTTTAAATCAATGCACCATGACATACTCCTAAGGAGTATACTAATGCTAATGTTAGCATGACCACATTTGCAATGCTATGTAGGCTAACTATTTGGATTTTCACCAGCAAAAAATATGATTATTCCAATGAAAAAGAAAACAGCACCAAAAATTGCTTTATTGCTTATTTACAACAATTATTAATTGTTTAATAACTATTATTAATACTGTCAATAATTACTATAACAGCAGTATATTTACCATTTTAATGATCACCATACTAATGCTAACATTTAAAGCTAGTTATTGTGATTTGTAGACTTCTTTTAAATTCCAAATAGTAAAAGATTATTTTATATTACAATACAAAACTTTAATATGTCTAATTAGTTATGTTTTTCATTATTATTTCAACTAAACCCTGAGCTCATGATGGGTGTTATTATTAAAACTAGTATTACAGTGGTAGTAACAAGTTATATTATTTTAGTTATATTATTTTCAGCTGAACTGAAAACTTAAACAGTTTGGTTTGACACCATCTTGGCGTGCGTAGGTCTCCATCATCCTCCAGTTTCCAGCACTTTCCTCCTAAAAGCTCTCTTTCATTAAAGGTTAATTGATTTGTCAGAGAAACAGGAAGCTGACACCACACCACACTCCAGCCAATCAGGGTGCTGATATCTACCGCTCCAAACCCAGATGGATTTTATTTCTTTTTAAAATCTGGTTCAATCGTCCTTATGCTCATCATTTCCACTGGGCTCAGCTGATTCTTCCACACTGGATCCTCACTGATGAGGTAAGGCTCAGAGCAGCTTTCATCTCTACAGCTTCAACATCGAGTCGACACAAGGTGCAGAGTCACCCGAAAGGCTGCAGGAAGCTTCAGGTGAAGTATTTTACACCAGGAATGATTCACTCTGTGCTTCTGTTTTCCTCCCCTATGACAGCTCTATGAATTCATCTTGAACACTGCAACAAAGGTTTGACCTACCCAGTAACAATTATACCGGTTAGGATGACGGAGAATCAGACTTAAACATCCCAAACCTTCTCAGATTCTGCTGTTGGGGTGAATTCTTTCATTTAAACATTTTACCTCAGGGAGATCTGACAAGGAGCATTTTTGATTATTCAGTGAAAACGAGGAAATACACACCAAAAAAGTTCTGTGAGCAAAACATAGTTGTTTTAAAACTCAAATAACCAGCAGTGATTACGCAGTAAAAAAGCTAAACGCACCTCTGGTAAAGCTGTTGGAGGCCCTGAACAAGCAGCTACGTCTTTTGGTTTTATAGAGGAATCATTTCTAAATTAATAAAGAACATTTTTCTATCATCTGTTGCGGTTTATCCTCTGGGCGTGACATGGGGCCTCACTTTAAAATGGATTCATTTTAGTAATAAGTTTGTAAGAAATTCTAGTGTGTTATTTATTTATTTTTTTAAAGATTTTAGTGGGAGGTTTTTTCAATAAAAACTTGAACAAATCAGTTTGAATGCAGCTATTGCATCCCTGATTGTCCATACCATAAAATATCCCGTTCTAACTCAGGGGTATGAAACCTGCGGCTCTGGAGACAAATATGGCTCTGAAATTTTTTTTTAATGATAAAAGCAGAAGGAAAGGGGTGTTTAAGCTGTTATTTTGTATGTTTTTAAGCGGTTTTTGCATAGAATATGTATAAAGGAAGGTCACCAATGATACAACGCTTTCCTATATGGAAAGGTAACCACTCAGCTGGCCTCATTCTATAAAACAACACTTATTTTTCCCATGTAAAACTTGTCTAAATCTAAAAATAGAAATAAATGTCACTTTATTTCATCAGCTTTCAAAATAGAACATTGAATTTTGTACATATTAAGGAGATTCACCTTTATTTGTGGCTCCACACAAACTTTATTTTAAAGCATCGGGGGTAAACTGGCTCTCCGAAAAGAAAATGTTAATTACCACCGTAGCTGTTGACAAATTTTCCCTTATGAGTTTTTTTATTGGATAATGAACTTTTGATCAGTCCAAGCTATTATTATGATATATTTAAGTGTACATAATAACTCTATTAAAACACCAACATAAAATGATCATATTGAGGAGGAAAATGTTTATGAAAGATAATGATGAGGTGGAAACCAACTTAGAAAGGGCTCCAGTATAATTACATTTTATCATAAAAGACAAACTGCACATGCAACAAAGAGAGTGACGTAGATTTCTCCTTTGATATTTATAAGCGAATAAAACTAACATTACCAACTGACTCTCAGCTGATTCAGATGTCATGAAGCCCGGCGCTATTTTACTTTTAGAACTTTTCACGCTTTTTGTGGGAGCTCATGTTCATGTTGCTGCACTGAGCTGCAGAGAAAAGCTGATTTTCATGCTTCCTGAAGACAAACAGTTATCAGCTTTGTATCAGCTGGAAAGTTAAAGGTTAAAATTTAGAGTATTAGTGATTCCGTAACATCTGTTTTCTTTCTCTCCAGATTGGGATAGGGAGAAATGGCAGCTTGTGCAGATCAGAAGGTTTGTTCAGAGGAAGTAGAGATATGGAATGGATGGATGGATGGATGGATGGATGGATGGATGGATGGATGGATGGATGGATGGATGGATGGATGGATGGATGGATGGACGGACGGATAGACAGATTGACAGATGGACAAACGGATGGATGGATGGATTAATGGACGGATAGAATGACGGACGAATGGATAGACAGATCGACGGATGGACAAACAGGTGGATGGATGGATGGATGGATGGACGGCTGGATGAATGGATAGACAGATGGGTGGATAGATGGATGGATGGATGGATGGATGGATGGACGGATGGATGGATAGATGAATGGCTTGACAGATGGGTGGATAGATAGATGGATGGATGGATGGATTAATGGACGGACAGATGGACAGATGGATGGATGGATGGATGGATGGATGGATGGATGGATGGATGGATGGATGGATGGATGGATGGACAGATGGGTGGATAGATGGATGGATGGAGGGATGGATGGACAGATGGATGGATGGATAGACAGATCAACGGATGGAGAAACAGGTGGATGGATGGACAGACGGGTGGATGGATGGACGGATGGATGGATAAATGGAAAGATGGGTGAGTGGATGGATGGATGGATGGATGGACAGACGGGTGGATGGATGGATGGATGGATGGACAGACGGGTGGATGGATGGATGGATGGACAGACGGGTGGACGGGTGGATAGATGGATAGATGGACAGAAGGGTGGACGGGTGGATAGATGGATAGATGGACAGACGGGTGGACGGGTGGATAGATGGATGGATGGACAGACGGGTGGATGGATGGATGGAAAGATGGGTGGGTGGATGGATGGATGGAAAGATGGGTGGGTGGATGGATGGATGGATGGACAGATGGGTGAATAGATGGATCGAGGGATGGATGGATGGATGGACAGATGGGTGAATAGATGGATGGAGGGATGGATGGATGGATGGATGGATCGACAGATCGACGGATGAACAAACGGATGGATGGATGGATGGATGGATGGACAGACGGGTGGATGGATGGATGGATGGATGGACAGATGGATGGATGGATGGATGGCTGGATGGATGGATGGATGGATGGACAGATGGATGGATGGATGGATGGACGGGTTGATGGATGGATGTATGGCTGGATGGATGGCTGGATAGACGAAATCCATCGGTAGAGGATGGATTTGGGACTCAGGTTGTAGGAATTCGTCCCGTGTTCGGTGGGTTGCTGGTTCGAATCCCCCCCTCTGTTTGTCTGTTGTCAGAGGGCCCGGTGGCGCCTGTGTCCGGCAGCCACGCCTCTGTCAGCAGGGCAACTGTGGCTACAATGTAGTAGCTTGCCACCATCAGCGTGTGAACGTGTGCGTGAATGACTGAATGTAGTTTAAAGCGCTTTGCGGTCCTCTGACTGAAAAAGCGCTATACAAATGCAGCCCATTTAGATGGATGGATGGATGGATGGATGGACAGACGGACGGATGGAGGGATGGATGGACGAATAAACGGACGGATAGATAGATGGATGGACGGATGGATGGATGGATGGATGGATTGATGGATGGACAGACGGACGGACAGACAGATGGATGGACAGATGGATGGACAGACAGATAGATGTATGGACAGATGGATGGATGCACTGATAGATGAACAGATGGGTGGATGGATGGATGGACGGACGGATGGATGGTTGATGGATGTATGGATGGATGGCTTGATGGATGAATGGATGGATGTATAGATGGATGGATGACTGTTCTTTGACCCGTTTCAGACCAGCGCCCTGCTCAGAGGCTCCCGTCTGCCTCTGGTCCGCTCCGTGTTCCAGTCCGTATCTTCCATGTACTCTGGGGTCAAAGAGCGCTACCCTCTGCTGGGTCTGATGGGAGGAGTGGCAGAGGTCGGAGTTCGCAGCGTGTCGACGGAAGCCATTAGACGAGCCACGCCCCTTCTCCAGAGTCTGGAGCCTCAAAGTGAGTGGAGATAAGAGCCTCTGATTGGCTACAGCATTAAAGCCGATTCTGATGATGTTTCTCTAATTACTGTTTAGAAACTCCATGACCAGGATTTCTGTCATCCCTCCTCCCTAATCTTGTTTTCTGCAGTTGACCTTGCCAACAGTTTAGCTCTCACTGGTCTGGACAGTCTGGAGAAGACTTTTCCCATCCTGAACCAGTCCACAAATGAGGTTAGTTCTGCTCCACAAACCGCTGGAGATTAGAAACAGAGCCCGCTTTCATAAACCATCAGCTCCACTGGGATAACTGTTGGTTTAAGCCTCTGGATCATCAGATTTAACAAGGCCATGATTACAAGGAACGGGCAGTAAATGTTATCTGTAGAAGAGCCTGAGATGTTCCTTCCAAGCTGAGACCAGAGCAGAATAAAGTTTATTCAAAGAGTGCAAACATTCAGCCGCTTGTTAAATATGAGAAAATAGAGATGGTTCTGTCGACAACAGAAGGACTTTAAAGGGTTTTAAACTTCTGTCTCCATCCTCAGGTGATGACCCACTTGAAGGAAGCCTTCTTCCTGACTCTGGATGACGTCCAGGTGTGGGTGGTGGACGGCGTGGACGGAGCTCTGGATCAGCTGGAGCAAGTAGCCAACGCGGTCCGGACGTCCGTACGGCAGCTGCAGGGAACCCAGGTGGGCCAAGCGGCCACGGCGGGGCTGGACAATGCCCTCGGTCTTCTGGAGGACGCCGCCGCCTACTACCTGCCCCTCCCACCGACATTGCGTGAGTCTGTGACCCAATGACCCCCGGTCAGAATCCTCCCTTTCCTGCTCATGAAACGAAAGCTCCTCATGAAACGAGTCTTTGAACATCTAAACATCAGATTCCTGCAGTCAACTCTCCACCGACTGGACATGCAAATCAATTCCCAGCTCAGAAATTACCACTGGCTAAAAGCAAAAGTCCTGCTGGAGCGATCTTAGTCCCACCAGGGGTGAACCAACATTAGGGGTGTAACGGGACGGACCTTGGGTTCAATGTCATGGTTGGTTCGTTTTCGGTTCCGTCAGGGAACAAAGACATTTTTGTGTAATGAGATTTAATATCAAACTGTACTTGTGGTAAGTTTTCCAACAAAATGTTCTCAGATAGCGCAAAAATGTATAAAATAAAACATATAACAGTTTAAATATTTTATTTTTAGGAAACTGCAACATCAATACTTTGGTTTTCTGCTAAAGTCAAGACAATCTGGGATATTAAATGAATATTTCAGACTGTCCTACTGTCTGTATCAACAGTGGTAACATGTTAATCGGGGGTTAAGCTGTTACCTGAGCCAGCTGGCAGGAAGTTATACAGGTGAGGTGGGCGGGGCTACGGAGCACTGCTAGTCTAAAGCCTTGTTTATGTTTCTAACCCAGGAGTTTCTCTTTGTTTCATCTGTTCTGTTTTTATTTGGCCTTTTATGTCTTTTTGTATGCGTGAAAACAAAAGATGATATTAGACAAAGAACTTATTTTAGTATTTATGTGGGACACTATGGTGGGGGAGGAGCTCTTTCCATTCAGCTTCCTGCTGCTGCAAAACAACTCAGACGTTACGGACTAATTCCTGGAAGAAACATTTCTTACACACATTATTACAGTCAGATGTCCGGTCGGCTTATACTTTATTGCTACATTTACAGAACGGCACCAACAAGGGCAGCTAAGCGGGGTCCTTCGCCTCAGAAACATCTGTGGTAGCTAAGAGCAACCGATGCTAACGGAAATCGTAACTAGTTAGCATGAAAACGCATTGTTCTGTAACACCGGGAAGCCGAAGTGGCTTCAACAACGAAAGCGGTGATTTTAGCTCCTGCTCTTATTTAAAAGAGTCGCTGGTGGTAACTTCTGCTTGCAGGAGGCTGGGCTGAGTTTGTTTACAGAGTCGCATCTGTTCCTGGCTAAAGTGCAACCAAGTTATATTTCCATGTGGAAACTAGGTTTGTCTCTGTGCCGTAACGAAAAATCAGAATATGGATACATGTATGGTTACACCAGTACCCAACGTTCGGCTGGAAAAACAGAATCGAACCAAACGAGGGTCTGTTGGGACCCAGTAGAGCGCTAACACAGCGTTTAACCTACTTAAATCAGCTAAAACTGTCTGCTGCTCCATCCTATCATCACTCAGGAACTAGACCGTGACCTGAGGTCAGCAGTCCACTTTTTTCCGGGTCAGAACCATGGACTCAGACTTTCATCCTGACCTCCCCTCACTCAGCTGTGAAGTCCTGCAGTACTGAAGGTCTTGACCTGAAAGCACCAACACAACCAACTCATCTGCAAAAAGTAAAGAGAATACCCTGATGTTTAGAAACCAGAGTAGCTTCCTCTGCATGGCTGACCTTTGAACTTTCACTGAGCTCCACAGACAGGACCAGAACCAGAACCAGAACCAGGGAACATCCCCGGTGCAGTCCAACTTCCACTGTGAACAAATGGGGCTTTATCTGAGAACACAGACAGAGTTTCTGCTTTGTGTTGATAAGGACCGGATTTAAAGGCCTCCCAGGCTCCTCTCACCCTGAAGGACCTTCTCCAGATCTTCAGAACACATGTAGGCAGAAACACATCCAATAATCCAAAATAGAGGCTTAGTTTGAAGATTTAAAAAAGTTGGAGAAAAAATAACGTTTCTTTTCAAAGGCCAGAGAAGACCCTCATTCAGTTTCCCTCAGTGTTAGTTGTTGTTCTGAGGACCACCAGCAGAGGGAGCTGTTCTGTTGAGCCTGACTGTGACTCAGTGACTCATGTGTTGGTTTCGGGAGGCAGCAGAACCAATCAGAGAGCAGAGAGTCACATGATGACGTCCATCACACCTAAGGTGAGGCGATCAGCGCCAACAAACCAACTCAGAGCTCTGACACCATAAGGAGGAAGATGATGAAGACCATCTGCTGTCGCTCAGCTCGGCTTCTCTTCTTCTGAGGCTGGTCCTCGTTTCTAACATCAGCGTTTGGACTGAAGGATAAGAGAAATAAGAAAAACGATTCTTTCCAGATATAAAACCTTTGATTCAAGGTTTTTGTTTTCTCTCAGCTTCATTTAACTTAAAATCCATCCATTCCTGCGACACGTTCCTCAGGTTCTGCTGCAGCTGCACCCTCCTCTTCCTCACCCAGGGCTTTAGGAATCTGGTTCTCCATCATCTAGATGAAGCATGGTGGACTTCCCTGGAGAAGATGTGGCCCTGAAGGCTGCAGATGTTACCCTAGAGTCTCTGCTGGACTTTTCTCCATCAGAGGAGACGATCCAAGCCCATACCATGATACCACCTCCTCCCATCACACAGCCTGGCTGCTCCTTTTCCACCAAACATCTGGAGAACCGACCCATCTGATCCATGTTCCCACTGAGTGATGGTCCATCCCGGAAGAAACCCAGAGAAGATGCCTCCTCCTCCTCTGAGGAGAACATCAGGCTTCTTCTCTGGATTGAAGGTTCTCCAGACTGATCCCTGCTCCATGAGGTTCTACCAGCTGCTGCTTGGATGACTGTTCTGGATGCAGAACCTGAAGTTCCTCCAGATTCCTCGACGGTTCCAGGATCTTCCGCTCTGCAGACGGAGGAACCTGCAGGTCCTTCCACTCGCTCTCTGAAGGAACTTTGTTTTAATTCCCAAACATGAGGTGCCAAACTGGAGATCAGCTGAACATCTCTGCTCCACAGAAACTCCAACTTTAAATCACATAACAGTTTTGTTACTTTTTAAAAATCAATATTTATTATTGATCGCACAACTGTGGAATGAACCCCCCCCTCCTCTATAGCCTTTTTATATTCTTTAAAAACGTAAATAAACAAACAACCACAATAGCAATAAAAGTTGCTATTGTGGTTGTTTGTTTATTTGTTGCATCTTTCCCCTTACTGTTCCGTATGGCTGTGTATAAAGTGCTATGCAAATAAAGTGGTGTGGTATTATTATTATAAAAACCTCTAATCCAAATAATTTGTCACTATTATACATGAAATGCAACAAACCTAATTTAAGGAATAAATTGTTTAAAGCTGCAGAGACCAAAACTTTTTATATATAGTGTTTAAACAAATAAACGTGGAAGAGAATCTAATGACTCCTGAGTTCTAGTTGGATCCAGAGCTGTAGAAACGATCCGGTGTTCCTGTCGTTCTCCAGGTCAGGAGTGGGAGATGAGGGTCCAGCAGTACGAAGATGAAGATGATGGTGACGAGCCCAGCCTCTGGACCAGGCTCCGCAGCCTCCTGCTGACTCTCAGCCTGCAGCTCTATCACCGCATGATGAAGGTCAGAGAGCAGCTGCAGAGAGGCGTCAGGACACTGGGAGGCGCCGCTGACCAGGTGAGACCAGAGGCCCCTCCCTTACCTGGGCCCAGGAGCCACAGACTCAGAACCTGACGTCTAACGAGGAACTTCATATTCAGAGTTCCTGATGAGACAGGATCCATGCACAAGAGTCCAGATATGAAAACAACATTAGCTCCATGAGTTGGACACATTCACAAAGTTCATGTCTTCATTTATCCATTTATATTCTACTGAGTGATGAGTGGATGTTAAAGCGTCTAGAAAAATCCCGAATAAATTATAAAATAAAACAAAAACATTTCCTTCAGCCTCTTTAAATATTGAGCTGATCTAAATATGATTTTTTTTTAAAGAAAAAAGTTAATATTAAGATCAGATTTAACACGTCTGTGCCACTAAAGGGTGCTACTGTTCTATTAGTGATACCTGTTCAGCAGTTTCAGTCCAGTGGTTCTGGTTCTGGATGATTACAGAGTCTTTCTCTCTCTGTGTGTTTTCTCAGCTCTCTCGCCCCTCTCACATCCATCTGTCATGATGCGTTCACTGTCTTCAGATCACACTTAGTGTTAAACTTCGCCCCCCACCAACGTCATTATCAGATGGAGGAAGAGTTCTGGAATAAACTGGAATATTCCCACTAGCATCGGAGTTATATTGGAAAACCCTTAGATAAAAAAACACAGGTCTGCTCAAATAATAATAATAAATAACAATTCTTTTTTTTAAAACCTTTTTTTACTTTATTGTAATTGCACATGGCAATTCAATTGTGGGTTGTTCGCCAGCAGCAGCGCACAAGACAATTTTTCAAAAACACAAATAAAAAATAAAATATCTAAAACATACGAGACTAAAAACAACGAGACACAAAAACACAGCAAAAAAAAAACTGTAGTACTAATCTTCTATACCAACAATTAAAACACAGTTAAAAAAACCATTTAAATAAAAGAATTGAAAGTGCATTGTGCAGTTATAGTCCAGATTACCGATGGGGAATTAAATGGTTTTGTGGTGTTAACAGTTTTTATGGCCCAGGGGAAGATAATTATAATAAAATAAAGAAAATAATAAACAAATAAAATAATGATATCAGGTTATATATGTTTTCCACGTTTGTTTTTTTAGCATTTTAAATCAGGCAATAAAAACTAGTTGGAGACCAAATGAATCATTACAACTAAAAGATTAAAAGATGCCAAAAAAAATCTATGCAAATATTAAGAGAAAAAGAGATTTGGTGGAAATACTTCAACTTAAACTGAACATCTCAGACAATCATCTGATTTATGCTCTTAGCTGTTATTTCTGTATTTAGGAGGTATTTAAAGCTGCAGATAAGAGGACTTTCAGTTCGGCCCACGTTTCACTCGTTCGGTTCCTCTCTGCAGCCTTTCTGTCCTCCAGAGATACGGATCTGATGTTCTGCACAAACTCATCATCCTGCAGCAACAAACAGACGAGGAGACGTGACCCAGCTGCTCCCCGAGGAGGGCGGTCCCATCAGCTCTGTCTGATGTTGAACCTCAGACCGCTTCCCTGTTGCTCCTGACTTGTTTTACACTTAAGGTTTTTCTTCAATGTTGCAGAACAAAAACATGAGAACCCAGATACAGAACCTTTCCAGGTATAAAATGAGCCGTTAGACAGTATAGTCCTGGTTCTCTACTTCCCTTCAGTGATCTGATCGGTTCCCTGGTTCCTGGAGAACGTCTCGCATCGCTCTGCTCCGTTATGGCTGCAGTTAGAGGACGATACAGTTTGGGTTTGATGGTCCGATTTAATGGCTTAAAAGGTTGGAAGCAAGAAAATCATTAACAACACGTCTTCAGCTCGTTTCCTGCAGCTTTAAAGTTCCAAAAACGTCCAGAACCAAACCAAAACCCCTGTATGCAGTGCCAGTGAGGATCTAGAAGAAGAACCAGAACTGATCTTACTGGTCAGAGTCGGGCTGACTACCAGTTTTACTGTAAAATCATTTAGAAACAAAAATACATTGAACATTTAATCAGAAATAACGGAACTCATATGAAAATAAAATCTATCTGCGTTCATTCCTACATTTAAATGAACTTTTACTTAAAATCACACTGTGTACCCAAAACATTTCATGTTTAGCTGACGTCCAGACTGCAACACAACCCAAATTAAACCAGAAGTGATGCATGCATGGAAACCATCCATCTGATTTAAAACGATGTTCCTCCCTGAAAGATTGGAAGAAATGTTCACATTTCCTTTCTACAGAGCAGATAAATCCTGAAAATGTACCTGGAATCTGGAGGAATTGCTGGGTTTGAGTCTCATCAGGGCAGCTGGGATCTTTCTGATTGTGCTGCAACCTGAAATGGATGAAAGGACATTTAGGTTGATGGGAGAAAAAATTATAGGAGAAAATAAAATATTATCCAAGTTTTCCAATAGATGCTTCATCGCGTTCCTGAAGGAAATCTAGAACAGCTCAGAATGATCCAAAATAATAACAAACAAATAAATCTGAGAATAAACTGCAGGGAATGAAAAATAATCTGAATAAATCCAGTTTTTAATACAAAAATGATTAAAAACCAAACAATTATTTAATGATTTTCTGAAACATTGTCCAAGATCTGTAAAGTTCTCCAAATTATGTTCCAAAAGATATAAGTCTAAATTATTTTAAAAAATAAAGACAATACAGTTTAATAAATCTTTTTATTTTCTTTAAAAAACATTTATTATTTTTTTCATTTTTTTGTCAAAGGGGCAAAACATAAAAAGATTTGACAGGATGGTGGCGCTAGGAAAACACACTGGTGTGCGTGTGATCGGTGAGCGGACTCTTCACCCTGCAGATCAGCCTTTCAGTCCCAACACTCTGGTCGGTTTGCTGGTTCTGCAGGATGAACCAAGCTGAGCTGATCTTCCTCCACCTCCCCATCATCTTCATATTTATGCAATGCATATCATAAAGCAAATACTCTGATGTATCATATCCAGAAAATCATCTGCAGATGTTCCTCTCAGAGCTGCATTCAAAACGTTTCCCTAAACAACCAAACTCTACAGACTACAGATGATCCTAAATGGATTTTTATTTTTGACCACAGATGGACTATCAGCACATCCAGAGCTGCTGCTGCTCATTTTTACACGTAGAGCCAATTTGAGGAATTCTTGTGTGGCGGGCGGCGCTGGGCTTCAGGAAGACCAGCTCCATTACAGATAACTGCATCTACTTCCTCTGCAGACGTGTCTAATTGATGCTGAGCTCTGCCTACGTGCCGCTCGAAGCGTCCGAGCTGATTTCTGTGATAAACCCCGGCAGAGAGCTGAGATCCTGACCCGCTGTGAGCCATTAACGGCCCGCAGGGATGGTACATGTTGGTGCCTTACATGAGAGCGCCACAGCTCAGCCCACAGACACAAGCAGGGGTCAGAACACAGATGTTGGAGCCTTGAAATGTTCCCATGTTGTAGTTAAAACCCAAATATTCCAGAACTTTGGTTCTGTCCCAGAAGGAATCTCCTTGAAGTGGAAATCAGCCGAAGCTGGAACCTTTAGGCTCAGATTTTCTCATCCTCAAACAGCTCTGTGGAAAAGTATTCACACCCTTAGAGATTTCTTCTGATTCTGTTTTATTTGATCAAACAAATATGGCAACTAAAGGCTAACCACGCTAACTTAGCCCTGAGTGTAAAAAGCTCACTGAGAAGCAGGAAATAACTGAAAAACTACATTTCTTTGGAAAGCTGAGATGAAGCTGAGAACATCATGTGAAGTCCTGAAGCTGCGGTTAGCGTCTAGAGTAAAAAGGTTCAAGGGGGCAAAAAAGTATTTGGCAGCCACCGATTTGTGCAAGTTGTCCCACCTAAAAATATCCATATCCACTGAGAGAAAATTACATACCTGTGAGAGGTCTAATTTTCATCATAGCTACACTACAACTGTGAGGTGCCATTAGGTGGAAGCTGGCACTGATGCACTTTTATGACCACATCTAACAATATTTCTTTGTACCCTTCTCTAATTTCCACTATAGTCCATCAGAGTAGCTTTAAAACATATCAAGTCAAAATAAAGTTCCAGAACTATTAATGAAATACTTTCAAGAATAATCCAACATAAAACATGTCCTGAAATAACATGGCTACTTTTATTAGCAGGGCAACAGCTGCATAGATCAGGTGTGGACAGATGTTAAACCTAAAACTACAGTACATCACAATAAACAGAGAAGACACCACCTAAATAAATAAAATGTCAAAATGAAATGTGACTAAGTCACATGACGTGGGAGCTATGGAAAAAAATCCACAAATGTTCCATTAACATAACATTAAATCTGAAAAGTTATCTGTCTAGTCTAGTAGAATAATCCTGGAGTGACAAGAGAACATGAAGTGAAATCTGCTGATTTTATTCTGTATTCTGTCACTAAATAACCCGCAGGATCGGTCACAACTTGGTGAAACATTGTTAAAACTCTCTGCTGAACCGGGTTGAATATCTTTCAAAATGTACAACCTAAAACCAACTTCAGTCTATAGTTTCATTTTGCTTTTCATGGCACTGAATCAGAGGCCGCGGTACACTATTCCTCTTTTTGACCGACAAGGTCAAAAAAATCCTGTCAAAATCCATTTTTACCAGTCAATTTTTAAAACTGTAACATATTCAATAGTATTAAATAAATAAATAAAAAATTCTCTTTAGTTAATATTCAATCCAAACGAGCTGAACAGAGATTCCACATTGTGCCATCACACATCAAGCTGTTGGATCCAGATGATTGTTTTTCCACAGAGACAAAAATCTTTGATTGTGGCCCCAAAAATTACATATAAACAATGGAATTAAACAATAACACTCACAACTTCCTCGATTTGAATGGACCTGAAAACCCCAGAGGTTATGGTCATGGAGTTTTGGACTTTTGCCTGGGACTGATCATCACTCACTGATGACCTGATTTGATGACGTTCTGGAGGCTGAATCCACGCTGGAGACAGAATTACAATTCTCCAATCAAAGTGATTGCAGTCGGAAAGACTCTCTGAACAAGCCGTTTCCTGACCTGAAGCTATCGCTTCATCGGGAGGAATCCCAGATCCTGCACTGATCCTGCACATTGAGTTGCCTGCGCATCTGCACCAAGTGGTCAGGGGTATAAATACTAATCTATTCAAATGACAGGCAGCCTTTAGATTTATCTGTCACCGTTCTAAAAAAAACACCTGTCAAATACTAAAAATATTCAGTCAATGCGACCCCTGCCGCTGATGTTTTTAGAAAAAATATGCTGCTGTGCTTTTTCTTTTAAATGATTCTCAGCAGTTAACTTTACTCTGCTGCTCATCTGAAACTTTAAATCCAAAACCGAGCCATGCTGTTTCCTTTATCCCCCGCTGTAAGAGAGATTTCTCCTGTGGAAGAGCCCACTGCGGTCGGTGAGGAGAAATGTACCGAATGAAGCGGCCTTTAGTGATTTGTTGATATGGTTTGATTTTAAGGGCCACAGCCACCATAAAAGACTTAAAGCTAACAGGGCATTAACTATATCGATTAAAACAATCTCTTGTTGAATTATAGCCTACTGATGTTTTTCAAAGTCCCCAGATATTGTTAAGCATTAGGTGGCGATTTTCTATCCTTCTGACCACATCTAACAGAGATATTTGAGCTTATAGAACAATTGGTGAGATAAAAGACTTACTGGTTTCAAACATCGTTTGGTACCACTCTCCCAGTGACTGTTGCTACTGAAACTAACTAGGAGCAGGAGCGCAGCCGTCAGCCCCGCCCATTTTAAACAGCTCGTGTGGACTGTACAGTACCAATTTGAGGAATAGAGGGGGGGTCAATTACAAACGCATCGTTTTGCATTTGTATTTTGTATCGTTTGTGTTGTACTTTTATTGGAAAATGCTATATTATTAAAAATATATCTGTGTTCAATCTTTTTTGGGGGTGACGAGTTCATGGAAGGGGGGACATGTCCCTCTGTCCCTCTCGGGATCTCGGTCAGGGACAAAATTGTACACCTGCACCAGACTGGGGTGAGCCAATCTACAATAGGCAAGCAGTTTAGTGAGAAGAGATCAACTGTTGGAGCAATTATCAGAAAATGGAATAAATACAAGCTGACTTACAATCCCCCTCTACCTGGGGCTCCATGCTAGATCTCACCTGGTGGGGAACACATGATCTAGAGAACGGTGAGGAAACAGCCCAGAACTACATGGGAAGAACTGGTCAATGACCTGAAGAGAGCTGGGACCACAGTAACAAAGGTTACTATAGTAACATACTACGTCATCATGGATTAAAATCCTGCAAAGCTCCAAAGGTTCCCCTGCTTAACCCAGCACATGTCCAGGCCCGTATAAAGTTTACCAGAGACCATCTGGATGATCCTGAGGAGGACTTGGAGAATGTCATGTGGTCAGACGAGACCCAAATAAAAATCTTTGAACGCCACTTGCCGTGTTTGGAGGGGGAAGAATGTTGAGTTGCATCCCAAGAACACCATACCCACTGTGAAGCATGGGGGTGGAACCATTATGCTGTGGGGCTGTTTTTCAGTAAAGGGGACAGGACGACTGATCTGTATTAAGGAAAGTATGAATGGGGCCATGTATGGTGAAATTTTGGACAAAAACCTCCTTCCATCAGTGAGACCATTGAAGATGAAACATGGCTGGATCTCCCAGCATGACAATGATCCCAAACACATCGCCTAGGCAACGAAGGAGTGGCTACGTAAAAAGCATCTCAAGGCCCTGGAGTGGCCTAGACAGTCTCCAGACCTCAATCCTGTAGAGAATATCTGGAGGGAGATGAAAGTCCCAAAACATCCCAGCTCTAGAGAAGATCTGCATGGAGGAATGGGCCAAAATACCAGCTACAGTGTGTGAGAACCTGGTGAAGACCCACAGGTGACCTTTGACCTCTGTCATTGACAGCCAAGGTTACATTACAAAAGATTGAGGGGAACTTTTGTTATTGACCAAATATTTATTTTTTGCACCATTATACAAATAAGTTCTTTAAAAATAATAGAAAGCGATTTCCTGGATTTATTTTTTTACAATCTGTCTCTCATAGTTGAAGTTCAGCTATAGCGAAAATTACAGACCTTTCATCTTTTAACGGGAGACAATCGGTGGCTGCCAGATTCTTTTTTGCCCCACTCACCACATCGTATGTTGCTGTTTAAGTTAACAGACCTAATTCTTTCTGCTCCAATGGCGATTCCGTTTACCTCCGCTCACTCTGCGTCAGTCCTGGGAGATGCTTTGGGGTCCGAAGGTTCTCACTTTGGATATTTGATTGAACCGAATTAGAAACAAAGACAAACGTGCGTAAGGAAAATTATTTAGTGATGTTGCGCAACCATCAATGGTGAGGATGTAGCGTCAGATCTAAAATAAAACTTCTCAGGTCCGGTCTGATTCCCAGAACTCAGCAATTTGCACTTCCTGGTTAGGAGTCGTCATGAGGAAATGCTCAACCAATTAGAGGCAGACTCCCATCAGACAGCCAATAAACAACAATACTTACAATTGTTGTGTCTCAAGACTGAGACACATTACTTGCTCACACAGGTAGAAAATCCATTGAATAAAAGGGACATTCAGTTTGATGCAATCAACAGTCAATTCTAAATTCTGAATTATTTTAAAGCTTTTTCAATTTCTAATTGATCCAAATAAGATTATTCATACGTGGACTTCCAGATGCATCGAAAGGCCTTTAGATCAGATCATATCCTTCTCATCCTTTGAAGATCTCGCGGCACAAACCGCCTCTGGTCCAGCAGGCACATTTTAAAGGTAAAGAAGAAAAGCCTTTCTTGTGTGTGAAAGTTTAATCCTAAGGTGTCTGTGTGCTCTAGCCCCACCTCCGGGGCATCATTTATTAATTTATTACCTCAACCAAGGAGGTTATGTTTCGCCAGGGTTTGTTTGTTTATCTGTTAGCAACATAACTGAAAAAGTTATATGCAGATCTTGATATTTTCAGGAAATGACTGTTGATATTTATATTTAATTGCATAAACGAACAATGGGAACAACAATGAACTGAGCACTCGTCCCTGAGGTGCCCCAGGCATAGATGCCTTTATTGTCCAGATGAGTGAAAACAGGGTGGTGGATGGGGCAGTGGAGGCAAAAGGCAAACAGGGTAATAGTCGGACATAAAGAAAGTCTAGATTTTCCTCTGTAGGTGAAAACAGGAGACAGAAAAGCTCTGAAATCATCTGACTCCCGCTTAAAGACCCGGTTTGAGCCCATCCTGTGAACTCGTTTAAGGTCAAGTGATTCCATGCAGACAGCAGCCTGAGAGTCAGCTGCTGCTCAGACAAGCAATAAGAGATCAGACACAGTCTTTATAAAAGAAACCACTCCTTTATTTTATTTCTACGCTCTTCCATATCAGCAGCTCTCAGAATGAGATCAACAGCGCTTCAGATAAACAACTCATGATGCATCAAACTGAGTCATTGTTCCATTAATTATCAACTACAGTTTTATGAGCATTTCAGTTTAAATAGCAGAGATGCTCTGATGGAGAACATTCCAGCTTGGATCAGTTTGGCTTAACTGAACGTTGGGTCAGCAGAACATTGTTCTAGTTTGAGCTTCTCACGTTTCTGCAGAGGATCAACAGGAGGTCCCTGTCACTCGCTCTGACTAATGAGGACCGCTCGCCTCAGCAACGTGTTGCTCCGGCTCTTTGTTTCCTCACGTGTCGGTCCGATTGTGTGTCAGCAAGTCAGAGGTCTTGGTCCGCTGCCTCAGTGCGACCCAAATACCCGAGGAGGTTTCCCAGGACGGAACCGAGAGAACAAAGACCGAGAACAAGGACGTCTCAGGAGAAACCCTCTGGTTGACAGAAAACACATTCAGCTCTGTTGCAGGAGACGATGAAACGTGGTCCAGTTTTCTGAGGCCAAAGGCAAAGCGAGGCAAACTTTCAACAACAAGGTTATTCAAGGTGCTTCACATGATTAGGGGATAAAGTAAAAACAGCAATGAAACACAGACAAAGTATATCACACTTAAAATCAAAGAAAAAGCAATGAACTCTCCTAATTGATGCAGCAGCCAGTAGAACCTCCTCCATCAGTCTGTAGAACCTCCTCCATCAACCGGTAGAACCTGTTCTATCAACTTGTAAAACCTCCTCCATCAGTCTGTAGAACCTCCTCCATAAGCCTCTTGAACCTCCTGTAGAGCCTCCTCCATCAGCCTCTAGAACCTCCTCCATCAGTCTGTAGAACCTCTTCTATGAGTCTATAGAACCTCCTGTAGAGCCACCTCCATCAGTCTGTAGAACCTCCTCCATAAGCCTCTTGAACCTTCTGTAGAGCCTCCTCCATCAGCCTCTAGAACCTCCTCCATCAGTCTGTAGAACCTCTTCTATGAGCCTATAGAACCTCCTGTAGAGCCACCTCCATCAGTCTGTAGAACCTCCTCCATAAGCCTCTTGAACCTCCTGTAGAGCCTCCTCCATCAGCCTCTAGAACCTCCTCCATCAGTCTGTAGAACTTCTTCTATGAGCCTATAGAACCTCCTGTAGAGCCACCTCCATCAGTCTGTAGAACCTCCTCCATAAGCCTCTTGAACCTCCTGTAGAGCCTCCTCCATCAGCCTCTAGAACCTCCTCCATCAGTCTGTAGAACTTCTTCTATGAGCCTATAGAACCTCCTGTAGAGCCACCTCCATCAGTCTGTAGAACCTCCTCCATAAGCCTCTTGAACCTCTTCTAGCAGCCTATAGAACCTCCTGTAGAGCCACCTCCATCAGTCTGTAGAACCTCCTCCATAAGCCTCTTGAACGTCTTCTAGCAGCCTATAGAACCTCCTGTAGAGCCACCTCCATCAGTCTGTAGAACCTCTTCTATGAGCCTATAAAACCTTCTGTAGAGCCACCTCCATCAGTCTGTAGAAACTCCTCCATCAGCCTCTAGAACCTCCTCCATCAGTCTGTAGAACTTCTTCTATGAGCCTATAGAACCTCCTGTAGAGCCACCTCCATCAGTCTGTAGAACCTCCTCCATAAGCCTCTTGAACCTCTTCTAGCAGCCTATTGAACCTCCTGTAGAGCCTCTTCCATCAGCTTAAAGGCGAGTCAATTTTATTTGTGTAGCACACATTCAACAACAAGGTAATTCAAGGTGTGATTATGTGATAAAATAAAAACAGCAATAAAGCAAGAAGCATAAACAAAACATGATACATGAAATCATGACTCAAGGCAGCTCTAAACAGAAACGTTTTTAGTCGTGATTTAAAAGAACTCAGTGTTTCAGCAGCTTTGCAGTTTTCTAGAAGTTTGTTCCAGATTAGAGGAGCATAGAAACTGAAAGCTGCTTCTCCATGTTTGGTTCTGATTCTAGGGATGTTGAGTCGACTGGAATTAGAGGACCTGAGTGGTCTGGGGGGGTTGCTATAGTAACAATAGATCTTCAACATACTTTGGCGCTAAGCCATTCAATGATTTATAAACTAGTAAAAGTATTTAGAAGCCTATTCTCTGAGCTACAGGGAGCCTACTGTAGAACCTCCTCTAGAGGCCTATAGAACCTCCTCCAGCAGTCTTTAGAACCTCCTGTAGAACCTCCTATAGAACCTCCTCCTGGACAAGAACTCTCAGCAGGTTCATCATCTCCCACATCTTTGTACGAAGTTCTGGTCCAACTCTTCTTCCCAATAAGACTTCGGTTCTTTGAGGTTTGCTGACATTTAGTTCAGCTCTCTGAAGGTCCCACCGCAGCATTTCATTGAGGGGGAGGTCTGGACTTTGACTAGGCCACTACAGCCCCTTGGTTCTTCACTTTTTCTGTAGATCAGCTGCTGGGATTGGATGCTGGTTCTGTCGACGACCCAGTTTAGACCAAACTTCAGCTGTCGGACATATGGACTCGCAATCGACTCTAGAATGTGTTGGTCTACAGAGAAGATCCTGGTCCTCAGGTTCTGTATCTGCAGGACAAGCCCAGATCACCATCCCTCCACAACCGTGCTTGACAGCTGGTCTGAAGTGTTTCCACTGATCTGCTGGGTCTGGTTTCCTCCATCACGGTTCTGCCCATAATGGTCCAACATCTCCATTCTAGTCTCCTCTGTCAAGAGGACATTGTCCCAGAAGTCTTGTCCTTCACCCTGAAGCAGCTCTGCTAACCTCAGTCCTGCTGCTATCTTGTTTCTCCTTCAACCCTTTCCAAGCAGCCATGCTGGTTCAAGGTCATGACCTTTAACTGCTCCCTGAGGCCTGTAGAGTCTGAGGTGGAGCTCTGGGGTTTCTGGTTATTTCTCTCAGCTTCACGCTCTGACCTTCGGCTGAACGGTGTTAATATTTCCCATCATGCCTGCATGTTAGCAACAGTTTCTGGCTTCATTCCTGGATCTTCCTAAACGTGACAAAAAGGAAACTTTTGTTGTCCAGGTCCCTGAGCTCAGCCTCATGTGGAGCTTTGTCCTCTGGAGTCCTCACGTTTCCTGATCGGCTGCCAGCTGGGACTTGGTTTTGGTCCAGATCTTCTCCTCCGATGCCTCCTGGGAAACGTCAGCTGCTGCCAGTTGGCCTCAGATCCGCTCACATCGTCAGAGGAGCTGTTTACAGCTGATGTAAAACTCCTGAGCCAGACTATTTACCCCAGCCCTGATGAGTCGGGTCAGAACACATCTTTGGGTGTTTCCTGGTTATTTTTACTCCCAGAGGGAAGGAGAGAGTAGAACTGCTTTAGAAGAGAAGCATCTTCATCCTCATCAATACCTGATGCTCAGATGCCTCAGCTGATTGATCACCTCTCATTGGTTCAGGATCAATAAGATAATTACAGTTTTAATAAATCAAGTCAAATTGTTTTCATTTGTGTTAAACTCTAAATCAGACAAAATTGGGAGAGTAAAATAAAAACATGTTTAAGTTTTTGTTGAACTTCTGTTTCATTGATAACTCAAAATGAATGTTTTTTTTATTCTTTTAACACTTTTTAGCAAACAAATCTACAAACTACATTTCCCAATATGCAGTTTGAAATCAGTAAATCGTCTGTTCCCTGCAGGTGGGTCTGACTCGTGTCCTGGAGATGACAGGTGAGCTGCTACAATACTTCCAGACCCTCTTGGTGGCGCTGTTGTTCCGAGCAGAGAGTCTGAGAGAGGCCACTCTGAGGGGGATCGTAGCGAGAGCGGCCATGTTAGCCGAGCTAACCCCGGTCCGACAGGTCCGAGAACTGCCGGTCCAGATCCAGCAGGTGCTGCAGGACCTGCGGGAGCTCTCCAAGATCCTGCTGCAGTTTATGATCAACACCACGCCGCTGTACAACATGGTAGGCTGAGACACCGCTGACACACACCCAGAAACTTACCTGACACACAACTGACACACAACCGGAAACATACCTGACACACACCTGGTAACATACCTGACACACACCCAGAAACATACCTGACACACAACTGACACACAACCGGAAACATACCTGACACACACCTGGAAACATACCTGACACACACCCAGAAACATACCTGACACACACCTGACACACACCCAGAAACATACCTGACACACACCCAGAAACATACCTGACACACACCCAGAAACATACCTGACACACAACCGGAAACATATCTGACACACACCTGGAAACATACCTGACACACACCCAGAAACATACCTGACACACACCTGACACACACCCAGAAACATACCTGACACACACCCAGAAACATACCTGACACACACCTGACACACACCCAGAAACATACCTGACACACAACCGGAAACATATCTGACACACACCTGGAAACATACCTGACACACACCCGGAAACATACCTGACACACACCCAGAAACATACCTGACACACACCCGCAAACATACCTAACACACAACTGGAAACATACCTGACACACACCTGGAAACATACCTGACACACACCTGGAAACATACCTGACACACACCTGGAAACATACCTGACACACACCTGGAAACATACCTGACACACACCTGGAAACATACCTGACACACACCTGACACACCCGGAAACATACCTGACACACACCTGGAAACATACCTGACACACCCAGAAACATACCTGACACACACCTGGAAACATACCTGACACACACCCAGAAACATACCTGACACACACGAAAACATACCTGACACACACCCAGAAACATACCTGACACACACCTGGAAACATACCTGACACACACCCAGAAACATACCTGACACACACGGAAACATACCTGACACACACCCAGAAACATACCTGACACACACCTGACACACCCAGAAACATACCTGACACACACCCAGAAACATACCTGACACACACCTGACACACCCGGAAACATACCTGACACACAATCGGAAACGTACATAACACACACTATGAAACATACCTGACACACCCGGAAACATACCTGACACACACCCAGAAACATACCTGACACACAACCGGTAACATACCTGACACACACCTGGTAACATACCTGACACACCCAGAAACATACCTTAAACACACCTGACACACACCCAGAAACATACCTGAAACACACCCGGTAACATACCTGACACACACCTGGAAACATACCTGACACACAACCGGAAACATACCTGACACACAACCGGAAACATACCTGACACACACCCGGTAACGTACCTGACACACACCTGGAAAAATACCTGACACACACCTGACTCACCCGGAAACATACCTGACACACACCATGAAATATACCTGACACACACCATGAAACATACCTGACACACACCATGAAACATACCTGACACACACCATGAAACATTTACATCAACGTCTGATAGCTAGCTGTGTGACTCTCAAGTGCTGTATTTTTGCGAGTTTTCTCCCCGACAAAACCCACAATGTTGACAAAGGCACCTGCCGCCGCGCCTGACAGACAGAGGAAGATGTTAACCATCACACAAAAAGTTCAACATCTGGACATGCTGTAGGAAGGTAGAAGTTACACGGCTGTAAATAAATAAATAAATGAATCTTCGGTTTGTTACATAAAGAATGAGGAAAATAAAAGGATGACCGCAGCAATAAGTTTTTACAAGGATGCAAAAAGGGTTGTAACTGTCCAGTTTTAATTTCGAGTGTTTAAACTAGTGAGAAATATGAGAAAATGTTAAAGTGCAACAGAACCCCATGAAAAATCATAACCCCGCCCCCAGACAACATTTGAAAAATTCTACAAAGTGGGCGGTGCCAGGAGGAATGCAGGGGCGTGGCCAAGTGTGGAGGACGAGCGGAGGGGGGAACGTGGGGGTGTGTTCAGGAGGACAGTGACCAAAGCGATGTTGGTAGTTTTGCGACTGATTGATCTGATCGACGTTTATCTGTTTTGAACGTGAGCCTACATTAGCATTACCACTCAAGAGACTGGACCCATCATGTCTCCCTCTCCCTCAGCAGCACCGGCTTTTTTGTGCTTTGGCTACACTCAGTTGCACCGTGACGAATACCAGAGGGAGATTGTCTACTCGCGACGCGGCAGACGTCTGACTATATAACTAAATGCAATGTAGTTTTCTAAAGTAACCTCATCACTGTAAGGAACACTGGACGAAGTCGTAGTACTGGAAGCCATGTTAACCTTGGCATGAAACGGCCACCGTAGGAGTTAAAACGCGCTCAGAATGGGGGGGGGTCTAGAACGTAATATTCAGGTGGTTGTTTCACTGCTAGATGGGAGAAGTTCTTACACAATGTAGCTTTAACGACTCACTAGAACTCTGGCAAAGACTTTTCTCTTGGTTGCATGGAGGACAACTGTTGATGGGTTAGGTGTAGGAAGGGACATCCTAAATCCCTCCCAGAGGTTTAGCTATAGGTATTGGGTTTGGACCTTGGTCCAATTCTCCTCACAGGTCATGTTGCATTAATTCCTGTTTCCTGTTTGTCTCAGCTGGAGCAGTCGACGCCTCAGGAGGTGGAGGACTTCCTGAACAAGGAGGATTTTTCTGACAGCTCATCCCGTCGTAGCTCAGCCAACAGCCTCTTTCAACAGGCGATGGATGGCCGACCTCGGCGCCGCCGCAGTCTCTACTCACGTGCCACCCGCGGCTCCGGAGGTCCCCAAAGCCCTGACCCCCCCAACGGTCGGCGCTCAAGCATGAAAGAGCATTCCACCGCAGAGACGGACGGGACGGCCCACCCTTTCGAAGGCAAAGCTTTCCGTCGACCGTCTGCCACCGAGCTGCTGCTCACGCCACTCAAACAGTTCGTCGCCCAGAGCCAGAAGGCCCTGGAGTACCTGAGCCCCAACTCCAGCGATGGAACCGCCACCTTCACGAAAACAGACGACTCTTAAACGTCCCCCTGCTGTTTGACGCGACACGGTCACGTCCTCAGAGTCTGCTCCCCGATCCACCGCGGCGTCTCACCGCCGCTCCTGACGACGACACGTCTCTGCCTCAACTGACGCTGGTTTGCGCGTTCATGCTGAACCGCAGAGGCGTCACCAAATTAGCGCTCGGTCACTGATGCTGGAATTCTGCTGCACTCCCACCACAGTCCGATACCCCGAGGTTATCTGAAGAAATATCTGATTTTTTTGCTTTAATCTGCACACTGGATAGTAAACTGTACACAGTCCTGCTAAAATGCCAGGTTTGCTATGATGTAAATAACAAATTATGTGAAATCTGACAAATTTACTCAAATAACCCAAAAGATGCAGAGGCCATTTTATTGATCTAGCATCTTCCGCTTTCTAGCCGACACCTTAAGATTTGGTTTCAAACTGACTGATATTTAGAACTGTCCATGTCTAAGAACAGTAACCCCAGATCACGATGCTGCCACCACCGTGTTCTACTGTGTGGTGTGTCCCAAAGTTTCCAGGGTGGTTTAATCCGAACAGAGCTCGTTATCGCACCAGGATTTGGAATATTTTCTTTGGCAGAAAAGGCGTTTTTCTCTTGTAAACCTCCTTAGTTCAGCGGAAAGGAGATTGTGGACCAGAACCAGTACTGGTTGGGATTTCCTGAGGCTCCTTCAGGCTTTGCTCCTATAAGCAGCTTCCCCGATGACTCAAAAAAAAAACTGTGAAATTCTTTGTACCATTCTCCTGATTCCTTTGAACAACGAGATATTTCCTAACCTCTCCGAAAACTGTTTCTTTAGCTAAAAGGTTTTAGATCTTCACTGATATCAGGTCTGAACCCAGAAAAACTGAACACTGAAACTGATAGAAATCACGAATGTATCCCCCCCCCTCCCCTCCCTATTATAAAAACCTGGCATTTCAATAGGAGTGTAGAGTTTTTACATCCCCCCTCGCTCTACTGTATAAAACTGGATCATAGGATCAGAGTATTAGCAGTGGGCTGAGTACACAGCCTTGTGGGATGCCTCCTGAAACTCAAGTTTTTGCAGTCATTAGGTAAACCATGGTTTTATTTTCCAAAAGAAGCAGAATTTAAGCTTCAGAGACGAATCACTGATCTCTGGGATTCAATGTGTCTGATTTTATCATGCATTTATTTCAATATACTTTATCTCTAACTCTTTTATTTCTGATCATTAAATCCTGTAAAACTGGCCGATCTTCAAGAACCCTAATGTGTAAGGCAAATAATCTGAGCTCAAGTTTATAAACATAATTGTTGTGTATTTTTGGATTGAGCTGAAGAAATGAACTGTAAATGTTGCTTACAGATGTAATCTGATGGGGTGAAGGTGACGTTGTGTTTTGGGTTTCTGTTGAACAAAAGGATGTTCTTTAAAATAAAAGAGTGTCAGCCTGTTGGAGAAATTAGCAGCTGGATTTAGGTTGCTGTTGTCGAAAGGCAGCAGAGGTGAAGCCAAGCAACTCTACAATCAATTAAAGCTCTTTTCTTCTTTTTATGCTTAAATAGTCCTGAATTTTTTATTTATTATCTCCTTCTTTGTCATCAACGTGTCGCATCTCCAGCAATGTCTGTAGTGAATGTAATATTTCTATCTGGAAAAGAAATATGATGAAATAAAGCCTCTTCACAGCTCTGGATTGGAAACTGATTTTATTCTGGTTATAATGCAGGAAAAAAAGTTGAAACACATTTTTTTACAACAGAAACATGAATTTAAACAGATTCATTTACAGCAGGACATTCCTGGAGGTTCCGTCACATTTAAACCCTTTTAATGAATGGAAACTAGCACCTCCTGCTGCCTGCAGAGCTCATGACCTCCGACAGGAACCTCCTCCGCCTGTCTCCCTAAAACACAACAAGCAGAAATAAATCGGCTCGATGCTGCAGCTGAACGTTCAGCACCCACTGAAGACTAGCTTGGAATCAGCAGGATTCGTCCACTGTGGAGGACGTCAGGCAGCCTCTCCGATTAGTGATGCTGGTGGACCTTCTGGTTGAAGAACATCAACCAACCTCCATCTCAGTTGCTTTTATTCTTCTATCTTCGCTTCTAGGCCCAACTTCCTGTAACTAAACACCTGCACAACCTCTTTCGTCGACTTCCTCGGCTTTCAAACGAAGAATCGGTCTGTCAACCTTCTCCAGCCCGTCTCATCTTCGACTGTCCTCAGAAGGCCTTTCGGACAGTAAGTCCTCACCGCCTTCGTTTCGTCTAAACCAGTAAAAACGACCTCTGGGCGAGTTCATTCGCCTCGCTTCTTCCCGAACACCGCCGACACGCTCCTGACGATCCCCCTGACGCCCGCCATGCTCTTCCTCAGCGCCCGGGTCTCCCTGACCAGGTCGACCAGGCGGTGAAACACCAGCAGGACGCCGTGGTACGTCTCGGCCGCCGACACCTCGAAGAAGCCGCAGCGCTCCGTCAGCGCGAGCTGATGTCCCTCCTCGCCGGAGATGCTGCGGTGCCGCTGCAGGTCCCGCTTGTTTCCCACGAGGACGACGGGTGCCGACGACATCTTCCTGCTGCGACGGATCAGCTGCAGCTGCTGGCGGACGACCTCGAAGCTGCCGCGGTCGCAGATGTCATAGACCAGCACCATCCCGTCCGCCCACTGCAGCTGCTTGTCGCTGATGGAGCAGGTTTTCCCTCCGCCCTGGAGAGAGACCAGACGTTTGTTTTAATCCACGTTTCAGAAATGTACGGCTCTGTTCTGCAGACTCAGTTTACTGCAGGTAAGATACTGACTGCTCACAACCTCTCCACACATCCACTATAAAACCCTGTTGGACCGAGTGTCCATCATATTACAGGTGGAGCTGTGTGGTGTGAAAGAGCAGGTGAGGACGTACCTGTGAGTCCCAGATGTTGATGCAGATCTCCTGACCATCGACTCTGTCGACTCGACTGTAAATGGACTCTAAAATCAGCAGGCAGATTGAGAAACAGTTTAGCCTAAATAGAACCAGAATACGACTGAAAGCGGCTCGAATATTAATTTGTGCGGATGATCGATCAGGAGGAGGTCTCACCGATGTCTCCGTACTCTCCGATGAATCGTCTGGTCAGAAATCTGACGGCCAGAGCTGCAAACGGTGACGACATTAATATTAGGGTCAAAAACAACCAAATTAAGTTTAGTTTCAGTTTTTATCCCAACAATGAAACAAATCTTTATTTTACTGAAATCCGACACCATAAAAATCATCTTTTAACCTTTAAGCTGTAACTAAACATTTGATCTAAGCTCTCCCTGATCCTAAACCCTGAACTTTAACCGTAATAAAGGCAGAAATGAAACACTAAACATGAGTTTTGTCTCACCGGTTTTGCCCACGTTGTGCGCCCCGAGCAGCAGGATGTTGACCTCCACCCTCTGCTGGTTGGCCTCCATCGCCTCCATGCGGCTTTTCACCTCCACCACCATCAGGAATCTGTTCTGGTTGTAGTTTTTCTGCGAACGTCAAGGTTTTGTGCAGCTCCTGCTGAAGGTCCTGGCCTTCTTATACACAGTGTGGGGGCGTGGCCTGAGTCCAGAGGCAGTCTGTGATTGGTGGACGGGGCTTATGTAAAGTCTGATTAGTGCATGTTTGGTCTGCTGGTGTTTTAGGTCATGCTTTGCTGCATCTGTGAGGACCACACTGTTATAAACCTCATGATGAGGACATTTGTATTATGGGGACATTTTTGCTGCATGGTAGAAATGTTTGGACGTATCAAATCTGTACTGCAAAACTTTCTTTCTCGCAGCTTTGGTTGCAGCAGTGATGAGGATAACATTTTGGAGACAAAATAAAAACAAAAATCACCCGCCTCTCTTTTCTGTGTAAAACAAACGGTTTCAACGCTGACAGATTTGGGACAAACTAGATTCTTCTGCTTTTCAGGGCAGAAGAAGCAGCACTGCACTGCCCTCTGGTGGCTGAACTGGTGAACAGCTGGTCGCTGCAGTTTACCCAGACACCAATAAAATACAATAAATAAAAGAAAAACGAATTAATTGACATTGAATTTTGCTTTAAAATAAACAAACTAAATGGTCCATTTCCCCAAACTTGGACAAAACACTTCACATAAAACCGATAAAAACAGCCGATTAGAAACGTTTATCATATAAAAAGGCAGAAATATTGGCTTTAAAGTCGTGTGATCCATCACTGGTAATAAAGATTCTTAAATATTTTTCATATATAAATACATATTTTCATATTTCTCAACATAAATGGTTGAACTCTGCTGGGTGCAGGAGCGGCTACTGCCCTCTGCTGGCTGAACTCAAGCCGAACAGAAACGGTCAATATTGAGACGTCACAACCAGTAAATTTGTTTTTTCCTTTTCCCACTAGTTTGAAACCTGGACTGGATTTTATGAAGACGACAAAGATCTGGTTGGTTTTCCATAGAACCGGTGAAGAACCATGACTTTCCACTAAAATCGTCTAGTCGTTCCAGTAAAGGTTTGATTTCCCTCTGGTGCGTCGCGCGGTGGCGATTCTAGACCAAATTTACCAGGGGGGCCAGGGTGAGGCCTGAGTTTGTTCATGGGGGCACAAAACAAAAGAATGAAATGATTTTTAACTCATTGTTAAAATAAAACTTTAAAAGTAAGAAATGAAATCGGTCCAAGAGATAATTTATGGTTTCTGTCCTAATTCATCTTAGAAACACAGAGACACAGGACATTCAGAGACCAGCTGACCTCTGTATGACCCGAATCCTGCAGATTATGCCCCCCCCACCCCCACAAAAAAAGGGCTCAGGGTTTTCAGTTTTATAATCTCTTATTTTTAATGTCTGACATTGTTTTAGAAAAATATCGGAGGAATTCTGATGCATCCAGGAAGCATTCGCTGTGAGGCATTCGTCCCCACGGGATCGCTGGCAGTAAATAACCTCCTGGTGCAGACAGGAAACCCAACATTCAACAGTGATACTGACTTCATTTACCCGCTCCGCACGACCCCGATCAATAAACCAGATCCATAAAAGAGAAAGGTATCCATGTGATGCAGTCGTACAGAGAAGCATTTCATACTTTAACTGAAGTTTTAAGTTTTAAGGCAGAGTACTAATAATTTACTGGCTCATCATGCAACAGAAAACACTGAATGTAACTTAAATCTAGGCGGCTTAACACTTTTAGTATCTTTATATTCAGCTCCATCAGATTGTTCAGGAAAGGTTTCCATGAATGTTTCAAAAAATAAAAATAAAATAGCAAAAAAAAACAAACAAACAAAAACAAAAATAAATCTACCTTCGGTTTTAAAGTTGCTAAAGTTCCAGTTAGAGTTTTGGCTCATTTCTTATTTTCTGAGAGCAGCGTTGATGTTTCACACACAGAGTGAGTATTTCTAAAGGATCTGCAAACGGAGCAAATCTTAAGGCACTTAGACAGAACCCGACCCATAACGGGTCACCGGACCGACCCGATCCCACTCAGCTCTAACCGGCTCCGTCTCAATTTTTCACATCTGATCCAAGTTTTTCTGTCTTTGGCCTCTTGGCAGCAGAAGTTGCCTTCAGGTCCAGAAAGTCCCTCAGTCTCTTCTTCAGAACCTTCAGCTTCGACTGGGAGTTGAGGTGGAGCGAAGCGCCCGGACCTTCTGGACCACACGGCGCGTCTGGAGTGGGCGCCATCAGGAGCGAAGGATAAAGGTCCGAACCAAAAGTTTCCTCCAGCTTCTTCTGGAAGCTGTGCTGCAGGTCCATCAACGGGTCGCCCTGGAAACAGCAAAGAGACGCAAACATGGAAACATGTGATCAGAAAGACCTGACGGTCCTCCATCTGCTGGAGCCAGCCGGATCCAAGAGGTTCTGCTAAGAACCGTCTCTACATTATGATCTCTGCTGTAATCCTCCAGACTCAAACAGATTTTTTTTCCTTTATTTTCAGGCTGAATTTTAAATTTCAGGCAGCTATGCAGTAAAAGTTTTCCAGAACCTTTAACCAAATTTCCATGATGAAAAATAACACATTCGTGAATCAATTTAAAGTGTTATCCGCATTTCTTGGTTGATTTTGAGGCTGTTTACAAGAAGACATGTCATGCAAAACCCATTTGAGTTTTAAAGCATGTGCTGTTCTCTTGTCAAAAACATACTTGTAAATATTATTTGACTACAAGTTTGCCTATCAAAAAGTGTCAACCGACGCCCCATTGACTTGCTGAATGCTTGTTGAATTTTATTTTTTTAGTTTTTACTCAACTTATTCCCACTTTACCCAGCAGATGGAGCTGCATGTAAGGTAACTAGCCCCTGTTTCAGAACAATGACTTCTCCTTAAATCCCAACTGATAAAACATCTAATATCAACGCTGGGGTACGCAAAAAAATAAAATAAATAAATAAACAAATAAATTATTCACGCAGTGGTATAATTTTAATAACTTTAACTGCACTCTTCAACCAAACTACCTTTAGAGTATTCAGTGGTGCAAGACTCCCAGTGAACAATATGTACTTAAGTCTTTCAAAAGACATAAAAAATGCCTTCAGTGCATCTACTAATGATGACCCAGTACAGTTGACATAGATTTATAGAAATAAAGTAGCTGTGGTGCATTAATTGAAGTTCAAATAAAAATAAAATAAAGTGTCTCAGTACAGATTGAGTCCTGTTAATTCTTAAAGCAGACATATCATGCTTTTAAATATTTCCTTTTTTTACATTTAAACTACGCAGTTGTGGTCCTCACATTGTGGAACTACAAAGGTTGGGTCTGAATTGTTCATTATTGAAGCTCCACTTACCTGTGAGGTGTGGCTGAACAGACCCCAGAGGTCGGAGACGACGTGCGCAGATGTTTGATACGGAGGCGAGAGGTGGAGGCTCAGGCGCTCCGATATCAGCATCAGCTCAGACCAAAGATTCAACTGTAAAAAGCAACAGGGGGACACAGTTAGCAGCCGCAGCGCCAGACGTCAGGCTCAGACGGTTTAAAGTCCAGGGCTCTCATTTATAAAGCTGCTGACGCACAGATCTGTGCGTATTTCCTGCGTAGGAACAATTCTACACATTGTGTGGTATTTAGCAATTTGTACTTGTGCGTAGAATTGTTCCTAAATATAAGTACACTTTTAATCGTGCGTACGCACAGAGGAACAGCAACACTGAAACAGTTTTACTTTGACATAATATTTCTCTCAGCAGTTTATCGCCTCCATCCACCTAGGAGCTCATGTTGGCGTCTGTCTGTCTTTTAGCTAAATAACTCAAAAAGTTATGGACAGATTTGGATTAAACCTTCAGAAAAAATTTGAAATAAAATTTGAATTTTTTTATTTATTTGTTTGTCACACCAAGCGCTTCAGCTTAATGGGATGTTGTTACACTTTTAATTAAAGGGTTTGCAAACTGTACTGTGACAACGGTCCCGCTTATCAGTGAAGCAGGTTGTTGCTTTTTCCTTGCGTACTGATGGCGGCCAAAGCTGTGTCTCCAATTACGCACGGCCACACATGTGTTAAGATGATGATCGGTTCACCTTCAGTAGGAGATCTGGTCCAGCTGTGTGCTGAGGGACGTTTTATTGTGTAAAGTTTGATATCAAACCTTTTTTTTCTTTATTTCCAACAGGAACATCTCCACTGTCCCGACCGCATTTACTGCTTGTGTCACTTTCTCCAGGCAGAGTTATTTTTTTATTGGTTCTCCCCGAGCTGATAGAACCAAACAGAAATGTTCAGGACTAATTTAACTGATTTAATTTGTTCAAAAAAAGTTACAGGTTTCAAAAGAAGTTAGTAACAGCAAATGAAATGATTCTTTGCTACATTTGTTATGTCTGCTCTGCAGCAGAAATATAACGGCTGCTTGTTGAGGAAATGAAGCAAACAAACCGCTGATGGCAATATGAATTTGTATTAACTATGACAATTTTTTTTAAAAGTCTGTTCATCATGAATTCTTTTTTATCACCCCGCCTGTTTCACCTCGATCTCGGTGTCACTGAAATTCCTTTTTTCGCTCTCTTGGCCGTTTTTTTAAGGAAGAACGTGAGGACTCAATGTATGTGACAGATGATGTGGTGTTACCAAATATGGTTAATTGGGGGCGTGTCTGTATGCAAATGAACGTGAACGGGCACGAGCGCCTGGGTACGCACATGTGGGATTTATCATCAGATTAACATGGGTATGAGTGGCTAGCGCACATTTCAGAAATCTGACTTTTAACTGTTTGTACGAACTTTCTAAATTTCATTCGTCGGATAGAGTAGAGGACATTTTCTACGAATGTTTGATAAATGAGGGACCTGGACTCACATTTATAGATTCTGATAATCGAGTTAAGTCAAGTCTGCTTTTATTAAAAGGTGCTTGGATATCAGAACCAAAGTAAAAATGTTGTTAAAAATGTTGTGTTGAACCTCAAGATTTTGATTTTCTCAGTAAAATGTGACGAAACGTCTCGATCTGGATCGGCTCTGTTTGCTGCCGAACTGACCTGAGAGAAGCGTCGGCAGCCTTCGACCTTCAGGTGCAGCAGGAGAGTCTCGCACCTCTGAAACACACAGAACTGGGTTTGAACAACCAGAACCAGAACCGGATCACATGATCCCCCCCCCCAGAGTCTAAAGGTTCTGACCCGCTGGTCCTGCAGGCTGAGAGAAGAACACTGTGGACTCTTTGGTCGGTCGAAGCTGTAGGGGTCCAACGGGTCCGATAAGTCCTGGCACAGCGAGCAGACCAACTCTGACCTGTAAGACAGAGATGAGGGAGGAAGTTTACACTAAATCATCATCATCATCATAAAGAGGCTTCGCTCATTAGGACCCGGTCCGGTTTTAATCTACGAAATCCTTTTTAGTTGATTATATTAAATGGGTTTTAAGGCGGACGTCAGGATTTGGCCTTATGGAGGATCCTAGCTTTAGACTACGGATGTTCGATATCGGCTTTTTTTTGGTTTTTCATCGATATCCGATATAGTCTAAATCTAAATTATACCGCCGATAGTCGTCCACCTAAAGGTTGTCTCAGAAATGCGGACGCCACAGGATAGATTGCGAGTTTTGCCAAACAGAGAAAAAGATCTCAAAAACTAAACCTTAGATGTGTCACATTTTGACATTTTGAATGAGAGGAGAAGAAGCTGAAGAGTTTGATGTATAATATCTGTATGATGTGAAAGTATAAACGTTGTGTCATAAAAAAAAGTTAAAAAAAGTTCAAACTGATACCAATAGTTTCCGATATTCTATTTTAATGCTGACATCCCTGAGAAATGGCCAAATTGGTCCTCATTAGGGCTGGACAGGATATCGACTCATCCAATTTTCTGTTTATGAAGAAATAATTTTTTGGGAAAATCCCAAAATAAAGGGGGGGGGGGGGGAGTCACCAACTGGCCTTCCATCTTGTTTTACAGCGTCTTTTTATTTGGACTTGAATTCAGGTAAACTGGGGGGGGCTGCAAGATGGCGGACCAGCCAGGCTACTTTCTTTAAGTTCCTGAATGAAAGTCCCGAACTGAGATAAAACACCTTCTTGTTCGAAGCTGAAAACTGATCCGTGGAAGAAATCACACCAAGGTAAAGATTTCGAACTGTTCCGCTGCCCTCCGAAAATGATTTTCATTATTAAAAAAGTGACGCGGGAAAACATGGAGACTAGCAAAGGAACAGCTAGTGCTACATCAACAGCAAACCGTGGAGGCCGACCATAACAACCAGGTAGGAATCAATGAAGAAGAAATCTTCAAACACCACGACTAACCGTGCCTCCAAATAAGGTAAACGCGTCTGAAGCCAACAACGCTGGGAACCTGGGCCTCACTGAAGCTATCAGTAAGCTAACAGAGAAAAGCGACGACTCAGCTAACATTGCCAAGCATCAAAGCTGCCAATATGAAATAATGCAGAAGCAGCCTGAGGGAGCTAGAGAAGACGGTTCCCATTGTCTCTACAGAAACAGAGAAGCTAAAAGAAAAAAGTTGGTGGAATTTAAAACTACGTCACGTTGGTCCTATAGATGGCGCCAGAGAGATTCCTGACTGATAGATGCGAGCAGCTGCCACGACGGCTAACATCACTACAGCAAGGCCAATGCTTTCTGCATTGGAGGCCGACCTTTAACGCCTCTTTATATTGTTCAATAATATAACCAAATTTTTCATTATATTCTATATTCTCCATTGCTGAAACGACAACTTATATTCAGCAGTGATTTCTCTTGGTTCTTAAGGGTTAAAGGTCTTAAAATGTCGTTCCTGATATTTGAGGGGACTCTTCTTGTGAGCGACTCCGTTCCAAGTCACAACCTAAACAGGAATCCATTTTGTTTTCTCATAGATGTCATCTTATCTTTGCAATTATTCATCAACAAATACTGTACCTCAAATATTCTGTTAGGCGGTGATTTTAGATGAATGGCTGGACAGATCACCATCTAAATTTGCTACCATTTAAACCCAATGTTATAATTTTTGTCTAAACCTCAGCTTATTTGATCTTTGGCGGCTTGCTAACTGGACAGATCCATCAAATCCCATATTGACGTTAACCTCAGATGGTATCGTTCGATTTAATATAAGCACTGATATTTCTGCTGACCACCGCATAATACAGATTTATTTTGTGCTAAAGACAAACAGGTTCACAACCGAGGATAGTGGAAACTTAATTCAAGTGTTTTATATACTGAATCTTTCTGTTAAGAAGTTAAACAAGAAATTACAAATATTTATAATTATAAAAACATTTACTCAAATGTTAACAAATGGGTATTTTTCGAAATTTAGAGATAGTCAATATGTCAATAAACATAGCCTAGTAAAAGTCTAGCATCCACCAGCAAACAGAAATAAATTAGACACCATCAAAGAAATTAATACATTTTATAATAAAACGATGCTGATTAATTAATTAATTAACATATATTACAAACTCGCCTACACCAATAAAGCTAAAGGGTCAAAAACCTTGGATCACGTGCAAAATGGATTGAGAATGGTGAAAAGAGCACTGCCTATCTCTGGCGTCAGACAAGAAAGTTAACGCTATTAAAAGTTTATTTAATAACAGCAATCTTTGTGCTGATCCTAGGTTAATCTCAAAGGAAACGTTTAGTTTTTATAGGATGTTATAGTCCTCATCTTACGCAATCGTCGATGCTGAATCTTTTTTCACTCTATATCTCTGTGGATAAAAGTTTTACGGAAATCTGAGACGCAACTACTACTTTAGAAGAGCTAGATATGTCTATCTATGCTTTATCTATTGATAAAGCCCCAGGGTGAGACGGATTAACTTTTTTCAACTTTTGAAAAAGAAAACAACAACCTTTAAATCAAAAATAGCCTTCTGATCTCTTCAGATAGTACCAGGGAATGTAAAATACAGACAAAAATATCCATTTCTTTTATATTGTGATATATATCGATATCGACTGATATGAACAACAGTTTTTTCCATGTTGCCCTGCCCTAAACCCAAAAAATAAAGCCCTACAATCGAAAGACTGGTTTTCCCCGCCCACTCATGAATAATACATGAGCTGCGCACTGATTGGCCGGTTTATGACGATAGGGTGAATAGTTCTATACTGCAGACGTTAAAGTGGGTGGAGACATGTAAATTTAAGACGGGGCGTGTCTACGGCTTATGATGCGTTATCGGAGGCTTTCAGAACGGATTAGACGGGGAGCTGAAGGCAGCGCAGTTCTCCTGAAAGATCCACCAGAACGGACCAGTGGGGCACCGCAAGGCTGGTTGCTGGGAACCCTTTCTTTTTTTAAGCCCCCCCCCCCCTCCCTCCGCCAGTTGAGTAGATGACGCTAGTTTCCTACCAGATGTCTGGTCCAAAAGGAGGGACGTGGCAGTCTCTGTGGTAACCCCGACCACAGACTGTGCAGATCTTTGATGCGCTGGACGATCCACACGCGGCGCAGGAAATGACCTCCAGGGTCAGCGGAGACTTGGGAGAATGAAGCTCTGTGAAGTCTTCGGTGATGTCCGAAGCGTGGTCGGTGGCGGTCTCTGAGACGTCTTCGCCGCTGGACTGCGGGACAGCAGAAGATCAAGCTTCCGGAGGGCTTTAAAGGAGTCGTAAGTCTGCTATGTTGGGATTAATCATGAAGAAGAACCAACCTGAGCGTCGTCCTCCACCTCCTGCAGGTACAGCTCGTCCCTCTGGTTTCCGAGGATGAAGTGGTACCGAGGCTGGGGACGTCCAGGTCCAGGCTGGGACAGAGGGAGTCTCAGCAGAGACACTGTGGGCTGCCAGTAGAGCTGGCTGTAGTCCTGCTGCCAGGTGTTGGCGCTCAGTAGATCTCCGTCTTCGCTGTCTGACGTTTCAGTGGAAGAAAGTTTCAGTCCAAGCTCCGGTTCTTCAGACAAGGCAATGGACACCCTGTCCTCAAATGTTAAAGGTGAAGCTGGTGCACCAGGAACGTCTCTTTCTTTGGTTCTGGACGCTTTGGCCTCATAAATTTCATCCGCTGGAGGTTCGTTCTCAACAACGGTGACGTCATCGTCTGAAGCTCCAGGTGAAACGGGTCCAACCAACGTCTGGACCTCTTCAAAGCTCGGTTTGACGTTGTATACTTCCGGCAGCGACTCACCGTCTGAGGATCCTTGTTCCTCAGAGAGCACGATAGTGTCTAAAGTTCTGGTTCCGGTCCGTTCCACCTCCGATCCTGTAGGTGGCGGTCCATCCTCCCCAGACGACACCTCGACGAGATCCTGGTCAAAGGTCCCACGCGTGATTTCTTTGGATCTGGTCTCGGTTTGTTCTGATGGCCTCCGTTCTCCTGCAGGGTGCGCTCCTCCTGAACCGTCTACCGGTCCGGACTCTGGTGCTTCGGGGCTTGGATCGGACCCATCGCTGGTCGGCTTGTCCGGTTCTGGTTCCACTATCTGTTGGACCCTGTGGTCGGGACCAAACATCTCCTTTAAATCAGCATTCTGCTGCTGGTCCGTCACGGCGGAGGGAGGAGGTCCGTCCCTGGAGATGAGATGTTGTTCTGGGAGCAGCTGATTGTTGGATTCTGGACCGACCCAGACCTCTGGACACGCAGAACTCTGCTGGAAAGAGGGGACGTCCTCTTTAAGAGCTGGAGGTCCGACCGAGACCGCAGCAACCTGTGGAGTTTCACAGCTCTTCTGAACTGTGAGGGAGTCGTTCTGCAGCACCGGAAGCAGGGCCTGGTCCGGGCGGAACCCGGAGCCGGTCCCAAACACCGGGTGCGGGGAGGTGGTGTTGGTCAGCAGCAGTAAGGCAGACTGGTTCTGAGCGGTAACAGCGTGTTGGCTCAGAATCAGCTGGGGCTGGACCGGACTGAGGGCGGCGTTAAGCAGCGATGGGTCCGGTACTGGCGGGAGGATGGGCTGAACGCCGGCGGACTGACTTGTGCTGGAAACCACCTGGGGGAGGAACAGATAGGTAGGAGGGGTGGAGTAGGTGAACGACTGGAGCCCAGGGATGAAAGGGGGAAACTGGACCTGAGGGTTGGTCAGAACCAGACCTCCAATCTGGGTTTGGGTCTGCTGCTCTTTCCCAGGAAGGGACTTTGTGTTTTTAGGAGAAGCAGAGGAGCTTTTGGACCTGATCATCCGATTCTTCCACTGAAACTTGACGAACATTTTCCCTGAGTTGGACTCCAGCTGAGACTTGGTGAGAACGTTGATCTGGACCGTGGAGTCAGAACCTTTGGAGGTTCTTTCAGAGACAGAGACAGACGGCCCATCTCGTTTCATCCCCCCAGAACCTCTGGCGGTCTTGGAGGATGAGGAGGACAGAGGAAGACCAGACTGATGGGACGGGTTCTGATGGTGACCAGGAGCCGGACCTGTGGAGGCAGGAGGAGGACCTGCCTCAGCAGATGAATACGGTAACGTCTGATTAAGGAGAGTACAGAGGTGCGGATTCATTGCCTCGATGGTCTTGGCGGTTCTGGACTTGACGACTGGAGCCAGGCGGAAACTCTGGGCTGAAGATGCCTGGGAAACAGAGCTAGGGTCCAAATTGCTGCCAGAGGCTGCCGGGCTGATAAGTGGAGCGGGAGGAGCAGCATCAGAATCGGGCCGAGGCTGAAGGCCGGTTCTACTAGAGGATGCTGGGCGGCTGGATGAGCAGCTGGAGGCTGAGATGGAGGTGTGTGAGGAGCTAAGTCCAGGTGAGGAGGAGGAGTTGGAGGAAGAGCTTTCCTCTTGGGACGCGGCGAAGGGGATCCAGGAGACGTGAAGTTTACCTGGAATCAGAAACAGCCGGTCAGAACCAAGTCCAATCTAAAACACGCGGAGATTGCTTCTCTGAGCTTTCTGGAGGACTTTGGCTCAGCTTCAGTCCACACCAGAACCTCTGCTTCACTGACTCAAAAGTCTGGGACAGAACCGAAGGTCCTGTTCACTGAGAAACCGTTTAATACTTGTTCTTTGTGAAATACGATCGGTCACTCTAAGCTGCATGCTGCACATGAACATTTTCTCCAACCTGCACTGCCTGCATTAATCGCAGAAAGAAAACAGACAAAAAGACAAAAACAGGCAAAAAGAGCGAGTCAGAGAAAGCCAGTCCCTTCTACGTCACAGAGAAAATAAACATTCATGGCTGCTAGAGGAAGATAACCGTTAATGACTCTGCTAGTTGAAGCTAACCAGTAGCGACTCTGCTAGTAGAAGCTAAAGCCGTTTTCATACAGAAGTTCTGGAATATTTGCGGACAATTCCATCCGGTCTTTAACCGGAGTTGTGTTTTCAAACACACCACTTTTTTCCAGAACATTTCCTTTCGGCTGCTTTCACACAGAAAGAAATGTACCGGAGGATCCTGATGAATGTCTGTGGGTGGGGGGTTCTATGTGGATATTACGTAAACTTAGTGCGGCGGGCGTACATGTCATTTCAGGTATTATTGCAAAGATGGTAGACGAAACAGCAGATCTACTCGCAGTGCCCGTCTTTGTGATGTGTGCAATTTTGCGCACATGGAAACGCTTAAGAGACATCGATGAAGAAGCTGAAAGGAAAACAGTGACATTTATATGTCATCAATGTGTGCGCTCACAGCGTTCCATGGCCCTCTCCCCTTTTCAACACCGCCCCACACCCCTCCGGCTTTCGCGGAACATTACCTAACTGTCTGAATGAAAACACCCACCGCGAAAAGTCCGCTCTTGTTACTAGGTCTTCATCCGTAAAATTACCGGTAAAGGGTATCAGGACAAAGTCCAGAAGATTGCTTTCAGACACAAAAGCAAAACAGACGAAGTCTGGAAAATTACCCATTTTCATGGCCTGTTTGAAAGGGGCTTAACCGCTAGCGACTCTGCTAGTAGAAGCTAACCGCGCTAGCGACTGTGCTAGTAGAAACTAACCGCGCTAGCGACTGTGCTAGTAGAAGCTAACCGCGCTAGCGACTGTGCTAGTAGAAGCTAACCGGTAGCGACTCTGCTAGTAGAAGCTAACCGCTAGCGAATCTGCTAGTAGAAGCTTACCGCTAGCGAATCTGCTAGTAGAAGCTAACCGCTAGCGAATCTGCTAGTAGAAGCTAACCGCTAGCGAATCTGCTAGTAGAAGCTAACCGCTAGCGAATCTGCTAGTAGAAGCTAACCGCTAGCGAATCTGCTAGTAGAAGCTAACCGCTAGCGAATCTGCTAGTAGAAGCTAACCGCCAGCAAATCAGCTAGTAGAAGCTAACCACCGGCGACTTGGCTAGTAGAAGCTAACCGCCGGTATAGGTAGCAGATCTGCTTGGCTAGCCAGATCTGCTCGGGGTTCCTGGGCTTGCCGATAGCGTCACATTACGGCAACGCCACTCTAACAAACTACATTGTGCCCCATTTTTAACCCCGCCAAGCACTATATAGTGAAATGTAAAAGAGACATAAATGTTAATAACAGCTCCTGTGGGGATCATCGAGAAAACGTGACATCTTTTCTGGTACTGCTCTTCCATTATGGGCTTTGGAAAGAGTTTAGCAGGTTGTTATTAACCGTATTTTGAGAGATCTTCCCTTATGATCTTTTTTTTTTAGAAACCCAAAAAAATGACAAATGTTTAACTATAAGCCTACATTAAATCAATATCAGATTATCAAGAAAAAGGCTCTCAAAACAAGTCATTTACATAAATTTTTGCATGTACAGTATTTATATAACACCCCTTGCTGTTTGTTCGTGTGTTGTATACTTGCCATTTGTTCAATAAAGTTCTTTTTAAAAATGCACAGTACCGCAACACGCTAACGTTCAGCCAATCATGTAGTGTAATTTTAGCGTTCAGCCAATCATGTAATACGACGTCATAATTAGGCGCAGGCCCCCGAGCAGATCTGGAACCTACACCGGCAAATCGGCTAGTAGAAGCTATCCGCTGGCGACTCGGCTAGCAGAAGCTAACCACTAGCAACTCTCCTAGTAGAAGTTAACCAGTAGCGATTATGGTAGTAGAAGCTAACAGCGACTCGGCTAGTAGAAGCTAAACACTAGCAACTTGGCTAGTAGTAGATAGCAGTTAACAATTCTGCTAGTAGAAGCAATCGATCAGTGACTCTGCTAGTAGAACCTAACCGCTAGCAAACCTGCTAGTAAAGGCTAACCGCTAACGACTCTGCTTGTAGAAGCTAACCGCTAGCGACTCTGCTTGTAGAAGCTAACCGCTAGCGACTCTGCTTGTAGAAGCTAACCGCTAGCGACTCTGCTTGTAGAAGCTAACCGCTAGCGACTCTGCTTGTAGAAGCTAACCGCTAGCGACTCTGCTTGTAGAAGCTAACCGCTAGCAACTCTGCGAGTAGAACCTAACCGCTGGCAACTCTGCGAGTAGAACCTAACCGCTAGCGAACCTGCTAGTAAAGGCTAACCGCTAGCGACCCGGCTAGTAGAAGCTTACCCCCGGCAACTCAGCTAGTAAAAGCTAAACACTAGCGACTTGCCAGGTTCTGGATGGTCTCAGTCTGGGTCAAAAGGTCAGAACCATGCGGTTGACTGCTGGCTGGACAGATGTCCAGTAGACACCCATAAACGCCCTCCATCAGGAGGGGAAGACACCAAAGGTCATTACTAGAGAAGCTGGTTGTTCACTGAGGGCTGGATCCTAGCAAGTTCAAAGAAAGTTGAGTGGAAGGACAAAGTGTAGCCGGATGAGGTGAACCAGGAATAAGCAGAATCCATTCAGGCTGAGGCTGGAGTCAGAACATCTAGATTCGCTACCATACGGGTCCAGAACATGGACTACAAGCATCTTATCTGGGCTGAACAGAACCAGGACCGGACTGTTGCTTAGTGGTCTATAGTTAAAACTTTCATTTCATTTGGACTTCAAGGTCCCAGAGTCTGGAGGAAGACAGGAGAGGACTAAAACCTAGAGTCCAGTTTCCAGAGTCAGTGAGGATCTGGGTGCCGTGTCATCTCCTGGTTCTGGTCCACCGGGTTTCCTGAGGTCCACAGTCAATGCATCCGTCCACCAGGACTTCTTAGAGACCTTCATGCTTCCTTCTGCTGACCAGCTGAAGATAGAGGCGCTGATTCCAGCTTACTTCTGCTTCTCAACAGACGGAAACCAAAGATCCAGACGAGCCAAATCCATCAGAACCAAACCCGCCGATCGAGAAGAACCAGCCAGACCCGGGGCTTACCGAAGTTCAGGATGCCCTCCACCGAGCTTCTGTCGGTGATGACCCTCAAGTTGATCATCTGGGAAGGTGGATGCGAGTCCTTGTCCTCCAGATCCTTCAACTGGGAGGTGATCTGCCAAAAACAGCAAAAAGGTTCACGCTTGGTTCTAATGACTGACTTTAATATCAAGAGTTATTAACGAGCTAATTAACGTCACCTTATAAAAAAAAAAAGGAGAAATTTATCATCTAGGGTGTTAAAAACTTTACATTAAACATGGAAAAATGAAGATTATTCATTTGGGAAAAAGCCTCTCCAAACTTTAACGTCTAGAACTGTAACCTGGACCTGGTGACTACTGGGTACGGTAGGGGACCAGTGGTGCTGTGGGGCGTTCTACCTGAGATATACAGCCCACCAGGGTGGGCAGGTTGCTGGTGCTCCTGGCCTTCTCTGCAGCTTCAGTCACAGGAACGTAGCTCTTCTGCAGCTGCTTCAGCTTCAGAATCTTCCTGTCGATCATGGACCGCTCCACGTCGAAGACCTTCTGCTCACAGGAGCGGAGGAGGAACCAATCAGGCCCGGCAGAAAGTGGTGGCTGACGCACCAAGGTTGGAGCAGTCTGCACTGGGTTACCTGGATCTGTGTGGTGATCTCATTAAACCTCTTCTTCAGGAGCTCCGTCAGCATGTCCACGTTCCTCTGCAGCCGGCTGGTCATGGTGGCCTCGGACTGGCTCAGAAAGCGCAGCCTGCAACACAACAGCAGGGGTCAGAGGTCACAGATCAGGGCAGCGTGGCCCTCCTGAGGAATCATGCCTCATGTTCCAAAGTAAGGACATCAGTCAGGGAGAAGCAGGACCTAAGCTTGTTCTAACCTGTGGCTCCTCATGATCACCATAGTGGACCCCCAACAACGCCGAACCAATAAAGACACAGAAGCTAATGGTGCGTTCAAGTTGTCCTCGGAACTCGTTTTTCCAAGATAAGTTAGCCAGAAATGACGCAATGAACTTGTTTTTCTGAGTTGCGAGCTCGTAAGTTTCAGAGGACCCCGAGATTCCACATTTAAAGATTGCTCCGTCCGGTACTACCCGTCGTCTTCATTTGTTTCCTCATTTCTATGTTTTGTTTTCATTCCGTTTGCATTTCTATGTTTTGTTTTCATTCTGTTTGCATTTCTATGTTTTGTTTTCATTCCGTTTGCATTTCTATGTTCCGTTTTCATTCTGTTTGCATTTCACCGATTGTTATTGTGGTTTTTTTGTGTACCAAGTAGAAGCCCAACAGATTTACTTTCACAAGCGGAGCAGTACAGCTTTTGCTATAGTACTCCACTTGATATATGTGTAAAAAATCTTTATTATGAATTGCTGGGGTTTTTATTTCCTGATGTTATGGACACGGAGACGGAAAATTAAGGAGAAGAAAGAAGGAAGATGAAGAAGAGAGGTAGGAAACAAAAAGTCAAGAGAGAGGGTGAGTTGAAAATACCAGAGAGGAAGGGGAACAAAGAAAACACAGGAAGACATTGAAGTCTGCCTCCATACCCACAGGACGGCAGAGAGAGGGGGAAAAACAAAACAAAACACGAAAAAGGAACATCGACAAAACCAACCAAACATTGTGAACTAAGAATTACACAACCACATCACACAAAAAAAGACATAAAAATACAACAACAATGTCACAGAAAAACTCATGGTACCGATTAATCAAGCTCTAGTAATGATAACCTCAGCCCAAGAATATATCCTTAAACACCAGAGACCCCACATCTATGTGTGTGTGTTAGAATGCTGGTGCATATAAGGTTTCTCCATACGAGTGTTCGATAGCTGGTGTGAGCAGGCATCAATCCGTCTCTCAGGAATCGATGCAGACATGAAGGAGATCGGAGCAAAGACGTCCAAAGGACCCCCAGAGCCCCAGGCGGACCCGGGCGGGGCCGACCGCATCCCCCAAGAGAGGAGCAAAGGAGAACCCCAGGGGAACGTCCAGCGGCTACAATGCAGGGGCCCGGGGGGCAACCGGCCGCCCCAGGGCGGGCCGTTCCATGGACCGGGAGAGCCGGGGCCCAGGGGCACCCCACCCCCCAGCAGGGACCCGACAAAAGACCGGCCGACAAGGGTGCCCCGGTACTGCAGGGGCCGCGGCCGGGCGCCACGCGCCGCCACCACCCTAGGCCAATCCCCACCGCCAACATCCCAGCGCCCCACCCCTGCCCTACGTCGGGGCGCCCCACCGATAGCCGCAGGGGACGGACAGCATCCCCAGGCCGGGCTCAGCCAGCATCTGGACACCAAGTTGTATCAGCTCCCGGGTCCTGATCCCGCGCAACGCAGAGCGCCGAGACCAGGCATCCAACAAAGGCCAGGGCCGGTCCAACCCGCCAATGAACCGACCACGCACGGTGCGCACAGAACAGGTGATCAAACGAGCAGAGACGCCGGATCCGCATCCCGCCGAGCCACCGAGCAGGCACCACCCAACAATCCCAAACCTGGCACCCCTAAAAGAGGTGCCCAAACCAACCAAAGGAAGATATTGGCCCAGCGCATCGGCCGACCGACACACCGGCCCCCCCAGGCCCGGCCAGGCACGCACCAGGTCCGAACCGGATTGACCACTGATGCACCGGCAGGCAGGGGCCCCCGTCACCGGCGGGGAGTGACGGAGGGGAAATAGGCATTTCTATGTTTTGTTTTCATTCCGTTCGGATTTCTACGTTGTTTTCATTCTGTTTGCTATGTAAGTAGCACCGATTGTTATTGTTGTTGTTATCGATACTTAAGTTGTTGCAAATATGAAAACTTCCCGCCAAAATTAACGTTTATGGTTTTTACTGTTCCTGGTGTGTATGCGTTTCTTCTGGCTGTATGTGGCATAACTGTCATGCGTCCATTTCCCCCCCCGAGTTGGTTCAGCTGGACGCATAACGTCATTTCCGGGGACAACTGGAACGCACCGTAACCGTAGGTAATGACCTTTAACTTTTAACCTGCGGAGTCTGACATGAAGGTCTGGGGTTTCTGGTCATTTCTCTGAGCTTCCCGCTCTGACCTTGGGCTGAACCTGCTGGGACATCCGCTCAGCTGTCTGAGACAGTCTGGAGATGACCTTTGACCCTTCCCAGGTCACTGCTGACGTCTGATAAACCTGTAACCTTTTAATAATTTCAAGTTGATGCTTTTGAGGATTTCAGGGATTTTTCAAATTTCCGTTCACTTTTATTCCATTAATTAATATTATTAATAGTATTGATCTCTTCCTGTTCTGAGGCTGCAGCGCCCTCTGGAGGACTTTCTCCCATCACCTAAAGCGGTTCTGGACTCGGTTCTACCTCGTCTCCATGTCCTGCAAACTCTTCCTTGAAGTTTCCATCTGCGCTCTGATTGGCTGCATGCAGGCCTCCAGCTGCTTCCTCACACCCTCCACTGCTTTGCTGACAAAGTCGAACCTGAACGGGTCAGGGAGAACAAAGGGCAGAGGTCAGGTCTTCAAAGAGCAACACGCAGAAAGGGGGTTTCTGCAGTGGGGACCGGTTGTCAGTATCTTATCTGCAGCAGACGGACGTTTCATGAAGGCCAGTTTGTAGAAAAAGGGAGAAACTCTGAACAACTGATAAGATTAGTCTTATTAAACAGGTTAAACTGAGAAATGTTGCCTCTAATGAAACCTCTGACTCTGTTTGTTCCAGAGGCCGACGAGCCGAGCAATCGGCACAAAAAGCTTTCCTCCAATTAATCTTTAGACAACAAACCAGGTCAGGAGTCAAGATCCACTTCTTCCAGAACCAGGAGTCGGGAGGTGATCGGACCTTTAACGAGTCACCAGTCACAACACCATCGCTAGGTCGCTACAGATTAGCCTAGCTTCCCCACGCTCCACTTTTTAATTTGGGTTTTACTGTGTTTTGATATTTTATGAGCACTTTTATTACTTCTAGCTTTATTTTGTCATTCTATGTACTGCAGTTATACCACAGTGAATCTCTGTATTTTATTTTTAACTGGTGTAAAGTACCTTGGTCAAGTTTTATATTGTTGTAAAGTATAAATGAAGTTGTGTTGGTTTAGGTCTGAACGGGTTAATCCAGTTTCCCCCGGTGAACTTTAACCCCACACAGCGTCTTTGAATTTCAGGCATATAATTAAGGTAACGGCTAAAAATAAAACGTTTTTAATAGCACTGCCCCATATAAATATGGAATAGGAACAGATCCGATTGTGATAATCGACTCTAAATCATGAGATTCTGAATCGAATCTTGACATTTGAATCGATACCCAGCTCTAGTTCGGTTTAATCAGTGATGCATGAAGCAGATAAAAATGAAGGTGGGCCCTGAGGCCAAGCAGGTTTCTCGTTTCAACCATAAACAGCCTCAACCTCGCTGTGGAGGTTCTGTACAGGTTCAGATCCACCAGGAAGGTCCGATACGGCCCAGCAGGGTCTTCATCAGGTGTGATGATCCTCTCACCTGTTTTATGTGTTTTGGACAGAATGATCAGCTGACCCAGCATCAGAAAACACCTCGCTTCACATAGGAACTCCTGGTAAGATACTGACTACTGGTAACGACCTGAAAAACCACACCGGCCCTATAATATCTGCGCGTAAAGAAGGCGCGGCGCACCTGTGGTTCATGTGTTCGGTCAGCTGGCAGTCCCTACAGGTGAGCTGGCAGCAGGTGAAGCAAAACAGCTGGAGCTCCTCAGACGGGTGGGTTCTGCAGAACTTGGTGGGAGAAATCAAACGAGGTCCTGAGGAGGAGGAAATACATCATCATCATCATCATCATCATCAGAGAGGACTTAATGAGAGGTCTGGATAATCTGGTCCAGCAGAACGAGAACGTCTAAACTGTTTCTGTTCACTTTAATGTGGTAAAGCAGGAGGAGCAGGAGTCTGCTGGTCAACATCTGACCTTCAGGCTGGTGGTTGAGGACTCTGTGGGATCTGGTCAGAGTGACTCTACGATGAGCCGCCAGGCAGTCGTCACACAACGCTTCACCACAGTCCACGCACCAGCAGGAGGCCGGGGAGCCGTCACAGGTGCTGCACTGAGGAGGAGGAGGAGGGGGAGGAAGAGCAGGAGGAGGAAGAGAAACAGAAAAAGAACAAGGAGGAGAAGAAGAAGAAGGAGGAGAAAAAAGAGGAGAAGAAGAAGGAGGAGGAGGAGAGAAAGGAGGAGGAGAGAAAGGAGGAGGAGGAGGAGAGAAAGGAGAAGAAGGAGAAAAAGAACAAGGAGGAGGAGAAGAAGAAAAAGAAGGAGAAAAAGGAGGAGGAGAAAAAGAAAAAGGAGGGGGAGGAAAAGGAGAAGGAGGAGAAGAAAAAGAAGGAAAAAAAGGAGGAGAAAAAGAAGGAGGAAGAGAAAAAGGAGGAGGAGGAGGAAGAGGAGGACGACGAGGAGAAAAAGAAGGAGGAGAAAAAGAAGGGGGAGAAGAAAAAAGAGGAAGGAGGAAAAACAAGGAGGAGGAGAAAACGAAGAAGAAAGAGGAGAAACAGAAAAAGGAGGAGGAGGAGAAGAAAAAAGTGGAGAAAGAAAAAAGGAGAAGAAAAAGGAGGAGGAGATAAAGAAAAAAGGAGGAGGAGGAGGAGAAAAAGGAGGAGGAGAAAAAAGGAGGAGGAGGAAGAGAAGGAGGAGAAACAGAAAAAGAACAAGGAGGAGGAGGAGAAAAAGAAGGAGAAAAAGGAGGAGGAGGAGGAGAAAAAGAAAAACGAGGAGGAGAAAAAGGAGGAGGGGGAAAAGGAGGAGAAGAAGGAGGACGACGAGGAGAAAAAGAAGGAGGAGGATGACGAGGAGAAAAAGGAGGAAGAGGAGGAGAAGGAGGAAGAGAAGGAGGAGAAGGAGGAGGAAGAGAAGAAGGAGGAGAAAACGAAAAAGAGGAGAAAGAGAAAAAGAACAAGGAGAAGGAGAAAAAGAAGGAGAAAAAGAAAAAGCAGGAGGGGGAAAAGGAGAAGAAAAAAGAGGAGAAAAGGAAACAGGAGGAGGAGGAAATAAAGAAGGAGGAGGAGGGGGGAAAGGAAAAGAAGAGGGAGGAGGAGAAAAAAAGGAGGAGAAAAAGAAAACAGAAGGAGGAGACATGAATTATCACAGCGTCAACATCAGGTCTGGAGCTCCTTCCTGTCTCAGTCCCAGCTGAGCAACAGGGAGGCGTGTCTTACCTGCTGGTTCTGGACGTCACCTTGATCTCCAGGCGTCTCCATGACAACCAGAGAAGTCCTCACCTGAGAGACACCAAACATCAGCTCAGGTCGTTAAAATCATCTCTGTCAGTTTGTTGGAGAACGAGGATGAGAACGCGTCAGGATCTGCTGCTCCAACACCAGAGCACAAACTACTAAGCAACAACTGAGAAGCACGGTGGTGGAAGAGTGATGATGTGGGCTTATTCTGCAGCTAAAAGGTAAAATAAAAATGGCAGTAAAACAAGAACCACACACAAAACATATGATACATGAAAGCATGACTCAAAGGCAGCTCTAAACAGAAACGTTTTTAGCCTTGATTTTAAGGAACTCAGTGTTTCAGCAGCTTTGCTGTTTTCAGGAAGTTTGTTCCAGATTAGAGGAGCATAGAAGCTGAAAGCTGCTTCTCCATGTTTGGTTCTGATTCTAGGGATGTTGAGTAAGACTGGAATTAGAGGACCTGATTGGTCTGGTGGGGGGGTTGCTATAGTAACAGTAGATCTTCAACATACTTTGGTGCTAAGCCATGTAATGATTTATAAACTAGTAGGAGTATTTAGAAGTCTATTCTCTGAGCTACAGGGAGCCAGTGTAAGGACTTTAGAACCGGGGTGATGTGCTCTACTTTCCTGGTTCTAGTGAGGAACACGAGCAGCAGCAGCGTTCTGGATCAGCTGCAGCTGTCTGAATGACTTTTTAGGCAGACCTGTGAAGATGCTGTTACAGTAATCAATCCGACTAAAGATAAACGGATGGATGAGTTTTTCTAGGTCCTGTTGGGACATCAGTCCTTTAATCCTAGAAATGTTCTTCAGGTGATAGAAGGCTGACCTTGTTATTGACCTTTATGTGACCCTGGAGGTTCAGGTCTGAGTCCATTACTACACCTAGATTTCAGGCCTGATCAGTAGTTTCTAGCTGGATTAACTGAAGCTGTGCGCTGACTCTTGATCGTTCCTCTTTACGTCCAAAAGTAATTATTTCTGTTTTCTTTCTGTTCAGCTGGAGGAAGTTATGGCACATCCATTCATTGATTTGCTCGATGCATTTACTTTGGGTTTGGATGGGTTCAAAGTCACCTGGTGACATCATAATGTAGAGCTGAGTATCATCTGCATAGTTATGGTAGCTAATGTGTCCAGCAGCTGGGTCATGAACAGAACCAGGATTCAGACACAGCTGATCCGGGTCATGGGGGTGTACTGAGATAAATATGTCTGGGTGTACTTATTACGTCCTTCCCTCCAGCAGGTGTCGCTGCTGAGGAGACCAGGAGAACATCGGCTGCTCTCCTCCTGGGCTAACGGTCCGTCAGACTCAGGTGTGGAGATGTTTTTTTTTTCCCCTCCAGGAACCAAGCAGGAGCTCCTCCTTCCAGCAAACCTTCCCGTCTCTCTGCTGCAGTCCATCAGCGGGTTCAAAGTTCACCGAGCTAAAGGAGGAGTCCGGGTGGAAAGCTTCCTCTTTGACTCGCACCAACTGTTTTTAACTAGTAACGGACTCACCTCCTGTATATCCCCGCCTCTCCTCCCGGCTCCTCCTTCCACCATCGGCCGCTCCGCTCCGATCGGTTCGGCCCAGATAGCTTCACGGTTAAAGTTCTGCTTCGGTTCTGCTCTGCTCTTTCAGCCTGACAACAAGTGAACCAACTTCGCCCCGACTGTCTGCCTGACGCCGACTGCGCATGCTCCCCGCGCTTACGTTGAGCTCGGGGAACTTTCACTCCGAATACATTCCGGCTCGGTGTTTCCTTAAAGGGCCGCTCCGCTTTGGTTCCGCTGCTCTGGACCTTTAAATCTACTTACCGATCTAACACAGCCAGAATGGTCTAAGTTGAAGGAGATTTTTTAAACCTAATTTTAGAAATTACAGAACATGTTTGGGGGTTTGAGACTCTGTTAGAAGAGGTCTGAAAACAATGGGGTGCCGCTTCTAAGGTTACACAGTCAAAAAGGAACAATATTCTTCTTATAATGATTTAGCCCGTCCATATTTTCACTGTATTCAAAAAGCATTTAAAATGTATAAAAAGTAAAAAGGCCATGCCACTCTTGAATGTATTTGATCATCTAAAAAAAAGTGTGAGGACTTCTGAGGGTAACTACACAACTGTATGAATGTGGAATGAGTGCTATTTGCTGTGCCTTGACCATATTTGTTCATCTGTTTGACATTTTTTATGTACGCCTAAATGTTTGTACACTTGAAAAGTTACAATAAATTTTTTTTTAGCTTGTCATAAGAGAAAGAAGTCCTATTTAATATGTTATTCATTTATTAATGTGTCGGTGCCTCGGCTGCTGCTGTTAATCTACTGCTGCCGGGGCATATGGCTCCTCTGATGGCGTTTCCTTGCATGGTTCATCTGCACTCGGCCCAATGTCCTTTTTTACCTTTTCTTTTAACTGTGTGTGTGCATGGGAGACGGGTTGGGGGGAGGGGGGTATAACTGTGACCATGCTTTTAAATCTGTGGGGGAGGGAAGGGAAGGTGGTTTTATGTGGGGTCATTTTAATCTGTAAAGCACTTTGTGATGCAACTTCTTGTATGAAAAGCGCTTCATAAATAAAGTTTGATTTGATTTGATTTGATTCATTTATTTATACATGCTACAGTTTATATCTAAATATTTATCTCCAAACTAAATATTTAGATAAGAAGCAAAATATTTGTATTAGTTTTAAGCTAAACATTACTTTGTAAATTAAAGATTGTAAAGATGTAACTAAATATTTAGTTTGAAACTGTGACAGTCATAAATGAATATATAACACAGATGCAAATAAGACTTCTTTTTTTTATGACAGGCTAAATAACCCAATTTATTGGTGTTAATTTTTGGCTGTATAACTTTACGCCTCATAAAAAGCTACCATACAGAGACGCCTCAAACTGGAGTTATTATTCACTGTTGTTTGATTATAAAAAACACAGTTTCTGATCTATGAAAACTCAGAATTTAAATTTAAACCAGGACAGAGTTTTGTTTTGACCTGCTTTGGTTCTGTAACTAGAATAAAGGTTCTGTTGGTTTTGATCAGTTCTTTCTTGATAAGGAGACTTTGCATCCTAAGGAGACTCTCCTGCATGATTAAAGGTTATGAATTAAAAAGACACATGTTTTTAGAATGTTTCAGCAAATCGTTGGTGTGTAAAATCTGTTACCAGAACCTTGTTCTAAAAATACAGTTAAAATAAATGTGATTTTTCTAAGTTTTTGTCTCTCGTTTACTCCTGTTTATTCCTAGTTTTTCAACTCTATGTACTGCTTAGTGTTAAGAGTGAGATATCTTTCATCTCACTGGTGGCAACGTCTCACCATGACTTGATGAAAGATTGAGACATCAGCGTGTGATAGGCTAATAACCTGGTTTCACAGGAACTTGGCAGGCCTCTTTTCTCTGGTACACACATTTAGGACCAAATTTGTCTGAAGCAACCGTAGCCACATGGCTGTGATAACACAAAGCGGAACAATTCATGCGATGATGCTGATTATAACAGTTCCTCACACCATGTGGTAATTCTTCCTAAGATTAATGATTGTCGGTTCTGGAGCCCACACTGTTTATTTCTTCCAGTACTGATCCATCTGTGTTTCCACATTGCGATGGTTTATCAGACTGTCTGATATTCTGTTCCTGTCCCTCCAGTGATGTGGCCCCACACTGCTGCCTACCTGCCTCCATGGTTAATTGTTGCCTCCAAGTGAGAGATTAGGACACAACACGTATTCTACACGATGGTTTAGCGCTGGATGAAGAGTGGTGGAGATAGCATCTCTCTTAATTCTGTTGGACCTGAATGCAACCAGGTTCTGGTCAAAGGAGGAAGGAAGGCTCTTACTTCTTCATGAGAAGTCACTAGTCTGTGGTCTGCTAGACTGAGCAGGGAGAGAAGTGTGGGTCGTTTATTGAAGCTCGTCAGCCAGGCGGCTATAAAGGTAGACCTCTTTCCTCTTTAGATGTGCCATAACTTTCTCCAGCTGAACAGAAACAAAACTGCAGTAATAACTTTTGGACCTAAAGGGGAACGATCAACAGTCAGCACACAGCTTCAGTTAATCCAGCTAGAAACTACTGATCAGGCCTGAAATCTAGGTGTAATAATGGACTCAGACCTGAACCTCCAGGGTCACATAAAGGTCAATAACAAGGTCAGCCTTCTATCACCTGAAGAACATCTCTAGGATTAAAGGACTGATGTCACAACAGGACCTAGAAAAACTCATCCATGCTTTTATCTTTAGTCGGATTGATTACTGCAACAGCGTCTTTACAGGTCTGACTAAAATGTCAATCAGACAGCTGCAGCTGATCCAGAACGCTGCTGCTCGTGTTCCTCACTAGAACCAGGAAAGTAGAGCACATCACCCCAGTTCTAAAGTCCTTACACTGGCTCCCTGGAGCTCAGAGAATAGACTTCTAAATACGTCTACTAGTTTATAAATCATTACATGGCTTAGGACCAAGGTATGTTGAAGATCTGCTGTTACTATAGCAACCCCCCCCCAGACCAATCAGGTCCTCTAATTCCAGTCGACTCAACATCCCTAGAATCAGAACCAAACATGGAGAAGCAGCTTTCAGTTTCTATGCTCCTCTAATCTGGAACAAACTTCCAGAAAACTGCAAAGCTGCTGAAACACGGAGTTCTTTTAAATCACAACTGTTTAGAGCTGCCTTTGTTTTCATGTATCATATGTGTCTGTGTGCTTCATGCTTTATTGCTGTTTTTACTGTACCCCTTCATTATATAAAGCACCTTGAATTACATTGTTGTTAAAAATGTGCTATACAAATAAAATTGCCTTCCCTAGTTAGTGACGTGTGGAATCATCTGACGATCTCATCATCATTGAGGAAGATGCTCCAACATCCATTTGATTGTTTTTACCTAAACTACCTTGCAGATTTAGAACTTCATTAGAAATACTGAGCGGAGGAAATGGAGACATCATTTCCCCTTGTAGTCAGCTTCAATATCTATTATCATGAAAAAGGAGCTGTCTATATTAGATACTCTTAAAGACCCAGCTGTTAGAGAGTTCTCTGGTTACTCTGGCTTTCTCCACTCATGACTATCAGGTTAAATGTTCCTCAGGTATGAGTGTGTGCATGTCTGTCCTGTAACCCCGTGACCTGTCCATGGCGGACCCCTTCTCCTACTCAGTTAGGGCTTTCCCACCGAAAAAAGAACTGGTGCTGGTGCCAGAACCATCATCGACGCAGCCGCCCTGCAGCAGGCCCGCAGAGGGTGACGGAGACAAAAACAGAATACTGAAGATATCTAGCAGCAGACATGGAGGCAGACCGAAGAACATCTTGAATACAACAATTCACGAGTGTTCAGGGTCAGATACGATATCGAATAGTGAGGAGCTTTTTGTCATATACGTCCACAAAAAGCTCTTTTGAGTATTGAAAGAGGTAACTTGTGTGGTGGAAATTCTGAGGAGTCCTGATGAGATGAAAACGATCAGCTGGTTTCAACAAAGCTTTATTACTTGCAGCAAGGAGAAGTCAAAAGAGACTCTACAGTTATTACAAAGACATGAGTATATATCTGTAAGTCACACACCTGAACAGCCCCCTCCCACCTCCACGAACCGGTTAACAATGGTTCCTCAGTTAGTTTTTTTACGAGTAAACAATTCCTTATTAGGTATTTCCATGCAGCTGCTGTGGATGTTTCCAAGGTCAGATAAACTGTTCTAAGTGGAGGAGCTAAGAGGTCTGCACAGAAAAACAAGAACCCTTTCTGAAATACATATTTTTAGCTGAACAATCACATCTATATAAAATGAAACAGGTCAGTGAAACAATAAACATAGAAATTTCTTCAACACTTGGTTGCATCGCCATGCGGACAGGGGATAAAGCGGTTCTTCACCAGCACCAGCTCTGGTCCAGCAAGGAGTTGGTGCTTGGCTGAGCACAGGTTTGGAACCAAGAAACGGGTGGTGAAAAAAACAAAGAACGGTTCCAAGTCAGGCTCGGTGTAAAAAGGCCCTCCAGAGCAGCTGTATTTATACTAAAGTTAAATACAGAAAAGCTATGTTTTGTTTCTACTCATTAATGGCAGTTGATTCCATGGATGGATGCATATTCAAGCCTTTTGCCAAAGGGGCCAAAACTGTCAAATTAAAAGTGACTGAGGGCCAATAAACTTTGATTGACTATTGAACATTTTGTTGTAAATGTGACATTTTTATCAGGTCTTCAATAAACAAAAATAATCTGGTGAAATAAAGAAGTCTGGGTTCTGGAGCTGTAGATCCTTGCAGATCTGAAACCAAACTTCTCCCAGATTTCGGCCTTGTTTAAAACGAAAGAAAACGGCCAAACTCAGCTTTATTAATTTCACCACTTTTAGTGATGGATGCCCCTGCCTACTGGTGCGTTGGTGGTCAATCCGGTTCGGACCTGGTGCGTGCCTCGCCGGGCCTGGGGAGGCCGGTGTGTCGGTCGGCCGATGCGCTGGGTCGATATCTTCCTTTGGTTGGTTGGGGCACCTCTTTTAGGGGTGCCAGGTTTGGGATTGTTGGGTGGTGCCTGCTCGGTGGCTCGGCGAGATACGGATCCAGCGTCGCTGCTCGTTCGATCACCTGTTCTGTGCGCACCGTGCGTGGTCGGTTCATTGGCGGGTTGGACCGGGCCTGGCCTTTGTTGGATGCCTGGTCTCGGCGCTCTGCGTTGCGTGGGATCAGGACTCGGGAGCTGGTACAACTTGGTGTCCAGGTGCTGGCTGAGCTTGGCCTTGGGATGCCGTCCGTCCGCTGCAGCTATCGGTGGGACGCCCCGACGTGGGGCAGTGGTGGGACGCTGGGATGTTGGCGGTGGAGATTGGCCCAGGGTGGTGGTGGCTTGTGGCGGCCGACGAGGGGGCCCTGCAGTGCCGGGGGCCCCTCGTCGGCCGGTCCCTTGTTGGGTCCCTGCTGGGGGGTGGGGCGCCCCTGGTCCCCGGCTCTCCCGGTTCTGGTCAAAGCAGCGAGACTTAGATTGATTCCCACTAGGCTACATTGGGGGAAACAAGCGCTGGTTTTTAGAACTCCTTTCTCCTTCCGGCAACCTGCGATCAACCAATCAAAGGCCGTTGGTAGTTCCACAAACTCGCTTTGGGACCAGAAGAGACAAATCTTTTAGAGTGGTGGCCTCCAGGCTATGGAATACACTGCCTCCATTTTTACCTTGTCTTGACTGTATTTATTTTGTTAAACAGCAGCGTAAAGGTCTTTGCACACTGGGTCAGTTTTTTTCGTGCGATTAATTCGCACGACAGTATTTTCTTTCGAATCAATGTCAAGTCAATGGAGACGTGCACACCTCTGACGAAATTCCATCCTGCGATTTTGCAAGTTTTATTCTTTCGGATTGAGGTCGATTTTTTAAAAACTCGTATCCGAGAGATAAACACTTGACCAATAAGAGAAGGCGTGGTGATGGCATCATCAGAGCCGAGAGTCGTGAACTGAAGTGTCACTTTCATTGAAGTAACTCAGTTTTTCTTCACCATGGCTGAGAGTCTGATCCTTTTTGTGTCCCAGCAAACCTGTCTCTTTAATAAAAAAGAGAAAAATGACAAGGACAATGAGTATAAGGATAATGTGAGGCGATCCATTGCCGAACAACTTGGATATGAAGATGGTAAGTAAATCAATGTGTACAAAATAGCTGTGTAGCCATTATCTCTCGATACGTCATGACTTGACACCTGTTGAAAATTCAAGCAGAAATGTACACACAAGTTTACAAAACTTGAACGTTAATCAAACACATCGTCACAAATCCATAACATCTCAAACGAGATGCGGTAACTTATTAACCTGGAGTGCGTGAAATCGTCTTTTTCGCTAGATGTGATTTGTTTTCCATCCATCCATCCATCCATTTTCTTCCGCTTATCCGGGGTCGGGTCGCGGGGGCAGCAGCCTAAGCAAAGAGACCCAGACTTCCCTCTCCCCAGCCACTTATTCCAGCTCCTCGGGAGGAACCCCAAGGCGCTCCCAGGCCAGCCGAGAAACATAGTCCCTCCAGCGTGTCCTGGGCCTTCCCCTGGGCCTCCTCCCGGTGGGACGTGCCTGAAACACCTCACCAGGGAGGGGTCCAGGAGGCATCCTGACCAGATGCCCGAGACACCTCAACTGACTCCTCTCGATGTGGAGAAGCAGCGGCTCTACTCTGAGCCCCCTCCGGATGACTGAGCTTCTCACCCTATCTCTAAGGGAGAGCCCAGACACTCTGCGGAGGAAACTCATTTCAGCCGCTTGTATCCGTGATCTCGTTCTTTCGGTCACCACCCAGAGTTCGTGACCATAGATGAGGGTAGGAACGTAGATCGACCGGTAAATCGAGAGCTTCGCCTTTTGGCTCAGCTCTCTCTTCACCACGACAGACCGGTAGAGCGCCCGCATAACCGCAGATGCCCCACCAATCCGTCTATCGATCTCCCGCTCCATTTTTCCCTCATTCGTGAACAAGACCCCCAGATACTTAAACTCCTCCACTTGGGGAAGGACCCCATCCCTGACCCGGAGGAGGCACCCCACCCTTTTCCGGCTCAAGACCATGGCCTCGGATTTGGAGGTGCTGATTCTCATCCCAGCCGCTTCACACTCGGCTGCGAACAGCTCCAGCGAAAGCTGTAGATCACGCTCCGATGAAGCCAACAGGACCACATCATCTGCAAAAAGCAGAGACCCGATCCTGAGGCCACCAAAACGGATCCCCGCAACGCCTTGGCTGAGCCTAGAAATCCTGTCCATAAAAGTTAGGAACAGGATCGGTGACAAAGGGCAACCTTGGCGGAGTCCAACTCTCACCGGAAACAAGCCCGACTTACTGCCGGCAATGCGAACCAAACTCTGGCACCGGTCGTACAGGGACCTAACAGCCCGTATCAAGGGGCCCGGTACCCCATACTCCCGGAGCACCCCCCACAGGGCCCCCCGAGGGACACGGTCGAACGCCTTCTCCAAGTCCACAAAACACATGTAGACCGGTTGGGCGAACTCCCACGGACCCTCCAGGACCCTGCTGAGGGTGTAGAGCTGGTCCAGTGTTCCACGGCCAGGACGAAAACCGCATTGTTCCTCCTGGATCCGAGGTTCGACTATCCGTCGGACCCTCCTCTCCAGAACCCCTGAATAGACCTTACCAGGGAGGCTCAGAAGTGTGATCCCCCTGTAGTTGGAACACACCCTGTGGTCCCCCTTTTTAAACAGGGGGACCACCACCCCGGTCTGCCAATCCAAGGGAACTGCCCCCGATGTCCACGCAATATTGCAGAGCCGCGTTAACCAACACAGCCCCACAACATCCAGAGCCTTGAGGAACTCCGGTCGAATCTCATCCACCCCCGGAGCCTTGCCACCGAGGAGCTTTTTAACGACCTCGGTGACCTCGGCACCAGAGATTGGAGAGCCCGACCCCAAGTCCCCAAACCCTGCTTCCAGATTGGAAGGCATGCCGGTGGGATTGAGGAGGTCTTCGAAGTATTCCATCCACCGACCCAAAACGTCCCGCGTCGAGGTCAGCAGCACACCATCCCCACTGTAAACAGTGTTAGTGGCAGACCGCTTTCCCCCCCTGAGACGCCGGATGGTGGACCAGAATCGTTTCGAAGCCGTACGGAAGTCGTTTTCCATGGTCTCTCCAAACTCCTCCCACGCCCGAGTTTTTGCCTCAGCAACCATCCGAGCCGCATCCCGCTTGGCCTGTCGGTACCTATCAGCTGCTTCAGGGGTCCCACAAGCTAGAAAGACCCGGTAGGACTCCTTCTTCAGCCTGACAGCATCCCTTACCGCCGGTGTCCACCACCGGGTTCGGGGGTTGCCGCCGCGACAGGCACCGACCACCTTGCGGCCACAGCTTCGGTCAGCCGCCTCGGCAATGGAGGCGCGGAACATGGTCCACTCGGACTCGATGTCCCCCGCCTCCCCCGGGACGTGTTCAAAGTTCTGCCGGAGGTGTGAGTTAAAGCTCCTTCTGACAGGAGACTCTGCCAGACGTTCCCAGCAGACCCTCACAACACGTTTAGGCCTTCCAGGTCTGTCCGGCGTTCTCCCCCACCATCGGAGCCGACTCACCACCAGGTAGTGGTCAGTGGACAGCTCTGCCCCTCTCTTCACTCGAGTGTCCAAAACATGCGGCCGCAGATCAGATGAGACGACCAAGTCGATCATTGAGCTGCGGCCTAAGGTGTCCTGGTGCCAAGTGCACATATGGACACCTTTATGCTTGAACATGGTGTTTGTTATGGACAATCCATGACGAGCCCAGAAGTCCAATAACAAGACACCACTCGGGTTTAGATCGGGGGGGCCATTCCGCCCAACCACACCCCTCCAGGTCTCACTGTCATTGCCCACGTGAGCGTTGAAGTCCCCCAGCAGAACAAGGGAGTCCCCAGGAGGAGCACTCTCCAGCACCCCTTCCAAAGACTCCAAGAAGGGTGGGTAATCTAATCTGCTGTTTGGCGCGTAAGCACAAACAACAGTCAGGACCCGTCCCCCCACCCGAAGGCGGAGGGAGGCTACCCTCTCGTTCACCGGGGTAAACCCCAACGTACAGGCGCCGAGATGGGGGGCAACAAGTATGCCCACCCCAGCTCGGCGCCTCTCAGCGGGGGCAACCCCAGAGTGGGAGAGAGTCCAACCTCTCTCGAGGAGACGGGTTCCAGAGCCAGAGCCGTGCGCCGAGGTGAGTCCGACGATGTCCAGTCGGAACCTCTCAACCTCGCACACCAGCTCCGGCTCCTTCCCCACCAGAGAGGTGACGTTCCACGTCCCGAGAGCCAGCTTCTGCAGCCGAGGATTGGACCGCCAAGGTCCCCGCCTTTGGCCGCCGCCCATCCTGCACAGCACCCGACCCCTATGGCCCCTCCCACAGGTGGTGAGCTCATGGGAAGGGGGGCCCATGTTACCTCTTCGGGCTAAGCCCGACCGGGCCCCATGGGTAAAGGCCCGGCCACCAGGCGCTCGCCAACGTGCCCCACCTCCAGGCCTGGCTCCAGAGGGGGGCCCCGGTGACCCGCGTCCGGGCGAGGGAACACTGAGTCCATCTGTCGTTTTCTTCATAGGGGTCTTTTGGGCTGCACTTTGTCTGATTTGTTTTCTCACAGTCGAAATGCTCGTCAATGGTTTGGCTACACGTCAAATAGGACAATTTACGTTTGGTTTATTGTTGTGTATGTTATGATTGATTACAGAGGAATATCATATTTGTTAACTACAGCCGCGATGTTCTCATCACATCATTCACTTCCCGGTGTTCTCAGTTGTTGATAAGGGATGTGCGGATTTTAGTTTTGCTGCCTTACGTTTTTTTAATAGAATCTTCATAATTTATTCACAATTTCGCAGCGCGTCTGGGGTGCATACACAACACGTCGGTTTTCGGCCTCCGATTTTTCGCAATTTCGTGTCATTTATTCGCATCGTACCCGGTGTGCAAGAACCTTAAGACACATTTGTTCCGACTGGCTTTTAATTAGATTATGGCTGCATGATCTTATGTTCTATTGATTTAATCTTATTTTGGTGTTTTTATCTTCCCTGTTTTATTAATATTTGTGACGCATTCTGTGGTTTTTATCCTGTGAAGAGTGCTATATAAATAAAATGTACTTACTTACTACTTTACTGGTTTCCTCCAACTGGTGCCACTGCCATTGTCCTAAGGAAAATGTGATGTTTTTTCTAATCTAGCCTTAAACTAATCTTTGATTAAAGCAAAATTGGCATAATTTACAAAGTCTTTAAGCATGATTATACGGAACTATATGAACTATATATCATTCAATTCCTCCTAAATGAACCTCATTCAGTGTCATATTTGTAGACTATCTACTGACTCACATCCAGAACCAACTCACGGACTCAGGTAAAGGATCAAATGAGTTTATTTACAACAGAGTAAATAACATAAAAGAGCCGGTTTCTGACAGGAGCACTGACGGCGTTTGTTGTCTAGGAGGGAGTGGTTCTTGTTTTCCTGGGGATCGTGGCGGTACCCGGGCTTGGGTCCAGAACCTGACCTGGCAGTGCCGGTGGACAGGCAGCAGAGGCTGATCGGGGAGAATGAGATTTGCTACGTTAGTTTCAGTTCGGTTTCTGTGTGTTCTACCTCTTCTGTGTAGCTGACGGCTGATCAGCCACTATTTAGGTTTCCCGTTTTTGTTTTGGTTTTTTTACAACTTTATTTAAGACTTTTTCAGTTAACAGGAATAACACACATACAACTAAATAATTGGAAAAAAAACAAAATATCTAATCTCGTGAACATAATCCCATATTAGTGCCCTCCCCGAAAACCCCTCCCTTGGGACCAAGAGTAAGAGAAAAAAAAAAAAAAAAGATCCAGAGTTGCAAAGGTGTAACATTGGTGGGCTAATGCAGGTTTAAAAAAGCCAAGACAATATTATTGGTCAGAGTTTTGACTTCTTCACACACTCAATAAAAGGGGACCACACATTGGTGAATGCGTCACTAGAGTTTAGTGTATATCCTATCTTCTCTAACTGAAGCAGAGACAGAACCTCCTGAATCCACCTTCTGAAGGGCGGTGCTTTATTAGATTTCCAATTCATTAGGATCACCCTGCGAGTTATCAGGCTGCAGAATGCTATTGCTCTCTTTTGTTTATTCGTGGTACAAAATTCTGAAGGTGTGACTCCGAACAAAGCGGTGAGTGGGTTGGATTTGAGGGATGTGTTGCATAGAACTGATAGACACTCGAAAATGGAGGACCAGAAATCTACTAAGGAGGGACAGGACCAGAACATGTGGCCCAGTGACACTTGGTTGCCACACCTGGGACAGGTAGGGGAAACAGATGGGTATATTTTAGTTAGCCTATCATTAGAGTAATGTAGTCGATGGAGTATTTTGAATTGTATCAGTCTAATAGTGCCTAATACATATAGAGGAGGTGTGTATGTTGGAGATACATTTAGCCCAGACATCATCTGGAATCGCAATTTCCAGATCTTGTTCCCATGCTTCATGCGTTTTAGTGTGTGATGGGGGATCCACATTTTGTATTATATCATATGCCTTAGCAATGAGGCCCTTGTTCCCTGGATTCAGGTTTAGTAAATCATACGCAGAATCCTTATTAGGCGGCTTGGGGAAGGTAAGGAAGTGTTCGGAAGCAAAACTGCGTGCTTGGAGGTATCTGAAAAAATGGGACCTTGGGATGTTATGATCTTTCACTAGGGCTTCAAAGGGAGGGAAGGCGTTCTTATTAAACAAATTGTCGAAGAAGACCAGTCTTTGTTGATGCCAGCTAGCGAAACTTTGATCGACCTGAGAGGGTGCGAAGAGGTGATTTAGAGAAAGAGGCGAGAGGCTATTGATCTGATCAAGGTTAAAATGTTTACGAAACTGTACCCAGATTCTTTTTTTTTTTTTTTTTTCTTTTTTTTACGTGTCCTGTTTGGCCGTGTGGAGCTCAGAATTGGTGTCTGAGTACCAAGTAGAAGCCCAACAGATTTACTTTCATTACAGCTTTTCTATGGTACTCCACTTGATTTATGTGTGAAAAATCTTTATTATGAATTGTTGGGGTTTTTATTTCCTGATGTTATGGACACGGAGACGGAAAATTAAGGAGAAGAAAGAAGGTAGATGAAGAAGAGAGGTAGGAAACAAAATGTCATGAGAGAGGGTGAGTTGAAAATACAAGAGAGGAAGGGGAACAGAGAAAACAGGAAGACATTGAAGTCTGACTCCATACCCACAGGATGGCAGAGAGAGGGGAAAAACAAAACAAAACACGAAAAAGGAACATCGACAAAACCAACCAAACATTGTGAACTAAGAATTACACAACCACATCACACAAGAATGGATATAAAAATACAACAATGTCACAGAAAAACTCATGGTACCGATTAATCAAGCTCTAGTAATGATAACCTCAGCCCAAGAATATATCCTTAAACACCAGAGACCCCACATCTATGTGTGTGTGTTAGCATGCTGGTGCATATAAGGTTTCTCCATAAGAGTGTTCAATAGCTGGTGTGAGCAGGCATCAATCCGTCTCCCAGGAATCGATGCAGACATGAAGGAGATCGGAGCAAAGACGTCCAAAGGACCACCAGAGCCCCAGGCGGACCCGGGCGGGGCCGACCGCATCCCCCAAGAGAGGAGAAAAGGAGGACCCCAGGGGAACATCCAGCGGCCACTATGCAGGGGCCCGGGGGGCAGCAGTGACGAGCCCACGGGCCCCGCCGGCAACCGGCTGCGCCGGGGCGGGCCGGTCGACGGAGCGGGGGAGCCGGGGCCCAGGGGCACCCCACCGCCCAGCAGGGACCTGACAAGGGACTGTACCCAGATTCTAATGGAGTTTGACACCACAGGATTAGAAAAAATCTTACATTTAGTCTGCGTTGCGAGTGGAGCTGTTAGTAGAGACATGGGGGATGTTGATGTATGAGATGCAAGCTCCATCATGGTCGAGGTGGGCCCGTTCCTATCTGAGAAAGATGTCACCCAGTACGCCAACTTGGAAATATTTGAGGCCCAATAATCATGGAGGAAGTTGGGGAGACCCAATCCTCCTTCAGATCTGGGCCTTTCCAAATGGATCTTCTTTATGCGAGGCGTGGCGTGGTGTCATATAAAAGATGAGACATACTTATCCGGTTTAATAAAAAAAAAATTTCGGAAGCCAGATAGGAATTGTTATGAACATTTATAAGAATCTAGGCAGTATTGTCATCTTGAGGGCATTAATATGGCCTGCTAGCGAGACAGGAAGGCATGACCACCTCTCTAAGTATTTTCTCGTTTGTTCTAATAAACTATCAAAGTTGGCCTTTTGAGTGACTTAAATGAACTGGTAACTTGTACACCTAGGTACTTAAAGGACTGACGTTCAATTTTGAAGGGGAATACATCATAGTCTAGTGATTTGCTTACATTGTTTATGGGGAAAAGTAGACTTTTTGATTGGTTTAATTTGTAGCCAGAGACATTTTCCAAATTGCTGTAATAACTGTAGGAGGTGAGGTATAGATTGGCTTGGATTGGAGACAAAGAGGAGTAAGTCGTCCGCGTAGAGCGCAGCTTTATGGATTGTGTTTCCTCTTGTGATGCCCTTGATTCTCTCATCCCCCCTGATCGCAATGGCCAGAGGTTCTATCGCTAAGTCAAATGAAAAAGGAGACAGACAGCAGCCCTGACGCGTGCCTTTATATAATGGAAAATATGCTGATGTTGAGCCATTTGTTTTTACGGCGGATACTGGACTACTATACAAAATTTTGATCCAGTTTCTGAATGTTTCCCCGAATCCGAACTTCCTCATGACTGTATGTAGATACTCCCACTCCATCCTATCAAAAGCCTTTTCGGCATCAAGTGACAGAATTACCTCAGGCTGCTGTGTGGAATGGGTGGAATACATAACATTAAAGAGCCGCCTTAAATTAAAAAAAGGCTGTCGGCCAGGAACAAAGCCAGTCTGATCTTGATGTATGAGTGCTGGTATTGCGTCATTCAGTCTGTTAGACAAGGCTTTGGTCAGAATTTTGTAGTCACAACAGAGGAGACTAATGGGTCTGTAAGATGAGCAGTCAAGTGGATTCTTATCCTTTTTTAATATTAATGATATAGTTGCCTGGGTGAGAGTTGGTGGTAAACAGCCAACCTCCAAAGCTTCATCATACATTGCTTTAATCAAGGGGACGAGTTTGGAGGAGAATGTCTTATAGTACTCAATTGGAAACCCATCAGGTCCTGGAGTCCGCCCGCTCTGCATGGCGTTTATTACGGCTTGAATCTCATTAATGTTGAGAGGTTGATCAAGTGAGGATTGAACGTCTGGGCTTAGAGTGGGAGTATCTAGAAGGTCCAAGAAGGATTGGATTTGAGTTGTATTTGTGTCCGCTTTTGATATATAAAGATTTGAATAATACTCTTTAAACTGGCTGTTTCTAAGATTCGGGTCCGACGTGGTTATACCGGGGCCAATGTTAATCTCTGATATTTGAGAACTACTAGGCGATTGTCGGAGCTGATGTGCGAGCATCCGACCTGCTTTCTCGCCGTGCTCCTAAAATGTTTGTTTAGTTTTAAGCAAATTGCCTACTATCTTATTGGTAGAAAGATTATTGTATTCCATTTGTAGTAAGATGCGCTCTTTGTATAATTCCGATGTGGCTTGTGTTGAGCACTTCTTGTCGACGTCTGCTATAGCCTGCTCAATTTCCAAAAGACGTTTATTTTGTTCTTTATTCTTATGTGCCATGTAAGAGATTATCTGACCCCTAATATATGGTTTATGTGATTCCCACAAGGTGCGACGGGATATGTTTGGGCAATCGTTAATTTCGAAAAAAAGGTCTATTTGTCCAGCAACAAAATTTCTAAATTCAGAACATAACAACAGGGAAGGGTCAAGCTGCCATGTTCGTCGTGACCGGATATTATCCGGGAAGTATATGTCCAATTGTACAGGAGAATGGTCCGACACTACAATACTATGATATTGCGAGTTGGTGACATGCGGGAGGAGGTTGTTGTTGATCAAAAAGTAGTCTACCCTTGAGTAACTTTTATGGACAGGTGAGAAAAAAGAAAATTGTTTTCCATCTGGGTTCAGTTTCCTCCATGGATCAGAGAGATTGTAGGAATGCATGAAAGAATCAAGGACACCCCCAGATCTGGACAGTTGGCTGCCTGGTTTAGGATTGGACCTGTCTAACTGTGGATGGAGCACGCAGTTCAAGTCTCCAGCTATAATAAGCTGGTGGGTGTTAACATCCGTAATTGAGGAAATTACGTTAGTAAAAAATTGAGGGTCATCCCAATTTGGGCCGTAGATATTGACAAGAATAATGGGGGAGTTATATAGCTTGACTATTAATATGATAAATCTACCACTGGGGTCTTGGATTGTTTTAGTATGGCTGAATTGGATTCCCTTCCTGAAAAGAATTGCGACACCTCTTGAGTTGTGGTTAAAATTGGAGTGGTGACCTGTCCGATCCAGCTGTTCCCCAGCCTTGTATGATGGTTGTGCTTCAGATGCGTCTCCTGCAAGAATATAACGTCTGGGCCAAATGATCTCAAGTGGCAAAAAATCTTGTTACGTTTAACTGCATTGCCCATGCCTCTAATATTCCAGGAGATGAAAGAAACAGAGCCAGGTGCTCTATATATCCGTCTCTGTGACGTCATGTTACATTAAATTGGCAAAGAAATATTGTGTTTTCAAGCCCTTGGTGAGAGAGGTAGGATCTAATGATACAAACATACAGTGTAAAACTAATATAAAACTTCTTAAAGGTTGAAAAAGGGTTAATAAAAAGCTCTTGGTACCCATACTTAAAGGCTGTCAGCCCACCCAAGTAGGTTGCTCCTTCACCAACTGAGCAAACCATCAAACAAGAAACACTTGGTGTTAACCAAACCCTACGAGAACTATGCATGAAAAGAACAGTTACAGACATAGTGATCCTCTAAGATTAGGATTGCTGAGTTAGTTACTTTAAGTAGCTGTCATATACACACACAAAAAGATAAGAAAAAAATAAAATAAAATAAAAATAAAAAACATAAATGATCATTTGACCAGAGATATAAACATTGGAATAAGTATGTGTATAATACGACAATGTATTGCTTAGCTTCAGTAGGATTGTCAAATGATCTCTGTTCTCCATTTGGGCTGGTGATTTTCAACGTCGCGGGGAACAGCAAACCAAACCGGGTGTTAGGGCAATGGCGCAGCAGCTCTCTCGCTTCCTTGAAGGCAGCCCGACGTTTCCTTACAGTAGCCGTGTAGTCTGGATATATGTAGATGGGCTTGTTGTTATGTTGGACCGGTTGCCGGCTTGATGCTCTCTTCAAGACATCCATCTTTTCTCGAAAATAGTGGAACTTAAGCACGATCGGTCGCGGGGGATCCCCTTGTTTGGGTTTGGGTAGCAGGCTTCTGTGGGGTCGGTCCAATGTCGGAGTGTAGTCTAGCCCCAGTGCGTCTTGTAGCAGCTTAGCCACCGACCTTTCCATACAAATATCCCCGACGCTTTCCTCCACTCCGATAATACGTATATTGTCTCTGCGCTGCCTTGACTCCAGATCTTCCGCCTTAGATGTTAACTGCTTGACTTGGGATGACAGCGATGTAAATTGTGTCTCAAGCTCAACGACCCGGTTGGAGTAGTGGTTAGCCCCCTCTTCCAGGCTACGTATCGATATAGCATGTAGCTTGAGCTCCTGGTTAGCCGTCTCCAGAGCCTCCCGTGTTTCAGAGCGGGCTGCGTTGATTTCTTGACGTAGCTCGTTGGAAAGGCTCTCTATTTTTGTATGTAACTCAGTCGTTAGTGTAGAGACCGTGTCCTCAATCTTAGCCAGGACCGACCGTTCAGAGGCTTGGATAGCTTCCATTATGGAGGCGACGGCCGAGGTGTCTGCGGAGGTTCCTGTCATGGCAGAGGCCGGGGCTGTAGCAGCTTGGTTGGGCCTTGGTTTACGTGGCATACGCGTTGGCGTTGAAGGGGTGAAAGAAGCGTTGAAGGGGTGAAAGAAGCGATAGGAAGGACAAAAAAAAAAAAACTGCAGCTACTATATAGTGAGAGGTTTAGGAAGTTATTTGGTTAGCTATTCGATTACTTAAGAGGATAGAGTTGAGCAAAATTGTAATTTTCATGCAGAGCTCGAGGAAGGTGCGTGTTCACATGTTGTTGCTCTCGAGCGCCCCCCCAGTTTTCCCGTTTATCTCAGTTAAGCTCATTTGGAGTTTGTGTGTTTTGCTGCCAGTTCTTTGAGTAGAGTTCTGTTACTTTAACCTCTTTTATGGGGGCCAATATCTTGATTTTTGTATAATTTACCCAAGATTGTTTTTCTGTTTCAAATAAAAACACTTTTTTGGACTTTAACCTGTGCCTGACTGTCCTTTACTGCTCGAACCATCACAATCTTCCTCGTATATTTCAGTCTGGAAACATTCTCACATTTAGCTCTTCTTGTGTTTTGCTTCGTAATCCTGACTTAGAAGATAAGATAAAATTAGTCAAGCCTTCATGACTGGGAGAAAAACCATCAGTGTGGCAACTCCTTTCAACATCTTGAAACAAATTTTGCATATTTCTGAAGAAATAAACAGATGGTTAACTGGTTGTTAATGTAAATACAAAATATTATTCCATTATTGATTGGTTGATTTTATTACATACCAGACATCTAAATACAAAATCACAGCACTAAAAAATACAATAAAAACACAAATCACAATATTTAATCACTATGTCACACTAAACACATGCAGATATTTTATCCAATGCTTCCAATCACATGATGGTAGTGTCTCTAGTTTGAGGTTTGTTAAAACTTTCAGAATAAGATTTTGTGAATCATTTCATCTACATGTCAACGTAAAAATGAGATTTCTCAATAAAGCGTAAAATGACGGTCCAAAGGATTGTGCAATTCCGGTTAAAATCTGCCTTTTTTTTCTCAACACCCCTTCTATGGACATATAAATATTAAACATAATTCGAAGGCTAAGATTCTTGTGATTCCAATGATGTATACCAATTAAAGATATAATAACTGTAGACACAGCAAGAGCTTTTGCCAAATCACTCATAAAGAAAAATAATTACTAATCTACCGTTCGAGGCCTCATATCAGTGACAGAACCGAGCCATCTCCGCCGAAAACGGTCTTTTTAAATCCACAAGGGTCCGATTAATATCCTCCAATAGGGGGATGTGCAGCGCCGCGTTGCACCGCACCACATTGTCTTTAAGCATACATATTCATACTGAACTTTGACATCACAATCAATGTATTGGTTATTGTTTTTACTTCTTTGCATATTTGTCCATTTTACTATTTTACTCTTGGTAGTTAGTTTTATTATTCCCTCTCCTTTTACTTAGTAGTTTAGTTAGTGAAGAGATAAAAATTCCATAAATGTTGAGAGTACATTTATTTTGTTATATGAGGGTTTAATTCTGTAGTGCATGTGGAAACACTTAGAAACAGTGAAAAATCAAGAAGAATGTAGTGCATCATTCGTTCCATTATGTGATGAAGCTGTGACCATTATTCTATGAACGAAGATCTATGTGGGAGGGATTTCCTGCAACTCTTTCAATAAAAAGTCTATGCTGACGTAGATCTGGGCTCAGTTACTAGAACTGAGTCCAGTGAACGACGTCTCGCTGTTAAAATATATAATTGTTGTTTGTTGTTCTTATTGCTCCTTTTTACAGAAATGAACGAGCACGCGGGAAGGTGAAATAAGAGCCCAGAGAGCCAAGGGTCATAAATTAAATGGGTGTCTGTTCCTTTAAGAGAGGCTTTAAATTAGAGTGAAAACAACTTTCCAACATTAGCTTAGTGAGTTTGTTGATTAAAGTATTTTGACTGAAAGTTAAATTTTATTTGTAATAAACTCTTGTATTTTGGAAAGTCGTTTGCTATTATCCCATATATATGTGTAGTAACTTGCTGTTCAAATTACGCCAAGAACGTATTCTTTCATCTATTGTTTAATTACCTCAGCCTGATCAAATCAAACTTTATTTATAAAGCGCTTTTCATACACAAATTGCAATTCAAAGTGCTTTACAGAATTAAAATGACCCCACATAAACTACATTCCCATCCCTCCCCCACAGATTTAAAAGCATGATCACATTTATACCCCCTCCCCCCAACCCAACCTTCATGCACACACTTAAAAGTAACAGTAAAAAGGACATTGGGCTGAGTACAAATGAGCCAGGTAAGGAAGCGCCATCAAAGGAGCCATCTGCACCGGCAGCAGCAGATCAACAGCAGCTGCCAAGGCACCGACCCAGGGCTCCTAGAGGAGGCAAGGCCAAGACCCCCACCTCCACCCAAGCTCCACATGGAGAGCACCCAGGCAGCTACAGCCGACCACCGCTCCCAAGGCAGATGGTTCCCATAGAGGAAACACTGTAAGGAAGATAAAAATTACTAGTTAAATTATAAAAATAAACAGAGAAAAAGTATGGTAAGATTAAATAGTAAAAGCACTGATAAAACTTAAGAACTAAAACATGCAGAGCAATTATCAGTTAAAAGTTCTCTACGGCCATGAGGTTCTCCAGCAGCCTGTTCCAGAGGTGAGGGCAATGATAATGGAAAGATGCCTCGCCATGAGTGTGTGTCCTGACTTTAGGGATGACAAGGAGACGGCTGCAGAGGAGCGCAGAGACCGCCATGGTTCATATGGTAAAAGCAGTTCTGACAGATAAGAAGGCCCAAGAACATTAAGACACTTAAAAACCATTAAAATAACCTTAAAATTGATCCTAAAACATTGGCAGAGCCAATCGAGTGAATTTAAGACAGGTGTTATGTGTTACCTCCTCCTGGTCTTCATCAGGACAAGTGCTGCTGAATTCTGTAGAAGTTGTAAACCTGATATTATCTTTTTGGGAAGACCAGAAAGCAGGGCATTACATTAATCAATTCTACTGAAGATATAAGCATCAGCGTCTCCGTATTGGCCCGAGAGAGAATGGGGCGGACTCTGGCGATGTTCTTTAGTTGATAAAAACCTATTTTGATAATGTTTTTAATGTGAGGCATAAACGTCAGCTCAGAGTCAAAAATCACGCCCAGGTTCTTCACTTTTAAGAAGGATTAAAAGACAGTGATTGTAGTTTTGGTAAAAGTTTAACTCTCTGAGCCTCGGGACCGATGACTAAAACTTCATTTCTGTCCTGTTTGAGCTGGAAAAACTTGGAGATGTATAACTGTGTATCATCAGCATAACTGTGAAAGTTAACTCCATGTCTTCTGATGACACTGCCAAGAGGGAGCATATAGAGGTTAAAAAGCACTGGGCCTAAAATCTAACCCTGGGGCACACCACATGTGATCCTATCGACCCTAGAGGAGCAGGTATCTAAACTTACCTTAAAAGTCCTGTCTGTGAGATAGGATGTGAACCATTTGTGAACAGCACCAGAGAGGCCAATCTGTTTTAAACGGCAGATAATCATAAACATTAACTGAGACTGAACTATTTGGCTATTATTATTATTTCCTGGATTCAGGTGGCGCCCCAAATCTGTTAATGTTGAAATAAAATTATTAATCTTATTAATAATTGCCCTGTGCAATTATTCATAGCTAAAACCTACCTATCTGAGTCACAACACTGTCCGGTTGCAACAAATATGTGGTGGAGCCAGTGCCGTTTCCTGGACCTACGCAGTAATGAAGGCTTTTTATTAAAGCTTTCTTGAACATTGTGGCACCTAGTTTAAAGCCAAATACAGCACTATGTACTTCAAAATGTATTTCTTTTTCAAACTTAAACGTGACAATGTAAACAAGATCTCTAAAATCAGTATTAATATTAGGTAAAACAGGATAATAAAATTACTCAAAAGGTAACAATTATTTTCATTTTGCCCAAGTACAAAAGTTAGTTCTGTGTCAGGTTTCACGGTGGACCTCTGTGTCTGCTGCTCTTTTCCTCATTCTCTGCCCTCATCTGTAAGCCAAGTATAATATCAGATTTATTTTATCATAATAGATGTTATCAAAAGGTAACCATTAAAGGGAACTGACCTTTGCAACATTATTAGCATTTTAGTGTAATTTATTTGGGAAAATTGGCTCAATAATATAGTTTAAACTATACTCAGCAAAAAAAGAAACGTCCTCTGACTTTCAACAGTTTTTGCTTTCAGTAAACTTAATGTGTGTAAATATTTGTATGAACACTAAAAGAGTCAACACCTTAAGACATAAACTAAAAATGTTTCACAGACATGTGACTAACAGAAATAGAATAATGTGTCCTTGAATGAAGGGAGGCTCAAAATCAAAAATACCAGTCAGTATCTGGTGTGGCCACCAGCTGCTTGAAGTACTGCAGTGCATCTCCTCCTCATGGACTGGACCAGATTTGTCAGTTCTTGCTGTGAGATGTTACCCCACTCTTCCACCAAGGCACTTTCAAGTTCCTGGACATTTCTGGGGGGAATGGCCCTAGCCCTCACCCTGCGATCCAACAGGTCCCAGACGTGCTCAATGGGATTGAGATCCGGGCTCTTCGCTGGCCATGGCAGAACACTGACATTGCTGTCATTCAGAAACTCACGCACAGAACGAGCAGCATGGCTGGTGGCATTGTCCTGCTGGAGGATCATGTCCGGATGAGCATGCATAAAGGGTACCACACGAGGGAGGAGGGTTTGTGCCTATAGGCGGTGTTGTTGCTGGTGATGTCTGGTAAGGACCTGCCTTACAACAGGCCTACAAGCCCTCAGTCCAGCCTCTCTCAGCCTATTGCGGACAGTCTGAGCACTGATGGAGGGATTGTGTGTTCCTGGTGTGACTCGGGCAGTTTTTGTGGCCATCCTGTACCTGTCACGCAGGTGTGATATTCGGATGTACCGATCCTGTGCAGGTGTTGTTACACATGGTCTTCCACTGCGAGGATGATCAGCTGTCCTTCCTGTCTCCCTGTAGCGCCGTCTTAGGCGTCTCACAGTGCGGACATGGCAATTTATTGCCCTAGCCACATCAGCAGTCCTCATGCCTCCCTGCAGCATGCCTAATGGACGTTCACGCAGATGAGCAGGGACCCTGGGCATCTTTCTTTGGTTGTTTTTCACAGTCGGTAGACAAGTCTCTTTAGTGTCCTGCGTTTTTAGAACTGTGACCTTAAATGCCTACTTTCTGTAAGCTGTTAAGGTCTTAACGACCATTCCACAGGTGCATGTTAATTAATTGATTGTGGTTAATTGAACATGCATGGAAAACATTGTTTAAACCCTTTACAATGAAGATCTGTAAAGTTATTTGGATTTTTACAACATTATTGTTGAAATACACAGTCCTGAAAAAGGGACGTTTCTTTTTTTGCTGAGTTTAGAAAAGCTCTCGGAGAGCGCAGACCTCCACCAAGGCAGCTCAATCCCAGTCAAGACAGCGGAACAAAAGTAAAACTGTTGATTTAATCAGTGCTGTAGTCTAGTTTATTCTAGTGGTATACTCTGATTGTTTCCTCCCAGACAATCATCGGTCAAAATGTTAAATCAGTCATTGATTAATCAGTGATTTTAATCCGGCCCTGCTTTTGAAGCAGCTCCTTCTATTCTGTATTTTTGAAGAAGCTACATTATCACTTCTTGTGTAGATAATAGTCTAATGAATGATAAGGCAGAGAAACAGCCAGAGGTGGGACCAAGTCATTGTTTTACAAGTCTCAAGTAAGTCGCAAGTCATTATCCTCAAGTCTGAGTCAAATCTCAAGTCAAGACAGGAACGTTTCAAGTCACTTCCCAAGTCATAAACTCGGAATTTCAAGTCATTTCGAGCAATTAAAAAAAAATGTTGCAGTTCTTTGTTCCATGTAAATCATAAACAATAAATTACATGCATATATAATTTCAAGAATAAGATATGGCTATACTGAAATAAATAGTACACTTAACAGAAGAATAGGCATGGGACAGAGAATTGTGATTTTTGTGGGAAGGAGGAGACATTTAAAAATGTAATGTTAGATTGTGAAAAATGTAGACAGCAGAGGTAAATACTCAAATCTAAGCTAGAGAAAAAGAGAGTTCAGTTAATAATTAAAAAAGTAATTGTACAAAGTGGTACGGGGGATGTAGTTTTTAAAACGATATACAGATTTTTAAGAGCAGCAGGTGCTGGTAATGCATCTCAAGTTTTGCATAAAATCAGAAGAAGAAGAAGAAGAAGAGCGCTATGTTATATTTAGATTTGGGCATGCTAATGTGCCTATCGCACATAACGAAGGATATTGTAATTGTGCAAATTGCAAAACCCAAGACTTAATGCTTAATGTATGGACTGCTGCAAACAATCTATTTATTCTCCATTATTTTTTTACATTACTTTCCAGACGCAGATCTCGCCAAATATAAAACCCATCCTCTGACGGAACAGACCCGTGTTGTAACTATTAATTTAAAAAAGTGTATGGTTTTTCTGAGCATCAATAATTATAATCAATAAATTAATATTAATATAGTTATTGATGACGTTCGAATTTAACCTGTTTATTAAAGATCATCGGGGCACCAATCTCAGAATTGAGATACGAATGAGGCGAGTTTAGCTTACACCCTCAATACCATCAATAACTCAAACCTTATCAGTTGGCGCGAATGGCTCAAAAGGGAGACAAAGAAAGACCGCGTGGCGATTCAACAAAGGCTAGTTTTAATTAGCAATGGTGGCTTGGACAAAAGGAAAAAAGGGGATGACAGAAAAAAGGAATCCACGTAGGCCACATGACCTGTCTAAACAGACACGCGCCGACCGCAGCGGACAATACAACAAGCCGGGAAATAAAACAATATAATATACTGCTTCTGGTTGCAACCAAGTAAAATAATAAAACACAAAGCATGCAAACATTCAGGGTCGGCGTACAGCGACGCCAGGCGACCAAGAATAAGAGTGGTTCACAAGTTCACAAACTTAGATCAACCAACAGAAGACGGGATCTAACCCTTTGAACCTAAATCTCCTCTACCCAGACCCACAGAGATAAACCAGGTATATCCTACTTGGTGATGACTCTCTTCCCAGTCTACGACGAAGAACGGCCTGAGAGTGTCCAGTTTAAAGGAGCGGTTTGCGCAAAACCGAGGTCAGAAAGCGGACGTCCAATTTTAGGCGCTGAGGGACTCAGGCCTATTTCAATAGAACTCAGAGGCCAGCGGACTCCCTGGTTGCATGGACGGGAAGTCTGTTTGCTTGGCCGGTTCACTTCGAAGTTTAAAAAGGGGAGTTCTTCCTGGTCCAGCAGGTTTGAACGAAAAAGGGGAAAGTTTGCTAGCAGTGAAGTAAAGCGTCTCCTTGCGGCTCTGCGGGTAGGAACCAAAAGACGATAATTTTAGTTTTCGCGCCCCCTTTATGAACTCTGTGATGTCATCACTGGCCACAGACCAATGGCAATGGGTTGAGGGCGGCGCAACGGATGCTGTAAAAGGCGATAGCCTCAACATCCCCCTTTTAGTTCCAAAGAATGCGCACTCTTCAGTCTTTGGAGCTAGAACCAGGTTCATTGTCCATTACGTTCAAGAATGTCGCTGTCCTTCAGCGGGCAAGGTGTAACAGTTCAGTCCATTACGTACAAGAATGTCGCTGTCCTTATGCGGGCAAGGTGTAACAGTTCAGTCCATTACGTCCGAGAATGTCGCTGTCCTTCAGTGGGCAAGGTGTAACAGTTCAGTCCATTAAGTAGAATGTCGCTGTCCTTCAGCGGGCAAGGTGTAACAGTTCAGTCCATTAAATCCAAAATCTGGTCAGAGCATTCCCCCCTAAGTTGTGACGAGTGGAAATGCAGTTTACAGCCTTTGGAGCTATACTGGGTCCACTGATCCAAATTGAGTCTGGATAGCGGCTAACCTAGTCTGGGTAGAGGCTAATCTACTCTACTAAAATATATATAATTGTAAGAAACAACCAACAGAAAGTAAAATCACACCAAGATAAAGAAAAATACAAAAAAAGGTAATTAAAAAAAACAAATCGACCCCCTTTCGATATCGTCATACTTCATGATTCACATCACTGCTTTAAGTATGAAATGGGGTGAAGGCACGAATGTGTAGCTCCCGTCAGGCACTGGCACCAGCTTGTTCTTTGGGACAGGGGGAAGCTATGAATTGGGGTGTGAGAAATGTCGTGGAGTCGAGTCTTGCTTGCAATTGTTTGACCTGCCTGTAGGCGGTGTAAGCCATCAACGCTGTGAAGACCCACCCAATTACAGGTGCAATTACTGTGAATGTCAAGGTGTGTGTTTCTGTCCAATCAGCTTTCTTGGGAAAGCAAGGGAGGGGGGTCAAAGTCAAGTCCGTAGGGGTGAGGCTGAATTTAATCAATTTGGCCCCCTCCTCCAAAAGTTGTTTCTCAATTTCTGTATCAATCGTGACATTATACCCGTTAAATGCATCCATGATTTCGATCTCAGTGTCATGTCTGTCAAGGTCGAGATGATGGAGGATTATGTCTCCTATGTGAACTACTCTCCCTTGTGGGATATTGAGTAACATAGTTTGGTTTAGCAACTTTACCTTGGTGACCGTGTCATGTTGATCATATGACATCAAAGCTTCTGCTACTGGTGTGCTCACTAGCCATCGGTTACCTGCACGTTCAACTTTGGTTTCCATACCTGCATCTTTTAATGTCATTGTAGCTTGACAATTTTGTTGAGGGGCGTCATCCCTCAAACCACAGAGGAAATCAGTTACATCTCCAATGAACGGGTTACTTGGGCACACCCAGTGGAGATCTTTAGTTTTGGTGCATAGATTTAGGTTTGGAGCTAGGTAAAGTTTGGGATCGTTGTCATGGTAGGCTAGTATGGATGGGGTTTTTAAATCTAGGTGTGTGTCACCTTTCCAAAAACCAACATTTAACACCGATTTAAGCCTATATATATTCATCCTTTCAATGATGGGAAGGTTAAAGCTACATTGTGTATTTTTTTGAATTAATTCTTAGCAAAAACCCCTTTGTTCTTTCAAAAATATGTGCTCATTCATGTGTAATTACTTCCACCTACTAATGAAAGTATTCTCGTAAGTGTAGAATTTGCTATTTAAAATACATACGAGCGAGTCGCACGAATGGCTGAATCCATGTTGAGCCTCCATCTTTGAAATACATTCACCAACGAGGGACATTCCTGGAAATTCTAGGTACGCCTTTCGCGCTTTGGCTACACTCAGTTGCACCGTGACAAATGCCAGAGGGAGATTGTCTACTCGCGACGTGGCAGACGTCTGACTATATAACTAAATGCAATGTAGTTTTCTAAAGTAACCTCATCACTGGAAGGAAGACTAGACGAAGTCGTAGTACTGGAAGCCATGTTAAACCTGGCATGAAACGGCCACTGAAGGAGTTAAAACGTGCTCGGAAATGGGGGGGATCTGAGGTGGGGCTAGAACGTAATATTCAGTTGGTTGTTTCACCGCTAGATGGGAGAAGTTCTTACACAATTACACAATGTAGCTTTACGCATGAATCCAAGTTCAAAATTATCTGGATTAACAAAAATGGGAATTGCACTACCCAAGCTATATGCCAGGTGAATTTGTGAGGGTTGCAATGTGTTTGTAATGGTAGTTTTGAGAATATTTTCAACAAGTTCTAAGGGAACTAAATAAGTAGGAATTCGTCCTTCCACCAGACTGTCTACAGATGAACCAACTTCTCTAATAAGATCCTAAATTAAATCCCTCACCACCTGTGTGTACATCAAGTCATTTTTCACAACATCTGAGAGAGCTTGCAGGGCATGCAGGGTGTTGTTAATTAGAGTAGAATGTAGATTGACAGTCACTATTGTGCCTTGAAGGGTTTTAGATTGTGCTTCTAACAGTCTCTGTTGAAGGAGGAGTTTCTGTAGGATTTCTGGCATTTCGTCCTCTAGTTCGGTTACGCGTCTCTGAAGTGTTTTCAAGCTGACAGTGTTTGCCGCAGAGAGTCCAATTGAGAATAAGGATCCTGACGCGGTCGCTGTCGTGATCAGGCCACCTAAGAATTTTTTCGGTCGTTTGCTGCCACTGAGGTCTTCTTCCATAACTATGAACTTTTGCAGTTGTTTTAAGATGTAAGTTGTGCTGACTTTGGCATGTTTAATGGTGTTAAAGGCCTGAGATAGTTGTTGTCTTCCCTCAGTGAGCTGAGGGGGAGGCCGCATGTGTTTACGGTACACATCCCACGGGTCCAGGCGCACAAAGATTCGTTGTGTATGGAGTCTGCTGTGGGTGATGAGCAGGCCTGGGGTATACTGTAGGATTGTGCCAGTCGGTGGTCCTATTTCTACCATTCCGGTTTGTTGTGCAACTGATGAGCCCAAAATGATGCCAAATATCCAGAAGGCCTCCATCCTGCAACAGAGAAGGTTTGATTACTAAAGTGGATTTACGGCTGGTTTTGTTGTTTGCCAGGGTGAGTTTACCGCATGCACCTGTCTGCTATCATTATGCCACCTCTAGTGGGGAGACTGGCTCTGCTCTTGGGGAGCAGGGTTTGACATATAGCTTTATTTCGTTGGCATGAACCTATTTGTATGCTGGGTTCTGCCTTGGTTTTGAAACCCTTAATCTGTAGGCCACCGGCGAGAGTTTACCCACGATTTCAAAGGGGCCAGTCCAATTTGCGAGAAACTTTCTGGACCATCCTGTTGGCTGGGCGAAACGAAAATAGAAAACCTTGTCACCCACCTCAAATTCAGTTGCCTTTTTATCATAGTAGGCCTTAGAGCCTTGTGCGCTGGCTTCCAAGTTCTTCTGGGCCCAGGCAAAGGTGGATCTAAGGTACTCTCTTAGATCTGCAACGTAATGGTGAGCTGTGAGTGCTGTGGTCACACTAATGTCCTCTGGGTGGTAGAGGAGATGTAGTGGGAGGGTCATCCGTCTGCCCGTCATCATCTCACAGGGGGTAACCCCTGTGGATTGTGGGGCGGTAGACCTGATGGCCATCAAGACCAAGGGAAGTTTTATGTCCCAGTCCTTTCCGGTGCTGCTGACATATTTTTTCAGCATGCTCACGATGGTACTGTTCATCCTATCAACTGTGGGTGATAAGGGAGGTGGAATTTGACCTCTACCCCTAAAATGTCAAATGTCTTTTACTGAACCCTGTTTTCAGCCACTGGGGGCTTCCCATCTCCATTGACTCAGATAGGGGAACACACTTCACCTCGAGTGTCATGACTTCAGTTGTGACTGCTGTGTCGTTTGGTGCCAGCAGGCATTCGACCCATTTGGTGAAGCTACATGTGATTGTTAGCATATTTTTGATTCCTCTAGACGACTTTGGGACAGGTCCTACCCAGTCAATTTGCAAATGGGACCAAGGAAATGTCACCCCCTTATGCTGAAGGGGTGCTCGAGTGAGTGGTTTGGACGGTTGAAACAGACTGCAGGTCAGGCATCCCTGGATGTAGGCTGTCACAGGCCATTGACAGCCAGTACACCACCTGTCTGAGGGTATCAAGTGTGGCTTTGTAGCCTCTGTGCCCACCCACTGGGGTGTCATGGGCGGAGGCTAACATGACCCCCCTATGATCTGTGGGGACGACCCAGCGCAACGGGCTCTGTCCCAGAGGGGAGGAGACCAGCAAACCCTTCTCTAGTTTAAGGTGTGGTAATTTACGATGAAGGTCCCTAAGGTCCTTGCTGTCACCTGTAGATGGCGGGGTTGGCCCTGTTTGTGAATTCTGACTTAACAGTTCCCTGATGAGATGTATGTCAGGGTCCTGCTCCCGCATGTTAATCAGGTCTGTGTCACCAGGTTTCCGCCCAAGGTGCAGTGTTTCTCACTTCTCTCCCTCGCCTATCGGCGGGTGACGGCGCAGATGTCATTGGTGTTTGAAAGGGGAAGCCATTTTTCCTGGAATTCCCACCGGGCTCCCTGCTCCGCCCCTAGTTTGGCAAGGCGATGGGCTTCGTCCTTGCCATCCTTGTCTGGACCTAACGTTTGAAAATGACCTTTAACCTTTATCCATTAAACGACAATGCCATGGTCAGAGGTGAGGAGGTTACATGCCAGGAACAGGAACATGCCAGGAGTGTTTGACATCTTTGTTTCTGGCATTTTTCATTCGGTTCTTCTTCCAAATGGGGAAGTGAGAAATGAAACTATGCCGAGCATAATTTGAGTCAGAGCAAATTACAAGCTGTTTTAAATCCAGGGCAGTAGCCTGCTGGAGGGTAATGAGTACTGCTGCGATCTCAGCGTACTGGCTGGACTTTGGACCCAATCGGTAATGATCTGGCTTGGTGGTTCCGCATCCCATCCAGACGATGCCGACTCCTGCTCGAAGCTGGCATTCCTGAATGAAAGAGCACCCATCAATGTAGGCCCTGGGTAGTCCCTGGCACACATTTTCATCAAAATAACGGTGGCTGGATGAGGACGGATGGACAGCGGCAGGTGTGCACAGGGGTGTTAGAACGGAGTCACACTCGCAATGCTGGCAATTTGCCAGCCCTTGACCTAACACCATTTTGTTTTTCTAACCATACTTTACCTCAACATTGTAACCTTGGAGCGCCAGCATCCATGTTGCTATGCGGCTATTTGAAACCCTACCTTCTCTCAGTTGTTGGCTGTTTAGGAAGGTAACTGCCTGATGACATGTTTCATTTATCACTTTCTGTCCCCCTATAGCTGCGGAAGGGTTCCACTGCCCAAACTGTGGAAAGGAGGGGCTTTTCACAGTCTGAGAATTGGAGCTCCACTTTGCTCAAGGGCTTGCTGGCATATGTGACCACTCTCATGTCCTGATCATGTTTTTGATTCAAAGCAGCGCTCAGACAGTGGGAGGAACAACCTGCCTCAAGGTGAAACTCTTTATCTTTGTCTGGGTAGGCCAGACATGGAGCTGAAGCAAGTTCCCGTTTCAAAAGTTGGAAAGAGGATTCTTGGGTCTCTCCCCATGAGAAGGGTGTGTCATCCCGCAGGAGCTCAGTGAGGGATCTAGCTATTTCTCCATAGTCTTCAATAAACTGCCGGGAGTAGTTACACATTCCAAGGAAACACCTGAGTTCCGACAGATTATGCCCTGAATGGCTCTGATCCTTCCCGCTTGGGGTTCAACACCACTTAAAATGTCCGACTCCTCATCAGGATGTCATCGACATAAATGAGGTTCCCTTGGATTGTAGCATCAGCCATGGCTTTGTGGAGGAAAATGTTGAATTCTGCTGGTGAATTTGAATAAGCAAAGGGACAGCAGTTCCAAGTATATTGACGATTTCCAAAGGAAAAAGACAGCTTATACCGGTCTGTCGGATCCACTTTCATTGTCCAGAAACCATTAGCCACGTCTACTGTAGAAAAGAAACGAGCATCCTTCCCTTTGACCAGCTCGTGATCTAAGTGGATCATCGGCCATCGTGAGAGGGGTACCTGTTTATTCAGAGAACGGTAGTCAATGGTCAGGCGCCATTTTCCCGTCGGCTTTAACACCAGCCAGATCGGGGAGTTGTACGTGGAGTTACACTCACGGATGATCCATTTCTCTAGCAGCTTATCAAGGATCTCCTGGATCGACTCATAAGCAGCAAGAGGGATCTTGTACTGGCGCACAAAAGTGGGGGGTGCATTTGGGTTCGTTGGAATACGAACCGTGTGGAGGTCAGTGACCCCACAATCATGGGAGTCCCTAGATAAGATTGACTGAAATTCATAGAACAGTTCTTTAAGTTCCGTTTCTCAGCCTCTGTTTGTAGTGCATCAGCTTTTTCAAGCTGCTGGTTGATTTCCGCTTCAAAACCAGGATAAGGTTCAGTGGAGGGACTCTGGTCCTCCTGGACTGTCTCAGCTGGATGAGTCGTCAGCGTGTACACCATTAGGTCGCCCTCAGTCCCTACATTGGCGCTGAAGATGGACTCCTCAGGTAAAGCTTCATGCCGCTTTACCGTGATCATTTTGGAAGGAAATGTGAGCAGCATGTCTGAAGAGGACTGTTTGTCATTCATGAACAGAGGCAGATCCCCTATGACAGGGACTGAAAGTTCAAAATCATGAAACGAGCAACTTGGGTTGGATTTTCAACCAGCAGGTAGGCTGAACGATTGTTCAACTCAAGAATGGGTGTACCTCAAACAGCAAGGTTCAGTTTTCGGAAGTAGGGGAGTGGCTGGAAAAATGCTTGCTTACCCAATGGCTGTTGATCTTTCATCACCGCTAAGCATATTGACACCCCTGCTGTTCTTGGTGGTATCAGCATGCTAGTCTCACTAAATGGGTTAGCTAAATGGGAGTTAGTTCACCAAGAAATGTGAGAAATGGTGTTTTTGATGTGTCCACTGGGAGATTCTCAGTGGGCTCCTGAGGTGTTGATTTTGCGTTCCCCCGGCTGATTACATAGACTGTAGATGTAGGAATTGGATCCATGCCTAGTCATGCAGACGGTGGTTTCTGGTTTGATCCTTCTGGAGGCGCAGGTGTCTCTTTTGAGCTGAGTGGATTTCTCAGCTGCTCGACTGCCTCAGAGAAAATCCTACGACAAACATCCTTTATGTCTCTTTTGGTTAAAGCATTACTCTTAGCCAGGGGTGGACTGGGACAAAAATTCAGCCCTGGCATTTTCTGTCCAGACCAGCCCACTACATTATCAGCCGACACTACATAAAAGTCCACAAATCTCGCAGCATCTCCTCTCATGCATACAGTACAAATGAGAATCATATTCCTTGATAGCAGTTAACAAATAAAGCACAAAACTGTGAACTCAAGGACTAAAACTGACAGCTATGGCAGTCAATCACTCAGTATTTATTCATTATAGTCTCAACAGAAAAATCAAGTATGAATTCATAAAACATTATAAGACACATGATATACTCAAATAAGAGACGTCTCAGTAGTAGCCAAAAAGTGAAGTGGAGTCAGTGAGAGAACAAGCCCCAAAAAAAGAAAAATGTCCAAAAATGGTATGCCAGTGTAATGGCACAAATAGTATCTCAGGGTTTCCATAATAAAGAAGACTTGAGTCCAAGAAGGCGTTTAAGTATTTAATTCAAACATGTCTGGCCAGAACATGTAGGGGACAGAGTTACTCGTGCATCACCCTAACCAACCTTTCTAACTAACCCTTAAATAGTATTCAGCAACCATTGTTTATCTCTGTAGATGTCTTCTCCAACGTTCACGCCCCGCCTCCAGAGAACTGCTTCACACGAGTCTCATATCAACCCATAAAGCAGCTCATCCAAAGGCCAGACTGTTATCTTACTGCCCCGGCGTCTGTCTCTCTGGTGACCTGACACATATATTTTTCTCATAACATTAAGCTGGAACAATAACCTTGTCATTTTACCCTAGATGCATTCACTAAACAGAGAATATACACTTAATTCCTAATTGCATACCAATTTTCCACCACAATTCCCTGCTTTTATTAACTTAAATAATACCATAAATATAAAGGAAAATTCAAAAGTGCTATCACAAATCTTTCTAAAAGGTTGGTAGGTTGATCAAAAAAAAGACAATGTTCAAAACACAAAGTACAATCAGACATGAGACATGCTTGGCCATGGAATCAGCTCACAGTGACAAATATTAGATCCTTCCAGATGACTTTGCTGAGACTCCTGTGCGTTGAGACCGAAAACCCACGGGGTCTTCTTACGCCATTTTCTTGTGGGCAAAATGTCATCTCAACAGCCCCTCGCCCCAGAGGCGGCCATCCACAGGTCTCGTCATCGGTTTGGATGTTCTAGATAAAACACAGAATAAAGGAGAAATTATGTAGCATCTTCCAGTACACTTCAGAGGGTATTACATCAACACTAGGTGTTGAAATGTATACTCTTCCCTTGCTCTGTTTGTTGTCTGTTGCCGTGAAGTCAGCCTCCGCCAGCATCCAGTGACCCGTAGCCACCGATCAGTCCTTCCTCAGAAAGGAGAGAGTGGTCACCCCTCAGAAGGTCCTCCAGTGAGAACCTTCCAATGCGACCCTTGGGAGCTGAGCTAATTAGGTATCAGAGCATTGATGTTCAAACATTGGTGAGCCAATTCACAAAAGATGAATAGGATGATTATGACAAGTATAACCCACACCCTCGGAGTATGGTTTCAGATCAACCTGATGCAACTGTGTGCAAAAGCAATTCTAAACAACAACAACCTGGTTAATGAGCCAAAACTCCTCAACTGAAGCTAGATTATAATTAAGGTAAATGTCTCCAAATCAATCTTTACTAAATCCATGCCAAGAAAAAGACAACCAACCATTCCAACTTGTGAGAGTAAAAAATCCCAAGAATCAACTACTCCCAGCAAGAAGTAAAGAAGGTTTTCAGAGTTCCCAGACACAATATGTACTACAAGTCTGAACCCGAAATGGATGGAATATGAAGTCAGATGTCAAGTCCAGGTAGTAGAAAACCCCATTAATTTATGACAGAGTTATGATTCACAAGAAACTCAATTACTTGCAAGTTACAATGATCTTCATAATCTCTTAAAAATCTGTTCCAATTACTATCAAATCCAATTCCCCCCTTTTTTTAAGGCATCGTCTTGCACATGCCTTAAAAATCAAGAAACAAGGAAACAATAACTTCAACCGCTTCTCCAGTGTCAAGAAAAGAAACTTAGTAGGTTAAAGGTCATGCATAAGACACAACCTCAGAACCTGTGTATCCTGCTGCTCTCGCTGCCGAGGCAGCTTCAACCCCCAGATGATCATATCCCAATCATTTAGATTCGCAATTAGGTTCTTATATTTGAATTACCTTGTTGTTGAAGGTGTGCTATACAAATAAAATTGCCTTGCCTTGCAAAAACAAAACAAACTAATAAGTTCCCCACATAGTTACCTAATGTATTTAAGAATTTTAGTCCTACTTGCATTAGCTACAACAACACTTCATTTCCCTCTGGGATCAATAAAGTATTTTGAATTGAATAAGACAACTTCTTCAGACCCTGCTTTTCCAGAATCTAATTGATGTTACAGTAAGGATTATCTTTGGAACCACCTTAGTTAAAATTGTTTTACTCAGGACACAGTTTATTTACCATTTACCTTTGTTCATTATTTCCCCCCGAGGCTTTTATTGATTAGCGCAAATCTAACAGCTGTAACTCACTGAGTACAGCTCACCCATTTAATAGGCTATAAAATTAATATGGATTCAGGTTAGAAAATACTCAAATATTAGATTGATGAGGTAAATGTCATTTCCATCTCTCACATTAATTTGAAGCATTGCTTTGAAAAAACCCACGTAATAAATCAAATAGACTAAATAATTTTTATTCATATTTGCACTTTGCAGAAAAATATCATTATTAATGATTGTTGGAAATGTGTTCCAGCAAATATGTTTTCAAAAATGATGTAGTAATGATGTAGGAATTTATTCTCCAGTAAATCACTGAGTCACGTTTAGATAATTAATCATTATTATATTATCACCATTAAAACTACAGCAAGTTTTCAAGATAATATAGTTTAGTTTAAACATTAAATCTGACTCATATGCACCAATATAGATCATAGTAATCATCCATCATTCATTATGCTTTAAATTGGAATATTCTCTGTTTTATTTGATCTATTTTTATCCAAGATCACTTGATGTTAAGATTGCAGTTTCCTAGATCTGTTGCGTTTAGTTTTTCAGATAGAGCGATGACATATTTATAATCCTGAGATCCCGAGCAATCCACTGATACTAAATGCATGTCAAATGCATTAAAAAGCCTATTATGGAAATAATATTTAACAATGACGAGAAAGGATTCCTTCTTAGTTCAAAGGCTCCAACTCGGTTTGCCGATCAACACGGTGTTTAGAACATACAGCATGGCAGTAACTGACCTGCACCCACATCTTAACATCTTACTGTATAGAAATGAATAAAACTAAGACTCCTCCTTCATAGCTAGGGTCTTCAGTAAGATAGAATAACTTTAACCTCGTTAGTAAGACACAACTCAGACGCTCTGGGTCAGAGTGCAGATAATGGAGTGGTTCCTACGTCCTTCAGTCAGCATGCAGACACATCTCACAAGTTGGTGACTCAAGATTGTATCCTTGAGCTTCTCACATGTTGGTTCAACATAACAATACATATCTCAGTTAACACAGAGACTTTAACCTTTAACATGATCAATATATTTTTTCCACATTAAGCCATTCAAATCCTCTTTTATAAAAAATGCTACGCAGAAAAATTCTCACAACAGGCCTAAAATAATTTAGGCTTTGATAAAAGCCAAGAGAGCTACAACAAAACTAACTGTGAAATCTATAGTTCAGGATTAGATTTTTATCCATAAACACCAAGTGATTATATTTTATTTGCTTTCTTAATTCGAAAAGTGATACGTCACTGTTGATGAACAATTACGTTTTGTTGGATTTGCTTTTACTACAAGAAAGTAAAACAATTGGCTAAACAGTGTCCAATATTAGTAATTCAGTATGCTCATTCATTTGGAAACGAGCAATTAAATTCCAACATTTCATGTTCTTATTACGTTTCATTATTACTATTTGAAAGATAACGGGTCCCCAGAGTGTTTTTGCAGCTACAGGGGATCATACTTCTGAGCCTCCCTTGTAAGGTCTAAGAGAAAATGTTAGAATTTGAATTCCCTTCACCATAGCCCCAAATAAGCCAAAATATATAAGCACCCCCCAAACTCAGGTACGCACAGGTAACCTCCCAAGCCACTTGTCCATACCTTTTTGGGCCGAACCTCGAACAGACTCCTCCCCTGTGGACAAAGTGGTCAGTCCATTCTAGAAAAAAAAGCAAAAAAAGAATGAGAACCAGCCTGATTTGCATTCTGGTTCAGTTGAAATTGAAAATTGCATTGGTTGTCATAAGCAAAATTCCAAACTCACAGGACCACTGTATTGTTATACTTGATGGCCCCTAAAAAACATTTCAGGTATATTAATATTTACTTAAAACAGTGAGACGACTTCCCTTTAATTACAAAATCAGGTGCCTTATATTAAGACTCACTTATATAACTTCCTGTGTTTACCCACCAGAGTGACAAAATCATCAGATTTCTAGGATCAAACCTCTCCTGACCTCTTGACCCTTATCCTGGAAGGAGACACAGAATACTTCACCGCTTGAGATCAACTCAGTAATTTTCCAAGCAAAATTTCTAATAAGGCCCACTAACTGCTCTGACGCTTGAATGTTCCCCAGATAAGATTAGTATTTACCTTTTTTCCATTTATTTAAGACCTAAGTAGCCTAAGGATCAGTTATCTTTATTTTAATGTTACCCAGCAGAAACCTAAAGGTTTATTTTTTAGTTGTGTTCAAATTATAGCCTAAACAATGTTGTTTTACTGCTGCTGCTCACAGCAAAGTCTTGTTATTTTTTAAGTCTCGCGATTGTTTACATTAGCGCCTTGCAAGCTGATAAAAAATTTGTCCTTCACAGCTGTGGCGAAATCTAAGCAGTGTTATGGTACAAGTCCAAGTTACTTTAGTTAATGTTCACAGTTCTAAGATTTATTACTTTCTTACAACAAACCCCAAAACACAAGGAAACAATTCAGCCCCAATTGTCCCAGAAAGAAAGGAAAATATGTTTTCACTGTCAGTCAGCTTAGTCAAAATCAAGTCAGTCAGGGTAAAAATCACAACCTACCCTAAATGCCCCAATCAACTTTATTTGTTCTAGTCGTAAAATAGGAACGTTTCCGTTTCTAAGTTAGTGCACACAAGCTGCAACAGCTAAGGAAAGATAATTTGTTTGATGACTTGGTATAATGCAGAATGTCACACACACACACAGTTATTGTTACACATTCCATGGTAGAACTGCTGGTGAGTTTCTCTGAGTTGTCCTGTGTTTTTCTTCAGGCTGGTTGGGACCCCTGCCTTCGGTCCAGCGGCGCCTGGGGAGGGCCACAAGGAGCCCTAGTACCTCCCCCACCCTTGGAATAAGGGGTTGGGCAGCCATAACAAAGGCGGAGGCTGGACTCCGGCCTGAATGCGGGCTGACCAGTGGGCAGAGTTATGAGTTATTTGGGGGCTGTGGTCCCTGAAACATGGCGATTAGCTGGATCGTGAGGGGGGGGCCCTGGGCCGGCCAGCCTGCAGATGACCCAGCAAAATTCGGGCAGGACAAAAATACACACAGCTCAAATGCAATTAAGGAATGCTTGCCGACTGATGTAGCTGTATTTGATCTCTGTGACACCTGCTTATGACACACACACATATACACTCCCTTAGGAAAGTAAATCTTGTTTTGTTTTTGTTGTTGTTTCTGCCAGAGGACCCTTAGAGCGAAAGGGGTCTCGATGGAAGCAGGCCATAATTTCTGATTCTTTCTATTTTCTATGTCGATCTAAATTTTGTTCTGTTATTGAGTTGTAATTTGTAAGGGAAAGTTGATGTGCAACTAAACCAAATGTGTTTGTTTTAGACAGACGGGGTAAAGCAGACAGAGAAACTGCTACGGCTCTGATAAGGTGATGATTCGTCATCCGGTGAGTTTAGTCTAATCAGAGCTTAAAGACGGTGTTGCACACAGTTATCTAGTAAAATGGTCAAGAAGTCTTTTCTTTTCTCTCCTAATGCTCTCTGTCAGGAGAGTCCACATTTTATTTTATTTCATTTTGGTTGGAAGTTATTTGATGGAATTGTTATTACACTAAGTACAAGTTTCCTTAGCTGTTGCAGCTTGTGTGCACTAACTTAGAAACGGAAACGTTCCTATTTTACGACTAGAACAAATAAAGTTGATTGGGGCATTTAGAGTAGGCTGTGAATTATACCCTGACTGACTTGATTTTGACTAAGCAGACTGACAGTAAAAACATATTTTCTTTCTTTCTGGGACAATTGGGGCTGAATTGTTTCCTTGTGTTTTGGGGTTTGTTATAAGAAAATAATAAATTTTAGAACTGTGAACATTAACTAAAGTAACTTGGACCTTTACAGTAACACTGCTTAGATTTCTCCACAGCTGTGAAGGACGATTTTTTTTATCAGCTTTCAAGGCGCTAAGGTAAACAATCGCGAAACTTAAAAACTCTGGGCACGTTTGAATCTTTTGAATACCTAGCCACCCAGATAAATGAGCCTAACAAAGCGTTATTTCTAAGTTTATATAAACCACCAAAACTTAACTCTAACTTCTTTAATGACTTCAATGACCTTCTTTCTGTAATATGTATCGACTACGACCAACTAATCATCGTGGGGGATTTTAACATCCATACCGACAACCCCCAAGATAGACAAGCAAAAACATTAGATGATACTCTCCACAACTTCGGACTGATCCAGCATGTCAAACAACCAACACACAATAAAGGACACACTCTGGACTTAATTATCAGCAAAGGTTTAAATATTTCTGACATCTCTGTAATTAATATTGCATTATCTGACCATTTCTGTATTTTCTTCGAAAGTACCATCTCTGCTAAATTACCCAGCCAAAGTAAGACCACTATAAAAAAGCGTTTTCTAGGGGACAGTTCAGTAGAAACCTTTAAACGTATTTATCCTTCCACCACATCCCCCTCATCTCCCAACTCAAACTCAGTAAATAAGTTGGTAGATAATTTCCTTGCGAAAATCTCAGACATCATGGATTCCATTGCTCCAACTAAAGTGAAAGTAGTCTCAGGTAGAAAGAAGTCTCCGTGGACAAGTAATCCACTGGTACGTAGTGAAAAAAGAGATTGTCGACGAGCCGAGAGAAAATGGCGGAAAACTCGACTCCAGGTTCACTGTGAGATCTACAAAGAGAGACTGAATAGATATCAGCTAACTATAAAAGATGCTAGGGAATCGTTCTTTTCTGAAATCATCAACAGAAACATTAATAACGCACGGACTCTATTTGCAACAGTGGAAAGACTAACTAATCCTTTAGTGACAGTAGCCCCAGAACTAAACTCTACCAGGGCCTGCAATGAATTTGCCAGCTTTTTCACTGAAAAGATTCTAACAATTAGACGGTCAATCTGTACCTCAATATCGAACCCACAACCAGTGCCATCCCCAATCAACAACAATGTAGAGAAAATGTCTGAATTCCACGAATTAAACCAGAACAGCCTTGAAAAAATCATTATCCAATTAAGCTCCTCCTCCTGCTGTCTTGATATCCTACCCACAGCTTTTCTAAAGAAGGTTCTTCCTGTTATTGGTTCTGATCTTGTTCAAATAGTGAACTCATCACTGCTATCAGGTGTCTTCCCTCAGGCTTTAAAAACAGCAGTTATTAAACCACTGCTAAAGAAGAAAAATCTGGACAACACGTTAATGCAGAACTACAGGCCAATCTCTAATCTCCCATTCATCAGTAAGATTATTGAAAAAGCAGTGTTTCAGCAGTTAAATGGCTTCATAACAACGACAAACCGTTTTGATGCTTTTCAGTCTGGTTTCCGCACTCACCACAGCACCGAGACTGCCTTCGTCAAAGTATTTAATGACATCCACATAAATACAGACTGTGGAAGAACCACAGTGCTGGTTCTGTTGGACCTCAGTGCAGCATTTGACACTGTTGATCATGATATTTTATTGGAACGACTGGAGAGCTGGGTCGGACTCTCTGGTACAGTACTTGGCTGGTTCGAGTCTTACCTAAAGAACAGGGACTTCTATGTTTCAATAGGAAACTTTTCATCAGAACGAACAGAAATCACATGTGGGGTGCCCCAGGGCTCTATCCTGGGGCCCCTCTTATTTAATATCTACATGCTCCCACTAGGCAAGATTATAGCAACCAATAACATTAGCTACCATAACTATGCAGATGACACTCAGCTCTACATTACAATGTCACCAGGTGACTCTGAACCCATTCAAACCCTAAGTCAATGCATTGACCAAATAAATGGATGGATGTGCCATAACTTTCTCCAGCTGAATAGAAACAAAACTGAAGTGATTATTTTTGGACCCAAGGAGGAACGATCAAGAGTCAGCACACAGCTTCAGTTAATACAGCTAGAAACTACTGATCAGGTTCGAAACCTAGGTGTAGTAATGGACTCAGACCTGAACCTCCAGGGTCACATAAAGGCAATAACAAGGTCAGCGTTCTATCACATGAAGAACATTTCTAGGATTAAAGGACTGATTTTGCAACACGACCTAGAAAAACTCATCCATGCGTTTATCTTTAGTCGGATTGATTACTGCAACAGCATCTTGATAGGTCTGCCTAAAAAGTCAATCAGACAGCTGCAGCTGATCCAGAACGCTGCCGCTCGCGTCCTCACTAGAACCAGGAAAGTAGAGCACATCACCCCCGTTCTAAAGTCCTTTCACTGGCTCCCTGTAGCTCAGAGAATAGACTTTAAAATACTTTTACTAGTTTATAAATCATTACATGGCTTAGCACCAAAATATGTTGAAGACCTGTTGTCATGGTACCAACCACCAAGACCACTCAGGTCCTCCAACTCTAGCCTACTAAACATCCCTAGACTCAGAACCAAACATGGAGAAGCAGCTTTCAGTTTCTATGCTCCCCTTATCTGGAACAGACTTCCTGACGAGTGTAGAGCTGCTGAAACTCTGAACTGCTTTAAATCGAGACTAAAAACCATCTGTTTAGAATTGCCTTTGAGTAAATGCTTGATGTTATATGTATGAAATGTGTTCATGCTCTCTTGCTTTTTTTTATTTTTCTCTTGCTTTATTGTGTATCATGTATAATGTGTGTTTCTTTTATGTGTTTCTTTTAAATCACCAAATCATGTAAAGCACCTTGAATTGCCCTGCTGTTGAAAGTGTGCTATACAAATAAAATTGCCTTGCCTTGCCTTGCCTTAAAAATAACAAGACTTTGCTGTGAGCAGCAACAGTAAAACAACATTGTTTAGGCTATAATTTGAGAACAACTAAAAAATAAAACTTTAGGTTTCTGCTGGGTAACATTAAAATAAAGATGACTAGTCCTTAGGATACTTAGGTCTTAAATAAATGGAAAAATAAATTTCATCGCTCTATCTGAAAAACTAAACGCAACAGATCTAGGAAACTGCAATCTTAACATCAAGTGATCTTGGATAAAAATAGATCAAATAAAACAGAGAATATTCTAATTTAAAGCATAATGAATGATGGATGATTAGTATGATCTATATTGGTGCATACGAGTCAGATTTAATGTTTAAAATAAACTATATTATCTTGAAAACTTGCTGTAGTTTTAATGGTGATAATATAGTAATGATTAATTATCTAAACGTGACTCAGTGATTTACTGGAGAATAAATTCCTACATCATTTTTGAAAACATGTTTGCTGGAGCACATTTCCAACAATCATTAATAATGATATTTTTTCTGCAAAGTGCAAATATGAATAAAAATTATTTAGTCTATTTGATTTATTATGTGGGTTTTTTCAAAGCAATCCTTCAACTTAATGTGAGAGATGGAAATTACATTTACCTCATCAATCTAATATTTGAGAATTTTCTAACCTGAATCCATATTAATTTTATAGCCTCTTAAATGGGTGAGCTGTACTCAGTGAGTTACAGCTGCTAGATTTGCGCTAATCAATAAAAGCCTCGGGGGGGAATAGTGCACAAAGGTATTATTGAAGCCCCCAGTGAAGCCCCTGGACTTGGTCATCACGCATGGCCTGTCCACCCGTGTGTCCTCTGTTGTTGACTTGGCTGTCTCTGACCATTACTGCGTGTTTTTTAACATCACCAGTTTTATCCAGCAGGAGACCTCTGTGAGAACTGTCAGGAAGCGCCATCTAACCCCTGAAGTGGCTGCAGGTTTTCTAGAAGTTTTCCAAAAGTTTCCTCCTACTCTCTTACCTGCCCCCTGTGATTTTATCGTCAGTGATTTTAACAGAAGACTTCAGTCCGCTCTTGACCTGCTGGCTCCACTTAGAGTGAAACGCTCACATTCAAAACTTGCAGCGCCATGGAGAAATAACAATCTTAAAAAACTAAAGAGGGACTGCAGGGCGGCAGAGAGAAAATGGAGAAAAAATAAAACCACGATAAACCATCAATTATACACAGAACTTCTCAAATCCTATAATAATGCTGTAAGAAATTCAAGAAATGCTTACTTTGCAAAAATCATATCAGACAATAAAAATAATCCTAAAATCCTTTTTTCCACCATTGATAAACTTTTTAACAGAGCTACTAATGCATTTCAGAAAACCCCCTCAAACACTCTTTGTGAGGAGTTCGCAGACCCCTTCAGAGGGAAGGTACCATCAGATGTAAGATTTTATCTTCTGTCGGCTTCCTACCATAATATGCTCTGCAACTCACTTTCTACTCAGAGAGGTGGGGGTGCCGAACTCCAAAACACCGGCGGGAACTGTTTCAAAATAATACCCAGAACTGAGAGACAGAGAGTAAAATAACACACACAAACAGATATCTGTTTCACAGTGGACGCACCTGTCAGGTAAACCGGTTTGGGCGGTGCTCACCGGGTGGCATTTACCTGTATAAAAGGCTGTCGGAAAACGGTTAATCTCTACAGCATGCTGGAAGGACCTCATTCAACAATCCGACCTTAAGGACACGGAGCGCGGTGCTGCAACGAACAAAGAAAACAGCGGTTTCACGAAGACTGTATCACCGGCTTCATTCGAGGGGAATCCCAGAAGCCCGCGTCATTGTCAGACCGCGTCAGAGCTGAGCCCAAGCATATAGCCTCTTCTGCCTCAACTCCAACCATGGACCTAAAAAGAGTTGAATTTAAAAATGAAGAACTTGATGAGGAAACGTCTGTTCTTTTATCTGAATTGTCAAATGGGATTCCATCCGTGACGACACGCTCAATGTGCGATAAATCAACCTCTACAATTCTGGACAAAAATCCGACATTGGCTTTTACAGAAGACTTTCCTCTTTTAAGCGAGACTCCGATTTCCTTCCTGGATCAAGATAATCAAATGGAGGAAATTGAGAACTGGATACCTACCGCAGTCAACAGTGTTATTAAAACTGCTCTAAGCCATTTTATGGGTTATGCCTGCATATCTTTACTGCGGAAACAATGTAACTCTTGCAAAATGGGAGGCAGTCAGCAGGAGCACCAGTGTTTAGGTGTAGATGCTATAAAGCAAAATATGTTTTATTCCCAGCAAAATTTGTTACAAACAGGTCCTACCCTCTTTTAGTAACTTACCCTGGTTGGTTTAACCTGGAAATAAGAAACCCTCCAAACTATTAAAGTTGTAGATAAAAAACAGTCCACCAATCGGCGCTCGAGTTGCCCCTGCTCTGCTTTGTATTCGTTGTATTTATCACGCCCCTCATGCCGAACATGTCCAGACAAGTCTACAGGCCCCGCCCCGTACGCTAGGTTCCTATATAAACCTCCTGGTCTTCGGCATTACATCCAGGACTTCCAGGCCGCCGTAATCTTCGCTCCGAGACGATGGATATGGGAGGATTCGTCAAGCAGACCACTCTACCGTCATACTGGGGGATCGGCCAGCCGTATGAGCCGATGAGCACTCCGCCATCGCCTGTGGGGTTCGGCTACGCTAACCCGTATAATCCACCGTCAATTTCATCGCTCTCGCCATGCTACTCTCCACCATCCCCTGTGTTCTCTCTTTCGGAGATTCTGCCTGCAGATGCCCAGCCCGACGCTTGGGTCGAGGGATCATACAACCCTGAAGCTGGGGGAGCGGGTCACCCTTATTTCAACTATTATCGGCCGCCTACAACGAAACATCGCCGTGTAAGACCCCCTCTATCTACTTCAACCCCGGTGCCTATGCCCGATCTCGAGGGAGAGTGTGATGGACCTTCAGCGCCCAGCGATGGTGGGACCCCCGATGCGCCGGAATGCGCGACACCGGAACACGGGTGTGCGTCTCAGGATGAGGGGGGTGATTCTCCGACTCTGGCTGAGGTTGACAAATGGGACCTGGTGGACGGTTTGATGTCATCCAAATTCATCAAGGCTGTAAAGACTGCTGTTCTGCATCTATTTCACATGACCAGTGCTGCTTATCAGAAAGATAACTGTTATGGATGTCAAATTAGCCATCCCAGTCAGTTGCAGCATCAATGCCTAGAGCTAATGGATGAGGATTATTACCAACTCCACTTTCAATCAGTCATGCGACAACTTCTTACCCCGCGATTCATTCCAGCTATTCAAATTCTGCTGGTAAATCGGAGCATACATGATGATGATGATCTGAAGGTGAAAACAGTAGCTGAAACCGTTCTACATGAGCTGAGGAGTATGCAGGGGTTCTACAACGCGATTCAAGCTGTGTATGGTGATAGGGATGATGAAGCCATCCTGGAAGAACTCAGGACTGTCTCCCGATGCTATGGCTATGAAATCTGATGTGTACTAATGTTGGCTATATCTCCTCTGATATAAATGCTCTAGTTTAATCCTGACGTGTTTTGTTTTTTATTCATTTGTTTTTATAATTGTGTAATGCTATGGTTTTAAACTTGTAATAAAAAAAAAACTTTGATCCAATCATATGGTTCATCTATCTGATTAATACAAGGGTTAAATTACACTAGCCGTTCTCCTGTACTATCATTCGACAGTAAAATGTCAGAACAGAGGGTGTTGACCAATGCATACTATGACCCCGCCCATCCGGGGAGCTATGGGGGTGTTGACAGATTGAGAAGGGGTTTAAAGGACAGAGAAGGACGTGTGATCGGTGTCGAAAAAGTAAAAGACTTTCTTTCAGGCGAGGACACCTACACGTTGCATAAACCTGCACGAGTAAAGTTTCCCCGGAATCGTGTTTTTGTAACCAAACCCTTGAAGCAATTCCAGGCCGACTTATGTGACATGCAAGCCTTGGCGACACATAACGACGGATTCAACTATTTACTAACAGTGATTGATGTCTTTTCAAAAAAGGCGTATGTGCGTGCTTTAAAGAGAAAGACGGGGTGTGAGGTCGTTAAGGGGTTTGAATCAGTTTTTCAAGAGAGTCAAATTCCACAAAAATTACAGACGGATGCTGGTAAAGAGTTTTATAATAAACAATTTAAGTTAATGATGAAGAAATATGGTATTACCCACTTTAGTACAGCCAGTGATCTAAAGGCATCTGTTGTTGAGCGCTTCAATCGCACTCTGAAGGGTAGAATGTGGAGATATTTCACCGCTGATAACACCTTCCGGTACATCGACGTCCTTCAAAAGCTAGTGGAGAGTTACAACCACAGCTTCCACTCAAGCATTAAGATGACACCTATGCAAGTGACGTCAGAGAATACTCCTCAAGTCATGAAAAACCTCTATTGCATCACCCCATCGATAGACTCTGGTAAAATAAAGACAAAGTTTAAGAAAGGGGATCTGGTCAGAATATCAAAGCTACGTGGGGTATTTGATAAGAAATATGAGAACAGCTTCACAGATGAAATATTTACGGTTGACCGTTGCATACTCCGCTACCCCCCAGTGTACGAGTTAGTTGATTATGATCAGGATCGAATACACGGATCGTTTTATGAGGCCGAATTGCAGAAAGTAAAAATTAATGGTGAGCGGGTGTATAACGTGGACAAGATTTTAAAGCGGCGGAGAGTCAACAGGGAGGACCAAGTCTTTGTGAGGTGGAGAAATTGGCCCGAAAAATTCAACAGTTGGGTCAGAGCCTCAGATGTTAAAAGTGTCAAATAATATCGCCCACAAAACCGTGTAACACATTGTCGATTCACTATAAAGCGTGGGTTCTACAGACTATGATTAATTAGTAAACCTTACCCTCCAAAGCCTTTAGATGACTTTTTTTGCTCCGTCAAATTCACAATGTCTGATGAGGGGTTCTATGTAAAGCCGCGTTCACACCGGTCAGCGCGTCCAGGCAGCAGGGCAGCTAGATTACATGCAAGTCTATGGGATCTACGCATCTAGTGGGCGCCAAGCTGCCAAGCAGCAAGTCGCGCGCGTCGGCGCAGCTGGCATCAGCGCGTCCACGCAGCTGATGCCCGGACGCCCCAACGGACCGTCGGGGCGTCTGCTGCTCAAGTTGGGAAAATTGAACTTTCGGGCAGCAGACGCGCGGCGTCAACCAATCAGAGCGACTCGTTGTACTGACGTGGTAACTCCTTCCATGGGGGAATCGGCAAATTTTTTATTCAAGATGGAGGACAAACTGATCGTCGCTGTATGTAATGTCCGTGAACTGTATGACCCGTCTTCGTCTTTTTACAAAGACAGGAAGAGATCGGATCTGATTTGGAGGAAGATATCGGAGGATATTGGAGTGCCAGGTAAGCAGTTAAACATAGAAAAAAATATTTTTTCTTTTAACTTTCTTGTTATGTTAGCTAACGCTACGCTAGCCAAAAGCGGTTAGGGCAACTACGGTACTAAATACGCATTACCAGTTTCCCATTGTGTATTTAGACGAGATCTGCAAAAAACGGTGGAAGACATTGAGGGACACATATGTCAGGCAGAGCAGAAAAGAGAAAGAGAGAAGGAAGAGCGGAGCAGAAGGAGGGAAAGTGCAGAAATGGAAGTACCTCTCTGTCCTGTCCTTCCTCGAACCCTTCATCGCCCCCCGCGAAACATCGAGCAACATGGGGGTCGAGGAGGAGCAGGCGGAGGGGTATGACCACCCAGAGGAGCCAGAAGGAGAAGCAGCAGGGCGGTTAGAGGCAGAAGGTTGGTGATTTTGAGAAGAAAACCCAGACATAGTGGCACACAAACACACACAAAAACGTGCTCAGAAACATGAAAATAATTATTGTAAAGCTGAAACCTACATCATTTTGCTACTACAAAGTTTAGCTATTTATTATTAGTGCTAGCAGTAGAAGTATTTGTGATCTTGGTATAAAGCATAATAAACAGGAGGGTCAATAATATTCCTTTCTGTCTTGACAGATCCAGCTAACATGGAGGCAGGTGACATGGCTGAACCAGAGTCCCCTGGCCCTTCCTCTGCTGCTGCTTCTTCTTCTGACCAGCCTGGCCCTTCCTCTGCTCCAGCACCTGCAGGTGTGTAGTGCTGTTTGGAAAGGTTGGGAATGTAGGTTTTATTCAAAGATGTCAATCTGTTTCTTTGGGTTCCCAGACACTTGGCGAATTACTTTTTGTACTTTCTGAAATGTCTGTGTATACCCTGGAATTCACACTCAGCCTTTCATACAGACTTAAAATGTTGCTTATAATTTTATCTAATTTGTATATTTGTTCAACATAATTGTAAGCATTTTTAACACATTTTTCTACTGTGTTTTTTCACAGGCCCTCCAAGAAAACGAAGGCGGAGGCAGCAGGACTTGTCAGTGCCAACAGAGTTCCAGCAAAAGCTGCTTGATGCGCTCAAGGCCCGGCCTGAACCAGCTCCTGCTCCTCCTGCAGATGATGACATGAACTTCCTTCTCTCTCTTCATCCTCTCCTGAAAAGGGTGTCACCTCTAGAAAGAGACATCCTAAAATTTGACATTCATAGACTGATTTTTGAAAGAATGAACAATTTGACCCATTTGGACAATACTCAGTAGTTTTACTGATCGGGCTGACACCTTTTTCAGGGGAGGAAGGAGACTCCTTTCTGTGTCCCTCCTGTCTTCCACCGCACTTCCTCCAAATAAGGTCCTTTCTCTTCCTGTTCTTTATTTTATTGTTTGTTTATTATATGTATATATGTTGTATGTATTTTTTTATATTAAATATTTTTATATGTAACATTTTGGTCAGCTACTTTCCTTAATTTAATTCTACTGTCCTATGTAATGCCATTTGGGTGAAAATATTGTTTTTAATAACAGCTAATAATTACCTTAATGAAATATACCTTTTTATTGACTATATAAAATACCACAGAAGTACAAAAGCAAGAACTATTTGAGTTTATTTGATTGATTTCACCATATCCATAGACGAGTTTGTGGGAGAAAGCAGAGCAGTCTGTCAGTGATTACCTGGAAACGAGAGGTACAGGTGAACAGGTCAAAAGTATATAGGTACAGAACAAACAATAATCCATAAATGAAAGGGATTTGTGAATGTATATATGAATGTATAGAGAAAAACAAATTACTAAAATATAATATAGTAAATATAGATGTGGAAATTTTCAGAAAGTTTTGCTCTTAATTTTTTTATTGGGTGGCTCTTAAAAGAGCCGTTTTGGGTCAGTCCTGTATGGACATGACTATTCTGCCGGCTGCCATGGCACTGCCCCCTCCTCACTGAGGTGGGCCATGAAAACTTCTCTGGTCTCCACTGCCTCTCTGGTTGCGTTGTTGGCTCCGATTCGCCCCACAGCTGGAAGTGGTCTTTCTCCATGAGCAGCGGCAGCTCCCCTCACCACTTCGGGGTTGACTTCCAGTCTGCGGTGAAACATTCTCCACTGTGCAGACCAGATCCCGAATGCATCTTCCACCACCAGCCGGGCCCGGGGAGAGCCGGTAGTTGAAGACGCGCTGCTGATCCGACAAGATCCGCCATGTTGTAAACAACTAGCAACAGACAAATCCACGCCCGCACGCTGACGTAATGACGTGACGCGCTGATGCCCCGACGCGCCGACGCAGACCACAAGTGTGCAAGCAGCTGGGTTTTAATTTTAAAGCGTCGACTTTCGTCCGTTTGAGCGATTTGGCGCCTGGACGCGCTGACCGGTGTGAACGCGGCTTAACTCTACCTTCCAACGCCAGCGGAGAGGTATTTAAAGATAACACGAGCTCAAATTATACTACAGACCTTCCAAAGGCTATTGAGCTAAGTGGAGACTGGGTAGTGGGACTGTGTGAAATTGTCTACCCTCATACATGGTATAACCTGTCGGATCAGCATTCATACATTGATTTAAAGAAGGTTGTTTATGAGGTGGGAGACAAATCTAAAGATGAGAGGAATACACCCCGTATAGAATACGCCAGGTCCAAGTTTTCCGGAGGGGGGTATTTTGAGAGACCTCAAGACCTCTCAGATGCTCTAGTCCCAGCCGTGAAGAAATATGACAGGAGCATCGATCTAACCTACAATAATGTCTTGAAAAAGTTTGACTTCAAGGGGGATGGAAGATACAAAATTCGAGCTAGCAACCCTCTCTCCATCATGCTCGGTTTGAACGCTGACGAATGGTGGACCATCTCCAACAGACCTGCGCCCCACCCAGCGGATCTTGGCACTGGTGTATATAACCTGTTTGTCTACACAGACATAATCCATTTCCAAACTGTTGGTGACAGTCACTCACCTCTGCTCGGTGTCGTAAACATAAATGGTAAATTCAGTGACGTGATTGGTGTGAGGTATAACACAGTGCATTACCTCCCCGTTTCAAAATGCTATATTAAGACAATCTGCATACAGGTAAAAACAGATCGTAACGAGTGTGTGAACTTTGTATACGGGAAGACGATCGTGAAGCTGAACTTTAAACCGGTTTTGACACCTGCGGTAAAATGGCATACTTAACACACAGACCAGAACCAACGCGGTTTGTACAATATTATGTGAACCAGACGGGTGGAGAGCTACCCGGGTTTTCAGGACAGCCTGTCATGTATGGTCGTGGATTTGGATCTGTGTTTGCCCGCCTCTTCCGATTTATATCCCCATTTGTTAAGAAAGGAGTGTCGATTGCTAAACCGCACCTTAAAGCTGCGGCATCGAATATAGCTTCGGACGTCTTTGGGAGGGCGGTCAATAAAATCAAGAGCAAGATCGGTCAGAATTCTGATGCTCAGGAAGGTTCAGGAATAATGATCTTATCAAGACGAGGTCGAAAGAGACCCCCTGGAGAGCGTGTTTGGATGACTAGAAAACAAGCCAAGACAAAGAAAAAGAAACCACTCAGGGTGAGCAGGCAGAGGGGAAGGAAGTCCGGCAGAGGCTCTGACATATTTTAACCGAATAGGAATATGGCTCTACTACATGTCAAATCGGGAGAGTGTACGCTCGGTGAGCTTGACTTATTTTCAGCGCCTATGACTCAACTATCTGTAGAGGATAAGCTGTACACTGAGATTTCACCCCTTTCAGCCATCACCGATGGAGGACCGATAGAATTTTTTATCCCTGGTGGGGGCGAGTCGTATACCGATTTAAATGACATGTTGATCCATCTCAGAGTTAAAATTAGCAATGCTAACGGTTCGCCCATGGCTCGTGACGCTAAGGTCGGCTTAATTAACTACCCTCTGAACACAATTTTTTCCCAATGTGATGTAACCCTTGGAGACCGTTTAATATCGCAGTCCAGCGCTACGCATCCTTATAGAGCTATGATCGAAACATTGCTTAATTATTCAGATCAAACCCTTAAAAGCCAGTTCAGTGCAGGGCTTTTTTATAAAGATACAGCCGATTAAATGGATTCTACAGAGACTATTGATGGACCGAATGAAGGATTAAACCAACGTGCCTCCTTTACAGCCCAATCTCGAGAGGTGCACCTGCTAGGACCGCTTCATGCTGACATATTATTCTGTGAAAGACTACTTTTGAACTCTGCTGACATAAGAATTAAGCTAACACGAGCAAGCGATGCGTTCTCTCTTATGGGGGCTGCAGATTCTACTTTCAAACTATGGATTTTAGGTGCAGCTCTCTTTGTCAAAAAGGTGACTGTATCTCCCGCCGTACGGCTCGGTCACGAGACCGCATTAATGAAAGGAAATGCTTTGTACCCGGTATCGCGTGTGAATGTAAAAACATACTCTATACCTGAACATTCAAGAATATGCACTCAGGAGAACCTGTTCTTGGGTATGACACCTAAATATGTGGTTATTTCGATGGTTAATCACCAGGCCTTCACAGGAGCGCGGAATTTGAATCCGTTTTCATTCAACCATTATAATATGGAGTATCTAGCTCTGTCCCGTGATGGTAGACAGATTCCTGCTAAGGCCTTCCAACCCAACTTCGATCAGGGTAATTCTGTATGAGAATATTACAACCTGTTTACATCCACAGGGAGGCATTTAAAGGATCTCACCCTAAGCATAACTAGGGAGGACTTTAACACGGGTTACGCATTATTTGCTTTTAATCTCGACCCATGTGCTGAATCTGAAGCACTATCACCAGTACGCAGTGGTAACATTAGGCTAGAAATGAGATTCAGAACACCGTTACCGCACACAACAACGCTGATTGTATACGCGTGCTACGACTCCATCCTGGAAATAGACTCTAAAAGAAGAGTTTTAGTTGATTATTATTAACCACTTGGAAACTTGAATAATAACGAACTCGATGCAATACTCAGTCATCTGCTTGGGAAGCTTTTCTGCGGTGTATGGGCCAGCGACCAACTGGAGCTGCTACCACTGACATTCCCCAGACCGGCTTATTTTATCGTCAATACACACCCTTCTAACATGCCTGGGGAACACTGGCTAGCCCTCACTCTGGAAGAGGGTGGTAAAGCAACGTTTTTTGACTCTTACGGGTACTCACCAGAATTTGTCTATTACCCTTCATCCATTTTGGATTTTTTGAAAGATCGTTCGTCTGTGATAATGTACCATAACCAACAATTTCAGAGCGTTCAATCTTCTGTTTGTGGGCATCACTGTATTTTTTATTTATGCCATAGAGCCTGTGGTCTCTCCATGCAACAAGTTTTATCAAAGTATTGTCAAATTCCTGAATCAAATGATGAGCTTGTATCTAACTTTGTCAAAAAGTATGTGAAATGTGCTATGAAGCGAAACACAACGTTTTTCACGCATAGAACCTGTTCTCTAGATGTGTTTAAAGATTGTTACGGGTTTTGATATGTATGAGAATATGCATCAAATGTATTAGACTTATGATGTTTAACTTGGAATGAAATAAACCTGTACGCATGAAATTATGTGAATAGATATCGTTTATTGTGAAAAGAAACAACGCTTATTCAGTAGTCATGGAGCTAGGGGGAGAATGTGAGCCAGCTGGGGGCTCGGGTTGCCTTACGAAGAGACTTTTTACTGAAATGATCTTCCGCTCTGGTCCAGAGGGGTGATAACGTAACACTCTTACGCTTTCTGCGTGGTACCTGGGCATTCTGAGGCCAAACTGGTGACATCATGAACGACATCCTTCTTTCCCGCCTTTTTGTAGCAGTTGGAGCCTTTAAAGACGGCCAAACTGGTGACATCAATACGCGCTTTTTATTTTTTGATTTCCTGCCTGCTCTCTCATCCACGACACTCTCAACAGCAGGTGTAGAAGAGGTCTCTGCGGAGTCTAGACCGTCTAAACCTCGGCTATACCCACTAACGATCTGGTTGTCCTTCGGGGGGTCATCATTCGCACGGTCTCTCTGCAGCGATAGGGTGACACGCGGCTCTTCGTTCTCTCCTTGCTTAAGGAGGGTTAGGTATTTCTGAAGTAATGCGTGGTAGCGTT